>CM069906.1:134159703-134660252 GCA_036172215.1 Camellia granthamiana | reverse complement strand
TGGACCACCATCTTGTTACAACTCTCGTAGAGAGGTGGCGCATAGAGACGCTCACATTTCATTTTCTTATTGGGAGTCCACAGTTACATTACAAGATGTGGCTATTCTATTTGGCCTACCGGTTGACGGACACGCAGTCACTGGAAAAGACCCAGGAAATAAGTTGGATGATTTGATAGCGCTATGTGTGGAGTTGTTAGGAGTAGCACCTACACAAGAAGACTTCATAGGATCATCGCTTAAGTTGAAATGGATATCAGAGCATTTCCGTCACCTTCCACATGATGCATCCGATGAGACGGTTCATCATTATGCTCGAGCCTATATTATGTGGCTTATTGGGGGGGTGCTCATCCCCGATAAGTCACAAAATATAGTGAAGATAATGCTTTTGCCACTACTTAGAGACTTTGACCATATCCAGGAGTATAGCTGGGGTGGTGCCACATTGGCATGTTTGTACAGGATGTTGTGTCGGGCAACTAAGGCTGATACAAAGGAGATAGTTGGCCCACTTGTGTTGTTACAAGTGAGTTGCAATGACTTGTAGTTTTATCTCATGTTCTCAATTGCCATGTTTTCCAAAGTGCCTACTGTAATAAATTAATAATGGCATCATTCATTATAGGTTTGGGCGTGGGAGAGATTGAGCAGGATCGCCCCTAGTCGGAAGTCGAACATTGTTGCTGGCGAGCGTGCCATAGAGGAGGGCGACCAGCTGTTGCCACCTGCCCGCGAGCTTGCAGGTGGAGGGTTCCCTTCAGCCATGAGGTGATATCGACTAATGTCAGTGTCATCTCCCGGGACCAATTCGACCGCATGATGGAGGGGAAGGTTTGTAATTTGTTCATGTGAATTTACCCATTTTTTTGTTTGTCAACCTCCGTTGTACGAATAGATCTCTAAATTATTGCATTGCTATTGCAGTTCATATGGGAGCCTTACGGGACGGAGGATGACATCATGACCAGCTTCCCATCGTATTGTACCGTTGGTCGAGACATATGGATGGCACAAGTGCCACTTATATGCTTCGATATCATTGACTGGCATCTCGCCGACTAGGTGCTTAGACAATTTGGACGAGTTTAGAGTGTACCTGATCACTTTGACGCCCACTTGGCTATGCATTTTAGAGATAGGCGTGGCAAAATGGCCATTGATTGGGTAAAGGAATACCAGACATTTATTGGTGAGTGGAACAACCGACGCAACACCATTGTCCATGCTGAGAGGAGCAATGAAATGCTTACATCTTCAGACCCATACATGTTATGGTTTCGCCGTCATACACGTCTAGTACTTAGTAATCCGAGTGACATTGCTGCCTTCGGATACCAAGGCGTCGGGGGTAGTTTAGAGGGATTGGTAAGTTCTTTATATTCTCCAAAACAACATTTGCTTAAGTTTGTGTATGTTTTTTATTTGGCATTGATGGTTATGTAACACAGCTACCATTACATTACAGGTTCGTAGAGTTGCGAGGGCATATCATATGGCAGACACTGCCCATATTACACGTGATGGTAGAGAGGGATTGGATGCCATTGCTGAGATACGGGAGTTATTGTACGATGGTTTGCAGCAGGCACACCGACGTGACCGACTAGATTTCGGCCACTTTGGCGAGGATCCTTATATGAGGGTAGATATTACAGTGACATCAATGCCGCACCCGAATATGCCATCCACTGAGCCATCGACATCAATGCCTCCACCGCATCCTACCGTACGTCATGCACATCAATCGGACTATTTCGATATGGAACACTTTGGTGAGGGGCCTTCCATGGGCCTGTCCCCTCATGGTCCATCTACAGCAATGCATACACCGCAGACTTCCCCACCTGAATGTACCAATTACACATTCCAATTTGCCTCTGAGGTAGATCCTCTAATGTCTGAACATACTTCCACACACCATGGCCATATATTGGACCCCTCCTGGTCACCACCCCCATATAGGACAGCGGTTGGTACCTCGGTGACTCCCTTGGTACCCCGGTGACTCCCTTAGCACCACTGTCTACTACATGTCTGTCTACTATGATTCCCTCTGTGTCGACATTGACCGCACCCGACCCTTTCACAGTACCATCATCTCTTACCCTACCATCATCTCCTACACCACATATAACCTTCACCTACCATGTTGATCCACTCATTACCCATGACTTCCACATTGACGGGGAGGGGGAGGGCCGGGTCCATGCACCTACCAGAGGGACAGGTAGGGGTAGAGGTTGTGGCGGCCGTCGTGGTGTAAGTAGAGGCCGGGGGCGAGGGCGAGGGCGACGCCAAGCAATAGACCATGCCGTATGTAAAGGTGTGCCAGAGGTGGTATCAAATGATTGTACTGCAGCCATTGGTGATGTGCAGCCAGCTTCTACAGAAGTGGGCGAGGGAGTTGTACGTGCATCAGCGCAAGATATACAGAGAGTATATAGTAAGAGACCCAGGAGACAAACCCATGGAAGGGGTTGTGGAACAGGAGGAAAATTAGGACATTAGGAACAACCAACATTGGTAAGTATATTCAAACATTATCTTCAGGTGGTGTTTTCACTTGGATTAGCCTACATTGTTTAAGTTGTGGCTTATTATATAGTTCTGGCTTTTGGCTTATCTTATCTTGTAATTGTGGCTTATTTTCTAAGATTCTAGATGCTGCTGCTGCTGCTATTTTTGTTACTGTTTTGAAAGAAGGGGTAGCTGCTTGCTGTGTTGCTGGTTGCTGGTTGCTGGTTGCTTGCTGTTTCTTGATTCTGGTTGTTGCTGGCTGTGTGTTGCTGCTGCTGGCTTGATGCTGTTGTGGATGCGTCGTGATGGTGTTCATACAGTTAGAACATTTACTTTGTTATTATGTTTGAAATAGTTATTGTGATACTATATGTATTTCCTGGACCTAATTTTGGCCTTCCATGTGGGATGTACATGGTTTATTCTGTAAATAGGTCTTGCTTATATTTGGGTGTAGTTAGTGTTGGGTTTGTTCTTGCTCCCCATCTGTTTCTGTGCTTACACTACAAGAAATCGCACCTTTGGCAAGCATTTTTGGCGACTAAACAAATTGTAGTCACCGAGAGTACATTTTTTGGCGACTAAAATTCAAATTTGTCGGCGTTGGTTCAAGATACCGGTACTAAAATTTTTTAGTCAATAAATATTACTTATTGGCGAGTAAATTTAAAGAAGTCGCCAAATAGTACTTTTGGCGACTAATATTTTCGTCGCCTTTCAGTAATTTCACTATTGCTGGTCTTTACTATTAATACCATTTTCTCAATTCCAACAGATCGACTTGCAACTCTTTTGGGTTCTCACAGAGAAGCCATTCACTGACTTACATTGGATGCATAAAGAAAGGACCTGTGATAACTGACTCTAAACTGAAGTGGTAGATAGGAAAACTTTTACCCCTCCCTCTCCTTTAAATATATATTTTTGTGTTTTTTTGTTTATGCAATAATGTATATATTTGATGAAGTGTGTATAACTATTTGCAACCTAATTTTTGAGTTTTTTTTCTATTGCAAATATTTCCAGGTATGAGAAATCAGGACATCTGATTGGTAGTGAATACGTCTTGCATGCTTATGGTCCTATCTATGTTTTTTCTGGAGAGGTGGTAACATCACTGGCAATTGCTACAAATAACAGGTCTGTCCATAACAATATGTAGTTTATTTTGCATGATCTCTTTATTGTGGTTTATATATACATATATATATATATATTATGTTTGTTTGGTATTGTTCTAGTTAGTCATGTTATCACATTGACATTCATTTGGTGAAGTAGGTTGGTTTCTTGGATTTTAGGATGTCTAATTGAATGCTAGATGACATTCTATGGAAGAGTTGACATTCTAAGCTTTGAGCAAGGTTTTGTGCTCTTTCTACATGGATTCAAGGTTGAGGCTTACAATTCATTATGGTCATGAGCATGTCTCAAATTCTGCACGAGGGCAAAAGATCTTACCTCTTTAAGTCAAAGGCACAAAATCTATAAGCATATATATTCTGGAAAAAGAGATAACCCGTCGTAATGTGGCCATTCGGACTTTTTCTACCGCATATCTGGTGAGGGACTGAGGGTTTCAAACAGAATGATGTGGAAAATTACAATCTTGTTTACTAGAGTCCATTTAAGTACTTTGTAAACCCACTAGTAGGACATTTGTAGCCCTTGTCTTCTTTTTATTTTTTATTTTTTGCTACAGGAAACCTTGGCCTTCCCAATTATGTGCACTTTTTGATACTTCCAACTTTTATGGTTTCATATTATTTTTTTAAAGTTGGACAACTTTTTTATTTGCAGCAAATAAAATGTAGTACAGTATATAGTTCCTTAATGCTTACTGTGTTGTTACCTTTCATGATTATAATTTAATTAGTTTAAATTCATAAATGATGAAACCTTTTTATTAAATCTAATAGGGAGCTTTTGAACTGGGCAAAGCTTTTTGGTCTCATTCATTCACTAAAATTTAGCTTGGTCCGTGTTATACATTCTCCCGTGCGTATAACTTCAGTAGATTTCCATGTTTCCATTACTTCGTCCTTGACAGTTTTTCTATGGAATTCTCCCTGTTTATTTCTTGTTTTGCTTTTATTATTTTTTCATTGAATAGATGTATCCCTTGCCTTTGAGTTTGACAATGTTTAGCAATGAGGACGTCACGCGAAATCAAATTGCTTTGCCATATGGATCATGAGAATGTAATCACAACTTTACATAAATTATAGTGCTTGCTTAGTTGTTTGGGGTCACAGATGATTGAATAGGAATAGAGCCATCCACTTAGTATGATTTTAGCTTAACCGAAAAGGGCGTTAAGGGGGCGAAACTGCAAAACAGCCTCTGAACCACCGTTCGGATATCATGGTCAGCTTCCCCGTGACAAATAGGACCTATGACAACAGACAGAATGTAATTAGCACGTGTAGGTTGGGAGTTTAAGTCGAAAACGCCTTAAACTTAACCGAAAAAGGGCGTTAAGAGGGCGAAACTGCGAAACAGCCCCCGAACCACCATTCGGATGTCACAGCCACCTTCCCCGTGACAAATAGGACCTATGACAACAGACAGAATGTAATTAGCACGTGTAAGTTGGGAGTTAAGAGGGCGAAACTGCGAAACAACCCCCGAACCACCATTCGGATGTCACAGCCACCTTCCCCGTGACAAATAGAACCTGTGACAATAGACAGAATGTAATTAGCACGTGTAGGTTGGGAGTTAAAGCCGAAAACGACTTAAACTTAACCGAAAAAGGGCGTTAAGAGGGCGAAACTATGAAACAGCCCCCAAACCACCATTCGGATGTCACAGCCACCTTCCCCATGACAAATAGGACCTGTGACAATAGACAGAATGTAATTAGCACGTGTAGGTTGGGAGTTAGAGCCGAAAACGACTTAAACTTAACCGAAAAAGGACGCTAAGAGGGCGAAACTGCAAAACAGCCCCCGAACCACCGTTCGGATGTCACGGCCACCTTCCCTGTAACAAATAGGACCTGTGACAACAGACGGAATATAATTAGCACATGTATGTTGGGAGTTAGAGCCAAAAACGCCTTAAACTTAACTGAAAAATGGCGTTAAGAGGGCGAAACTGCGAAACAACAATATGTAAACTCACTTTCTTGCTGTATAATTGATATTGTGTGTTATATCCTCATAAATCGTTATTTGCCTATTTTAGTTGAAATCTTTGAAATGACAATATGTTAAGCTAAAAGGAATCATTGACTGATTTTTCTTTATTTAGTCTTGTTATATCAATTGGTATATTCGTTGTGTTATTCATCTAAATTCAACTGAGTTAGTTATCAAATTTTTTCCTTCTCCATAAGCTAAATTACTTGTTAAATAAATTGAACCATATTATGTTTAAACAAAAATCAAGCTTTGCATTTTTGATTACTTACCTCACTGGTTTTTGTTGCAGATTGATAATGTTGGCATGGATACAGTGATGTTTTTGGGACAGATTGATGATGTTTTTGGCATGGATACATGGATACATGGATACAGTCGTGGATAACCATTACAAATCCATTACAAGATAAATGGTTTGGTCATTCATCCAAACAATTTCATTCATTATCATCATCATCTGACATCTCAATATCAGATTCATACATAACATCCATGCTCCAGGCGAAGTACTAGTGTGCATCATCCATTAACCCATCTTCAGCACGCTCATTTGCGGTCTTCATTAGTGAGGACCTTTGCAAACGTTGGGTCATGCGATTAACTTCGTCGCAGATACGATGCAATGCCCTTTTGCAAGAACCATGGAGTGTCAGTTGGCATACGCATGGCTAACCGGCGAAGAAATTTAATATTAACTTCACGACATAACTCAACGAGAACGTTTGCTCGAGTTATGCGAAATTCCCACTCAGCTCTCATGGTATTGACAGTGGCACGTGAGTAACACAAATTTGGATTTAATGGATATTGAAATTCATCTCCATCTGCAACCCAATAGCGACCCATTGCTGAATATAGATCAACCACCATATATCTCATGATGACATCGCTCGAAATAGCTGTAAAACTTTTGTTGTGGTATGATGCGATATTTATACCATATATACACATGGTAGCTGTATGTATGAAATTATTGTAAACAACTATGCATCAGAGTTGTCACGTTAACTTTAATGACCTGAACAGCTATGCATCAACTTGATAGGAGTTGTCACTTCGACTTTTATTTACTACTCAGTGCATATCTGAAGGTTTTAAGCAAAGTTCAAATCCGCTAGGAAATTTAATTTAATTTTGCCGCTTACAAATATAATTCAATTTATTTTGCCTTGACAACATATTTAATTTCATTTTTTACCTTACATATTTCATTTAATTTAATTGGAGAAATTTGACCAATTTAATTTGAAGTTAATTATATGTTGATTTAAGTCGGTGTTGTTCTTGTCTGTAACACTTTCAAGTTCTGTACATCGAAAAACCCATTCATTCTAACTCTACTACAAATTAATCTTCAATACATTCTAACTATATAATATTTCATCTTCAACGTTTATGAATCTATTTGGGGCTGCATAGGGTGGCTTTTTAAACACAAATGGTTTAGTTGTTTTGTTATTTTGTTCTGACACCCCCTCAAAATTTTTATGAATTGCATAATTCACATAGGCACAGTAGGTATGGTACAATAATAAATTGTAGCTCGGCACAGTGATACGTCCAACATTTCTTAGTGATGCTCGCCAGTGACTTGAACAGACATAATAATTTGGATGCTTGTTTTTTCCTCAGATGCTATGTGACTTTGTGCAGCGATGCAGTGATGCATGTGACTTTGTGCAATGATACAGTGATGCATGTGACTTTGTGCAGTGATGTAGTGATGCATGTCACTTTATGCAGTGATGCAATAATGCATGTGACTTTCTGACTTTGCCATGCTTGTATACTTTGTGACTTTTTTCCTCACATTACATGATGCATGTGACTTTGTGCAGCACAATTTTCATGCTTTGTTTTTTCCTCACATTTCAGAATTCATCTAAGTCACATTAATACGACCACATGGCAATAGCGTTGATAAACAATTATGTGATGGACTGAAGGAGTGAAGTGTAATTTACTGAATATAAAAAGAAACAGAAAATGCAAAGAGGAGAAAATGGGATGACTGTGAAGTTCATTAAGTGAAAATAAGATAAAATATAGGCTGCAAAGTTCCAATCGTGTTTACATATCAGGTAACCATTTTATTATTTTGGTGAAAAAACAACGATAGTTTTGCAGGTCGAAGTGAGTTAGACGGTTGTGTATTTACTTGCACTCTGTTTCATAGTTGTTTATGAACAATATTACTTTAAAACAAAGAAAATTAAAGCCGCTGTTTCATTTTATGATTTCATTCATAATTTTTTGAAAACACCAATTTGTAATGAAATCGTCAATTCCAAGTGACTACTTACTGTATTAAAAAAGTAAACATGAAAAAATAGTTTCATGTGGCGATGTGACAACTCACTGCATTTTGTTTTTTTTGACAATTCACTGCTCGAATATGAACGAATTGCATTGTGATCCTCTGGCCTACAATTATGATTTTATCTGACAACCACGTCCGTGACTACATCACAGATACACAAAGTCACGGGTACTCAGGATTGCATGAAATGAATAACATAAAATAATATCACGGGTATCACTTCTTCCATAGTGCCCCAGCATGCATTATCGTCACTAGATCATCTCTAGTTAACCCCCACTATGATGTCTATAAATAGCGATACCCCCAGTATGATGTTTGTTCAAGTCATAACAATAGTAATATATCTACAATTACTATTATTATTTGTTTGTTTATTTTATGAACAATGTCTTCAAGAGGTGCAGGAAGTTCATGCCAGCAAAGAAATCCGAAAGTGTGGCTGTTACCTCCATTTACTTATGACTACAAGAGCGAAAAGTACTCGAGTCCGAAGGATTATTATGCTGGTATCCGAGCAGAATGGGCGTTCAGGGTAACGGAGTAAGAAGGATTATTTAATGATCTACGTAACTTTAGGGCACCAGTACCTCATTGTCGTTCATTGACCATGGCTAGACGAAATGTGAGTGACTATGAAAAAGTAGTTAGCAGAATTAAGAAGGAGAACAACGGAATGTTGATGCGGAGATGTCGACATTTCATGCTTCAGCTAGCCACCGAAATAACAGAAGCAAGCAACAGAGATTTGACAGTGATTGAGCGAAATAATGTCTTAAACAATGAAAAATATCTCTCTGACTATTACATGTCAGATAAGGAATGAGAAATCAAACACCTTTATCTTTCATATATGTTTGTATGTTGTGTCGTATCTTCGTTACTGGAGTGTAAGACAATGTTGTTGTTCATCTAACGTACGGATGTATTTCAAGTATTTGTTTTATGAACCTAAAGTTTATGAAATAACTACATTTATAACTACACATTTATTAGTTCATGACTTTCTTTATTGAATTGCAATGAGTTAATGAATGTTCTGGATTAATGAATGGATTAATGTATGTTGAATTATGTGAATACTTAAAACACATAAAACAGAACAGGTAGCTCAGTGAAAAGCTTCCCTTAACTTGGGCTCGTGAAATAGGGATCCTCTACGTAATGAATTTCAATCTCCATCAGGAAAGAAGAAATAGTCGCGCTTCCAATTCCTGGAAGTCCAGTCAAAATGATGACTCTGGTAAGGAATGGGGGGTTGACAGAAAACTAAACTTGGGGGGCTGGACAAACAAGGTCAAAGCCAAGTGGTTGGTCCAGCTGGGGGACTAAGTTTAAAACCCAATTGGTTTTACTTGATTTGCTTGTCAAAATCACTATTTACAATTAATTATACCCAAACAGGTTGTTTTCTGCACATTTTTAAAGAAATTGACGATTCCCTTAGTATAGAATAGCAATCAACGCAAGGGCAAAAATGTAAGAAACTAGACTTGTAAACAGTTCTAATGACGCTGATTTGATATTTTTCGGATTTATATCCAAAGAGAACAACATTTCCGAAATTACTGTGTAACACAAGTTTTCTAGACAGATTTGAATGCACCATGATATTCACAAACATTGGTGGCCAAGTAATGCTACCTAACCCACGTTTCACTCACAAGATCCACCATTATATTAAAGTTTATTTCAAAAGTTGAGATTGTAAATGTTTCCAAAAATATTACAAATTGAATATTCAAAAGTTGATTTTAAAATAATTCCAAATGACAACAAAAATTCAAATATTCATACTTTTCAATGAAATACAAATAGTTGGTCGTAACAACGAATGATGCATAGCTAAGTGAAACACAACATTGCCTACATAAGCTTCCTTTTTTATTACAGTGACAATTCAGAAAGTCACAGGGCAACAGTGAATTCACTGATTTACCTAACAGTGGGCATGCCCTTCTTTTGTCCGTATATGCAGATGGATTGTCAAGTCATGTGACTTGGTGCACAGGCTTTGGTTTTCTCGATTTTTTGCTTGATTTTTTGATTACAGTGACAACTCATCTCTTATTGATATATGTGAGATTCTCAATTCAAAAAGTCACATGGCAACAGTGAATTCACTGATTTACCTTACAGTGAGCATGCCCTTATTTTGTCTGTATATGCAGATGGATTGTCAAGTCATGTGACTTGGTGCACAGGCTTTGGTTTTTCTCAATTTTTTGCTCGATTTTTTTATTACAGTGACAACTCATCTCTTATTGATATATGTGGGATTCTCAATTCAGAAAGTCACATGGCAACAGTGAATTCACTGATTCACCTTACAGTGAGCATGCCCTTATTTTGTATGTATATGCAGATGGATTGTCAAGTCATGTGACTTGGTGCACAAGCTTTGGTTTTCTCGATTTTTTGATCAATTTTTTTATTATAGTGACAACTCATCTCTTATTGATATATGTGGGATTCTCAATTCAGAAAGTCACATGGCAACAGTGAATTCACTGATTTACCTTACAGTGAGCATGCTCTTATTTTGTCAGTATATGTAGATGGATTGTCAAGTCACGTGACTTGGTACATAGTATTTGCTTTTCTCTGTTTTTTCATTATAGTGACAACTCATACCTTGTTTGTATATGTGGGATTGTCATGCAGAGGCATCTTTCTAAAGCCGTTCATAACCAACTATATAAACGACTAAAGGTGAAGACACAACCTTACAACTCATTTCGCCCTACGAAATTATCATTTATTTGTTTTAAAAAATTAGCATGGCTACATGGTTCATGGGAGGGAGTGGGAATCGCAGAGGTGGTAGGAACTTGCAAAGGGGTGACAGTTCACGATGAGGAGGGGGAAGGGGACGTGGCGATGCTGAAGACGATTCATGGGAGGGAGCGGAATACCTGTTTTAGATTATGCTTGTGGTTATCGTGATAGGTTTGGGAAGCGACATTTTTTGATGCCCAAGTATTATCCAATTCAAGGAGGTTCATGTATGGATCCATCAGATAATCAAACAGGATATGGTTTAACAGACGCTAGACTTCTGAAGTGGCCCGCACTATTTATAGAGCGAGTGCAAATGGAAAGATTATGTCGGGAAAATCGACTGAAGGTGCCAAAAGCACGTTCTGTTGAGATCCAAAAGGAAGATCCTGATAATGTTGATCGACTATGTGAAAGACTACAACGTGAGATTTCTCAAATGCGCCGTAGGTTAGCCCGCGATATGCAGCTATACATAGTTAAGAAGAATGCCCAGAAGAACAGAACATAACCAAATATTACGGCTATCAAGGGTATCATGGAGGATCCTGAACTTGTCTTTGACGCTGAGCTTTCGGATTATTCAGACTCTGAGCGACCTGCCGATTTAAGCGCGAATTAGGTGTTAATGTCTACATTTCGGCAATATAACAACTTGCATTAATATGTAATGTCTGTGTTAGACTAAGTGTTTCCGTAATGAGTTTGTCAGATTGTCTGCTTAATATTTATCTGTCTAACTGTTATGTTTATGTATTGTGTGTTCAGTTCAGGGTGTCTAGGATGTATGTATTGTGTGTTCAGTTCATGGTGTCCAAAATGTATTTTTGTGGGAGACTTATGTCTGTACTACCTATGTAACTGAAAACTGTTACATTTGCAACTTCAGTTATGTTGTTTTCATGCCTATATGAGTATTTAGTAAATTAGTGACTTCGTATATTATGTATTAAGTTTTATTACAAAAATGTTGACAAAATTTATTTTAGGAGAAATACACATTCTCTTAACTTGTTCATCTTCTCAATCGTGAGAACCCAATAATGTAACCATTATTCATTGAATATAACAAATAACGTTTTCATTCTTACAAAAAACTACACTACCAATTTTCGACCCCAAACAGTGAAAGCGCTTTCAATGTTCATCAAATTTTTGGCCCCAAACAGTGAAAGCGTGATTTGTAATAGCGCTTTAACCTAATTTGGGAATTCCGTCCAAACTAGGCCTAGTTTGGGGATTAAGATGATAAATTGGCTTAATATGGAAAAAAACCCCGAAATATAGTGCACATTAAAAAAATAAATAAATATTTAAAACATAAAATATTTATTCCCACTCTAGGGCGGGTTTTGAAAAGACTTTGAAATTTTGGAAATTTTTGAAAAGTGATTTTGGAATTTTTTTTTCAAAAAATTTGAACTAAACAAAATTTTAAAAAAATTTCTAAAAAATTATATCTTGAGATACAAACCAAACAAGCCCTAGGTTTGAGTTTTCTGAATTAAGTTTTTTAAAAACTGAGTTTTTGGTTTTTAGTGAATATTTTTAAAATTTTAAACATTTTTTTTTTTACTTTTTTAGATGCATTTTACTTAGATGTGTCTAAAAAGTAAAATATTTGTAAAAAAAAATTTTAAAAAATTAATAAATATACAAAAATATGAAAATGTACTGAATTTTCGTTTTTTTTTTTTTTTTTTTTTGTGTATTTTTGGTATTTAGTGTATTTATGCTAGGTATGTTTAAAAACTTAAAATATTAAAAAATTCAACAAAAACAAAAAAATACGAAAATAGAATTTTCTAAAAAATATTTTAGAAAACTCAAACCAAGCATTACGTTTTAATTTTTTTTTTTATTTGTGCTGTAATTTTCTAAAGAAACCCATCTCTGAATGTATTGGAATTGCTGCTCTCTTACTCATCTTTTGATTCCCAAGTCCAACCTTCCCACATGAGAAATAATAATAATAATAATAATAATAATAATAATTATTATTATTATTATTATTTTTTTTTTTTTGAAAACGGGTTTTGTAAATACGTTTTCTAAAACGACTTTTCTAAAACCGTTTTTTATTAAAAATATTTTTGGTCAAAAAATATTTATGTTGAAAATATAAATTAAAAAAATTAGTGTAAAAACGGCTTTTGTATATACGTTTTCTAAAACGACTTTTCTAACACCGTTTTTTATTAAAAATATTTTTAGTCAAAAAATATTTATGTAGAAAATATAAATTAAAAAAAATTAATGTAAAAACAGTTTTACCAAAACCGTTTTTTATTAAAAATATTTTTGGTCAAAAAATATTTATGTTGAAAATATAAATTAAAAAAAAATTAATCTAAAAATAGTTTTACCAAAACCGTTTAATTAATTTAGAATTAATTAAAAACTTAATTAAAACCGACTTTCTTAAAGTCGTTTTCTAATTTCAAATTTTATTATTGTTTTAATCACAAAACACGATTTTTTAAAAGTCATTTTCTAAAAAAGGCATTGCTAAAACTGTTTTACCTTATTATAGGAATAAAAATAAATACACACCTTAGAATGAGACTAAAATTTTAAAAATGGTGTAGGCAGGAAATCGGCCGGAAACAAGCAAGTAGCACTGTAGCAGCCTTTAAATTAACGCGAGCCAAAAAAATTGAAGCCAGCCAAGGTGTAAATTGGTAGTCCCAACCCACAGAGGCCCTTTAAATCAACGCCATCCCCAACAAAGATTGTTTATAAAAGTTGTTCCCTATAGGTCATTCTCTATTCTTGCAGAGTAAAAATTGAACCATGAAAGTATACAGCAAAAGAAGAAGCAGAAGAAAGCTTATCATCGGCTGTACTTCCTCGGAACATTCATTCGCTGCTGAATTAATTGCCAACAATTCAGATCTCCTAACAGAGATCCTAATCCGAATCCCAGCAAAATCCCTAATCAGATTCAAGTCGGTCTCAAAGCAATGGCTCTCTCTCATCTCCGACTCCCAATTCGCTTCCGACCACGCTCGTCGAAATCACCATTCCTCCGTCTCAGCCTTATATTTCTACTCAAACCGTTGGTCTCCCGATGAACAACTCCAGTCTGTATCAATTGCTGGACACCAAACTCTTCTTCCCACACTCTCCTTTCTCGATGGTGTCGTTGTATCAAGTTCTGCAACTACGATTGAACGCTCTTGCAATGGTTTAATCTTGTGCTCTGATGGTTTCAGAAAACCCCCATATATTGTTTGTAATCTCACCACAAAGAAATTCTCACTTCTTCCTGACATTGGTCCAACTTCATCTGAATCGTATCGTAAAAATGCTGCTGCTTTCTTGGCTTTTGATCCTTCGAAATCGCCTCACTACAAAGTTTTATTGTTTAGGTACAGTTATGCTAATAATGGAAGCTGGGTTGAAATTGAAATTTACAGTTCCCAGACTTCGTCTTGGAAACACATTTCTGTGCCTGATCCGCGAGATGTGCCATTCAAGTTCAGCGTTTTTTGGAACGGAGCAATTCATTGTATAAGCTATGCGAATTTTCATGTTCGATTTGAGGTTGAGGAAGAGAAATTGATACAAACCCCAATGCCTCGAAACCCTAAAATCCTTTCTCCTGATAAGATTAGGTATTTTGGAGAATGTGGTGGCGATTTGCTTCTTATTCAGACTCCTCAGCCTTGTGCTATGGGATTCAGCATCCTTCAGATGCACAGGGATTACTGCGGGTGGATTGTGAAGTACCGGGTCAATCTTAGACCCATTTTATCTGTATTTCCTAAGACAGAACGCAAAACCATAATCAAATGCTCTGGATTTAAGGTGCTGTGTGTCGTGAAGGGAGCAAATGAAAAAGATTTTACGCTGGTGTTAGCTATCCGGGGCAAAGTTATTTCTTATAATGTCGAGTCCAGGACATTGAGGGAGCTTCATGATTTATCAACAGATGATATTGTTTATTGGGGAGCAAGCTGGTGTAATACTGCTTATCAATTCATTGAAAGCCTATCACCTGTTTGATCATTGTCCTACATGTTTCTACTTCTTTCTTCAGCAGATGGTATGTCCCTCAATAAACTTTTCTATATTTCTATCTGTTTAAGTATTTGTTATTGTTAGTTTCTTGGTCTGTGATGCTATGCTACTGTCATCTTTTGATATTTAGATTCTTCATTCATCAATTAAGGCTGAATTATCAATTTTGTTGCTTTATATGTGAGCCCTGTTTTGACCACAGTAATTCATTCACTCAAGTATCATTTAGATTGTTTTGATTACCAAAGAGGGTATGTTAAACTCATTCACTTCCTGGTTCTAATCTCCTAGTTATGATGTAGTTGGGTGGAATCTTTTTACATGCTCTAGGAAGGAGTAGAATATATTGAAACAATCTGTTGTTTGCAACTGTCATTAATTATTAGTAGTTCCTTCTTGTGAGGACAGGAGAGAGACTAGGTTTCTTCTTTTGTAAAATGTTTCTAGCAAATAAGTAAAAAATTATGAAAAAGATCTTGTACATCCATGCTGCCTCACTAGTTCTTCCAGAATAAAATGAATTTCCTTAACAAATCAAGAGATGTAAGGTGTTAGTTTACATAGGAACCAATAATTGTGTTCAGAACTGTGTAAATAACAATTATAAAAAAAAAAAAAAAGATTAAAAGAATATAAAAAGAGAGAAGCACAAAAACTACGTTGGTATAATTTGATTTAACATGCAATTGTGATTTAAAAACCGTGTTCAAGTTTGGAAGGCTCAACTTGGTCTCTTCGCTCAGTGAGGTTTGGAATCTGGTAAACCTGACGCATTCACATGGGGACGTATACGATTGAGTCAATTAATTTGGTCTACGTTTGTGTTGTTTGAGTTTTTAGTTTGTTTTTTATTGGAAAATTTCAAAGATCAATTGGATGATATTTAGCTCCAGAAATTGAATATGGTCGATCTAGTTTGAGAAACCTGAATATTGAATCTTAGTTTTTAGTGCTGCAAATTGATTATAAAAAAAAAAAGAAAAAGAAAAAGAAAAAAAAAGGTCTAGAAAAGTAGGTTGTAGTCCTTGAAATAGCATCTTACAGTAGGAGCTAAAGTTCAATTGCCAACTTCTGCTAGCAGTAAGTTCTGGTGCGTTTAGGGTCGCACTTTGATCGAAATCTCATTTTAGTCTCTTAACTTTCAATTATGATAGTCAGCATCTTACATTTTCACATTTTAGTTCATCCATTGTTTATTTCCACGGCCTGCAGTACTATTGCATCCCTGTGAGCCCTATGAGTCCTATTTTGGCCATTGTAATACGTTTACTCAGTTATCATCCTTTGATCGGATCACCGAAGAGGTCTTGGTTTACTCGTTTCACTTCACGGTTTTGACGTTGGCCTCAGGACACATCATAATTCATTATGTTTTGATTGGTTGATTAAGGCTGACATACAATTGATGTGCATAAATCCATCCATGGTTTACTTCCCATATAGGAGAGAGATTGCTTTCTTATTTTGTAATTGGGTTCATGTTAATATATCCAAAACAATAGATTTTGTAAGATGGTGTTGCCGTTTCTATAGTTCTGAAATAAAATGAATCTCCTCAACAACTCTCAACAGAGAAGTAAGGTTTCAGGTAACCTAGCAACCAACAATTATGTTTAAGGCTGTTTAAATAACAATAATAAGAACAAATGATGATCGGAGATAAATTGAAACCAAGTGTTTTCTACTTTTTCACTTCCCAAAATGCCCTCAGTCACAGTGTTTCTGCACTGTACAACTGCAACCAAGAGTTACAGCGTTTGGTAAGGTAAGGAATGGCCTTTTTTAGCCACCAAGGGTTGAGGGGGTTTTCTAACGTTATTGAATATTTGCTTGTTACATTGCAACTCAATTCAAAAAGTTGCACCCAAGGTTATTAAAATCGGTATCCTACATTGGATCATTGGAGGAGTTTACTTGATCGGATCATAGAATCAAATCGAAGATCATAAGATCTTGCTGAAATTGACAAATTACGTAATAATTTAATTTAAATAAATATTTCTTAAAAAATATACACAAATAAGCCTAAATTATACTAAAACTAGTAGAACACCATGTAAAATGTAAATATAATATTATATGATGGAAAACTCGATATTAAAAGTTTTGCATTTCATCAAAAATGGTGAAAAAGAAGAATTTTATAATAGAACACTTTGCAATTTACAATAATGCATAAAAAGTGAAAGAAAAATATTTAACTTTAACCCCAAGAGGTTGGCCTAGTAGTAAGGCCTTGGGTCTTGGGAGTGTGCTCCCTCTAAGGTTTAAGGATCGAAATCTCTTAGGTGCTAACAATTCATTGGAGCCATCGGATTGGGAGAAAACCCTTGAATTAATGGTGGTGTACTTGCGGGAAACTCCTTATCAAGGGCCTTTACATCCTTGGGGATTAGTTGGACTTTTGATCTGGATACTCCGGTGCCAATCAAAAAAAAATAATATATATATTTAGCAAAGTTGGATATGAAATTAGATTGAGAACTCAAAAGAATGGCTTGGTCAAATGATAAAGTTTGTCCTTAGCCTTGTGGAGCGGGTTTGAGTCACAAAAATAGCAGTTTCGAAAACTGGGTTAAAGTTGCGTACATCTTGCCCTCCTCAAACTACTCTAAGGCTAAGTTTGTTTTTCTTGCTAGTTAGTTTTCTTTTGTTTTGCTAGTTTGTTTTTCTTAATCTATTTGATTCAATATTACTTTTTTCTTTATTCATTTGGACTATATAAATTGGTATTTAGACAACAAATATAAAATTTACAATAAAATTGGCCAAAAATACAAAATGAGACTTACAAATTGGATCGGATAGGATCAAATTCGGATTGGGATTCCACGATCCTATAAGATCTAATTAGTAGGTTTGTAAGATCCTACCTATAAGGGATTTTTTACAAGATCTGAATCCTATAAAAATGATGTTCAACTTTTAAGACTTTCATGTTCCTTATTAATTCCACAACATTTCTTGTAAGGTCATTATATTTTTATCCTGCAAATCTTTGAAAAGCTTATTTCTTTTAACAAACTTCAATGAATACCCTTGTCAATTTTTGATTTGATTTTATTTTATTTTTGATGTCCTTTTTCTGCTAATTTTTGTTTGGTTTCTAAGATAATTGATGAAACTAGAAAGACTTAAAGGTGCAAGATTTTTCCTCTTTCTTTTTGTTTTTTTTTGTTTTGTTTTTAAATTTGAATTATTTTATAAAAAAATTGTCAAGTAGTTTTATGCGCCACTTTTTTACTAGTTTCTTTATCTATGATCCTACACATATATGTTAATACATATCATTTAATAAACGCTTTAATGGCCGTGTATATATTTTCACATTAAACACACTTTAATGTTCATATTTATATTTTCACATTAGACACTCTCACTCTCGCACCATCTCAAATAATTAGCTACTTATCGATCCAATAGGCCTGTAGAGAGTAGTGTTGGACTTTCTCTCTCTATAAATTCCCTATGCCCATTCCAATGACTTTTCGGCAGTCTTGTGAAGAGAGGTGTGAGACTTTCTCGCTCTAGAGATTCTTGCACCCCGTCAACAACTTTTCGATGCTTTTTCAATAAGCTCCAATTACATTTCTATCGTGTAGATCTAGGTTTTTTATGCATACATAGAAGAGTTGAAGAGCTTCTCTCTAATTTTGACATAGAGAGTGCTTTCTCCCTCTATCATTAATAGATTTTTGGTTATCAGCACCCACAATAGTACTCATTACTATTGTGGGTGTTCTTGAGCTTTGGTTACCCTTGGTTATTGGCGATCAAGACGGCAACGGTGGAGTTTGATCAACAGCAACAACGACGACGATGGGTTTGATTTTAAGTTTGATAAAAATCTTATTTCTTCACACTACATTTGTAAAAAGATTGGAAGTTTTCGAAGTCGTTGCTTCTTTAATTATTTTCTTTGGCGGTTTTTTGTAGTTCGAGTAGGTTCTTTATTTGGGTTTGTGGCCTTTGTGGTATTTTTCTTTTTCATTATCTTGTAAGTTGCTTGGTTTTTATATAAATTGCATTTCATCATCCTCAAAAACTAATTATCTAGAATGTTCTCATTAAACTATTTGCCAATTAATAGTATTGTCCATTATTTTTTGGTAATTAATTTCATTATTACACTCATCCAATTTTTATGGCAAGTAATCAACCACATATTAAGTAATTTAACTATGACATTTGTGATATCAACACTATAAATTATCATAACTTACATATAATATACATAAAAAAAAAAAAGTGTATATTGTAAAAAGATCCCTTTTCAAAATGTGTATTTGTGTTGACATAAGAATGTGTTTAGCTTTTAAGACTTTCATGTTCCTAATTAAATCCACAACAATTCTTGTAAGGTCATTATATTTTTATTTTGCAAATATTTGAAAAGCTTTTTTCCTTTAACAAACTTCAATATGTTACAATGTCAATTTTTTAAATTTTTTTTTTTTTCGATGTTGTTTTTTTGCTAATTTTTGTTTAGTTTTTGAGACAATTGATGAAACTAGAAAGACTTGAAGGTGTAAGATTTTTCTTTCATTTTTTATTAACTTTGAATTATTTTATAAAAGAAATTGTCAAGTAGCCTTACATGCCACGTGCAAAGCACATGCTTTTTCACTAGTTTATTTATATATGATCCCACACATATATGTTAATATATATTATTTAATACGCACTTTAGTGGTGGTGTATATATTTTCACATTACACACACTTGAATGGTCGTATATATGTATTTTTACATTTGATACTCTCACTTCCGCTTCTCTCAACTAATTAGTTACTTATCTCGTGGAGGGGTGCACGACTTTCTATCTCGAGATTCCCAATACCCCCTCCAATGACTTTCTGGCAATCCCGTGAAGAGGGGTGCGGGACTCTCTCTCTCTAGAGATTCCCGACGCTCATTCAATGACTTTTCGACGCGTTTTCGATAAACTCCAAATACACTTCTATCGTGTAGCAGATCTGGGTGTTTGTGCATAGAGAGAAGAGTTTGAAAGCTTCTCTATAATTCTGACACAGAGAGTGCTTTTTCCTTTCATGGTTCTTAAATTTTGGGATTATCAGCACCCATAATGGTTACCCATTAATGTTGTATGTGTTCATGAGCTTTGGCTATCCATGGTTACTAGCTTTATTTTTTTGGGCGTTTTTTGTAGTTTGTATAGGTTTCTTTATTTGGGCTTATGGGATGTGCTCTATTTTTCTTTATATTTTAAGTTTATTGGTTGTTATCTAAAAAAAATTTAAATTGCAAATCGACCCATTTAACCCAATAAAAATAAATATATATGCTTTTCTTATATTTTTATTATTTCTCTAGTTAATTTTATAATTAAATAATTTAAAATTAATATTAATATTTTATAAATAAGCGACTCACGCAGGTATAAGCTAAAGTTTATCATCCTAAATCCAACTTAAAAATTAAATGAATTTAAAATTGTAATTCAATCCGATCTTATAGAGTAGACTTCTTTTCTTTTTTTTTTCGAATCTTACAAATATTGAGCTTAATTGGGCCGGTGATGGGCCCATGAGCACCCCTATCCCCAACATTTAAAGCAAATGACGCAACAAAAGAATCTCTGCAAGTTTCACTTTTCTTCGACCAAGTGGTGAAAACTGCCCTCAATTTTCTTCAGAGAAGGAAATTGCCACTGTAAGAATCTTTATCAAATTCGGTGGGGATGCTGGTTAGCGAAGCTGGAATCAACCTTAGAAACCCTTTCTCTTTAATTTGGTATGTTCTATTTTAATTTTTGATATTTGATAAAATTTTGTGATCATTCTGCTTATTTTATCCTATTTGAAATTAGGAATTTGTTTCGATTGATAAGTGAAAGTGATAGATTTTTAACTATTTGGGTGGTGTTTGTTGAATTGCCCAAATGAATATGCCGCTTAATGGATAGATTAACTAGAAAAATAAACTATGACTAAATTGGAGTTTGGCAACATTGAAAAAAGCAGCTTATTTATCAACTGGTGCAAAAAGCAAAAAGCCAAGACTTGTGGGCCTTTTTCCAGTTTGGGAAGATAACAAATAAGAAAAATGTGAATTTACCGAAATACTGTCATTTATTTCCACTGTTTAGGGCAGACCTCTTCCCCTTCACACCTCTTCACTTATGCCTCTCTTGAAGTGTTTGGGTAAATTGTGGTCTGCCATCAACAGAAAACAAACAACGCCGATCTGCGTCGGCTATTGTTGTCACCGACCTTCGTTGCCCATTTGCGTCGGCTATCTTCCTCACCGGTCTTTGTCGACTGTCTTCCCACCGCGGTAAGCCTTTTCCCTTCCACTTTATACACGAATACATGGATTCTGGTAGGCTGCCATGTTTCGTAGATGTTCAACAGATCTGCCCCAAATAATAGTGGGTTTTGTTTGAATACAGTAGTAATTGCTCTGATCTGTTAGTTTTTTAAGATATGTTTGCATCAACTCTGTGATACGTGAATTTTAGGGTCAGATCTTTTGGGTTAAATGAAACCAAGACAGTGTGGGTGATCTTTTTCTTTTTGTACATGTTCACTCATCATCTCATGTACATTAGAGAAGTTCATTTTCTGCAATCCTGATTTCATCACTTCTAGATTAGAGAAGTTCCATCGAGATATCTCGTATTGATGGTATTTTTGGGCATTTTTCTTTGGTTGTGATAAGGGTAATGGTTTTGCTAATTTCTGAGTTTAAGTTTAAAAAGGGTGTATCTTACCAACTTGCGATCAGTTCATTGGATACTTTACCAAATTTAACATTTGTGAAGCCACTTTGATTTTTTTGGAAATACCATGCCAAATTAACATTTCCCTACTAATTTTGGTGAAGTCAATCTTTGGTTGTTCTAATTTTTTGGGAGATCTTTACCAAATGATCTTACCACAGCCATTGCCAAGAAAAAAAAGAAAAGGCACACTTTACAACATTTGCCAGCAAGGGTGGAACTAGGAATTTTTTTTGGGAGAGGCCAATGTATATGCATATTGTGAGAATATATTGTATATGTATAGATTGTGTATATATGGCATGAGTGTGTAAATAGGAATTCATTTGTATTTCCTTTTTCAGTCATAGTTTGTATTTCCTTTTTCAATCATAGATTTAGGGCTATATAAACTGATGAACTCGTTGTAAATTGAAACAATCAAATATGCAGAAAAGCTTTCAGGAATCTTACATGGTATCAAAGCTATCACCGAACCCTAGAAGTTGCTCGTCTCTTTGCATCGTAGGTCGTGGTCTTCTCCCTTGATCGCGATTGACTGCTTGTTTGGTTCTTCTATTCGGAGGTCACTCTATTTCTCTTTCTTAATCGATTGGTCTGTCTAGGTTGATTTGTTCATCAGTTGTCTAGGTTCAACTCGTAACTCCTTTTAGCCTCAACGAGTCACGAAGCCCTTTCAAATCATCTGGGTTCTCTCTGGTTCAGCTAGTCGACCACACATCGTGGGTTGTCTGGGCTGTTTGATCGACAGTCCTCTGTTTCTAGTTTGATACATCATCACAGATCTCCTCCTTGGTTCGTCCGCTGCTCTGTTTATCTCTCTCTCTCTCTCTCTCTCTCTCTCTCTCTCTCTAGAAGTGAAGCCCTCTGTTTTGTTGTTAGTATTGACGAAGTTCCCTCTTTTCTTCGTTTTTGGTCTCGTCTCTATTCTTTGATAAGAAAGCTCCCTTTCTTTGTATTGGTTCTTTGACCTTAGTCCACCAAGTTTTGTCCTTATTGCACTTTGACCACATCAGTATCAGTAGTAGTGTGTATCATATTGGGGTGATTTGGTTCTGGTTGTTTGGGATTATTATATGTTTTGACTCATCAGTTGTTGGTTTATTATACTCAAATCCTTCACCTTTCTATTTATTACGATGTTTTTAGCTTTTGACGAGTGTGCCTTCTGCCATCAGAGGGGTCATTGGAAGTATCATTGTCCCAAGAAGGGATGTTTGTCTGCCTTGTCTTCTCAGCAGTTTTCGATCCAGTCCTGCGCTCCTTCTCCGAATATTTTTTAGCCTCCTGCCGGTTCTACTGCATCTGCTCCGGTTCTTGATCCTGACTTGGCTTCCTTGAGTGCTCAGATTAATCAGTTTCAGCATATACTGTCTACCTCCTGGCCATCTCCGTCTACCTCCATTGTTTTCTCTCTTCATTCAAGTTTGCTTGGGTCTTCGTCAAGTATTTCTTCGTTTGTCTGGATTTTTGACTCTGGTGCTTCTCATCATATGACTCCTTATCTCCCCTTACTTCAAAATTGTACTCATCCCTTTCCTATTACTGTCAATGCTGCTAATAGGTCTGGTATGTCTGTTATATCTGTTGGGCCTGTCCTACCATCTGTTATGTCTACTGTCTATATTCTATCTGTCTTTTATGTTTCTCAGTTATCTGTCAGTTTATTATCTATCAGTCAGCTTGATGCCTCTGGTTTTGATATTATCTTTTCTTTTTCTATTTGTTCTGTGCAGGATCAGATGTCTAAGCAGCAGATTGGGACCGGCCGTAGAGTTGGAGATCTTTATGTAGTGGAGACCTCTATGTGGTGGAGAGCTTGCATTTGCCTATGGCAACCCCTCATACTGCCTTTTCCTCTTTTCAGTTAGATTCTCTGTCTAGTTCTTTCTACTTGTGGCATTCTAGATTAGGGCATTTGTCTGCTGATAGCTTACGGTCTTTAGTTCAGTCGGGTATATTGGGTAAAGTTTCGCTTAGTGAACTTACTGAATGTTGGGGGTGTAAACTTGCCAAAATAACAGCTTTACCTTTTCACAAAAGTACTTATATATTTGATACACTATTTTCTTTAGTTCATACTGATGTTTGGGGCCCTTCTCTTGTTCTCACCAAAAGGGTTCTGCATACTATATGTCTTTTATTGATGACTGCACTCGTTACACTTGGGTTTATCTTATGACTCATAAGTCTGACTTCTACCAGATATACCATACCTTCCAGTCTATGGTCACTATACTGTTTGGGTCTACTATTAAATTATTGCCGTCTGACTTGGGCGGGGAATACTTTAAAACTGAATTCTGTGAATACTTGGCCAAATTGGGTACCATTCACCAAACTTCTTGTACTGATACACCTGCCCAAAATGGTTGAGCTGAGGGTAAACACCGTCATCTTCTTGAGACAGCTAGTTCTCTCCTTCTCTCTCCCTCCGTTCCGGCTCCGTTTTGGGGTGAGGCAGTTCTTACTGCTGCTTTTCTTCTCAACTATATGCCTACGCCCCTTCTTTCTGGTTAGTCTCCTTAGGAGGCTCTGTTTTCCCTACTTCCTAATTACTCCCTCCTTCGTGTGTTTGGGTCTGCTTGTTTTGTCCTTTTACCCCGTAAAGATGAGACCAAATGTAGTGTTCGGTCTGTCCTCTGTGCCTTTTTTGGTTATAGTCTCACTCAGAAAAGATATCGCTGTTATGACCCTATTTCTCGTCGCCTTTATGTCTTCCGCCATGTTGCCTTTCTCGAACATCTATCTTACTTTCAGCTTCCTCCTCTCACCGCCCCAGTTTCCAAAGAAGATTTGGTTCATATTGATCCATTTCCTTTTGAGGTCTCCTCTGATGAGTACATCTTCACTGTTCCTTCCGAACTTGTTCCATCATCTCCTCTTGCTTCACCTTTGGTTGCTTCTTCTCCTTCGGCTTCCTCTCCTCCTCCATTGTTAGTTTATTCTCATCGCAAGGCTCCTCCTCCACTAGTTGTCTCTACCCCTGCTGCCGATCCTCTTGCTTCTGACGACTCTGATCTTGCTATACACCGATATCCTACTCGTGAGCTTTGTCCTCCAAACAGGTTGGGTTGGTCTAATACATGTTTTTCTGTTTCTTATTATACTTTTTTGTCTGTTATTCATTCTTTTTCAAAACCTCAGTCTTACACGGAGGCTTGTCAGGATCCTAATTGGGTTTCAAGCTATGGATGATGAGTTGTTTGCCTTGCAGAAGACTAACACTTGGGAGCTGGTTCCTTTGCTGCTGGCAAGAATCTAGTTGGTTGCAAATGGGTCTATAAATTCAAGATTCATTTTGATGGTTCTCTCGAGCGATACGAAGCTCGCTTGGTTGCCAAGGGTTTCTCGCAAGAGTATGGTATTGATTATGAGGAGATATTTTCCCCTATTGTCAAGATGATTACTGTCCGTACCTTGATTTCTGTTGCTGCTGTTCGACATTGGCTTCTCTATCAAATGGACGTTAAGAATGCTTTTCTTAACGGTCATCTCACTGAGGAGGTCTACATGCGTCCTCTCCCTGGCCTTCTCTACTCCTTTGGGCAGGTTTGTCATCTTTGGTGTGCTCTATATGGTTTTAAGCAATCTCTCGTGCTTGGTATGATTGCTTTCAGACTGCTGTTACCGAGATTAGGTTTCATCCTTCTGCTTCCGACTCTGCTTTGTTTCTGAGACATACTTCGGCTGGTTTTGTTGCTCTCTTACTCTATGTGGATGATATGATCATCACTGGCTCTGACTCTTCTGCTATCTCTGAGGTCAAGCAACATCTCTTCCACATGTTCGAAATGAAGGATCTAGGTCCCTTGCGGTATTTTCTTGATATTGAGGTTGTCTCTTCTCCAAAGGGTTACTTTCTGTCTCAGGCCCAAGTATGCTAATGAGGTTATTCACTGTGTCGGTCGCACCGATACTAAGGTTTCTGATACACCTGTTGAGCTTAATGTGAAGCTCAACTGTATTGATGATGTCCCTTTGGATGATCCACTTTCTATCCGAGTTTGTGGGTTGTTTAGTTTATTTGACTGTCATTTGTCCTGATCTTGCTTATGCTGTTCATGTGGTTAGTCAGTTCGTTTCTGCTCCTCGCTTTACCCATTGGGCTACCTTTGGTTTGCATTCTTCGCAATATCCGGGGTATCATCTTTCAGGGCCTACTGTTGTCCTTTACTTCATCTTTAGACTTGGTGGCCTATGCTTACTCTAATTGGGCTAGTGATGTTAATGATCGTAAGTCTACCTCTAGTTTCCATATGTTTCTTGGCGATTCTTGGATCTCTTGGAAAAGCAAGAAACAAACTATTGTTGCTCGCTCTACTATCGAAGCTGAGTATCGTGCTATGGCTCATGCTACTGCTAAACTTGTTTGACTTCGTTGTCTTCTCTCTGATTTGAGTGTACCTCAGTCTTCTCCGACCTCTCTCTATTGTGACAACTGCAGTGCTATTCAGATTGCCCACAATACTGTTTTCCATGAACGGACGAAACACATTGAGATTGATTGTCACTTTGTCCGACAGCATCTACAATCTGACTCTCTCGCTTCTTTTCGTCTCCTTGGCTTTGCAACTTGCGGACTTCTTCACCAAGACTCATACTACCGCTCAGTTTTAATTTCTTCTTAGCAAACTCCCAGTATTTTTTGCTAAAACACCTTGAGTTTGAGCAGGATTGTGAGAATATATTGTATATATATAGATTGTGTATATATGGCATGAGTGTGTAAATAGGAATTCGTTTGTATTTCATTTTTCAGTCATAGATTTAGGGCTATATAAACTGATGAACTCTTTGTAAATTGAAACAATCGAATATACAGAAAAGCTTTCAGGAATCTTACACATATAACATACATAATTATTTTGATTCATTACTAATTTAACATAATTTCTTGTATAAGCATTGCGAAAGAAGTATTTTACAAGAAAACTAATAAATCTCACAAATAATTTTTTTCAAGTTTTAAAAGTTTTGAACTGTTGATTAGGTCTCACTACACAATGAGTTCATTCTTTTATTTATTTATTTAATCAAATTTGGGTAAAAAATTAGCTTTAAGCTTGATTTGATATGGGATGCTCATGCTCCAATGGCTTTTCATCAAATTTAACTACAAGCTTGATTTGGTGAAAATTTTTTAATGCTCCAATCCTCACTTTAAAAATTCGTCAAATCCTTTTTACGAATTGGGTTTGGCTTCTCAAGTTCAAATCTCGACTTGAGAGAACTACAGAGGAGAACTTGAGTGGCTCGTGGGGTCCGCTCAAGTTTTGTTTCGATGATCCAAACCATTCATGTAGGGGCCTTTGTGTGTATTATCCATGAAAAAAATTATCACAGTTGAATAATGGTAACATTTTTATTTCATCATGTTTATTTCCAAAAAAATGGACAATGAGTATGTTTTGAAAATAGACCATATTTTTTTGCGACAGACATGGTAGATACAGATATTACGATTATTGGATTGAGTTACTTTTTTTCATAGATGATATATACAAAAGTTCTTATGAAATAAATGGTTCGGATCATCGAAACAGGATATGTGGTGTGTTCCATGAGCCCTCAAGTGAAGCTTAACTCTTAAAATTCTGTGCTTATCCCCAAAAGTTTGTTTCATCAAATCTAGTGAAAAACTTATTTTGCCTTGATTTGATGAAAATTTTGATTTGATACAAATTTGATGAAATGATTGGAGTCATTTTCTTGAAATTCAAATTTGACACAAGATTTTGTGAAGGATGGGAGAATGCTGTAATGAATTATAATAGTAACTAGATCACATCATAGTTATAAGGAAAATGCTTGACAAAAAGAAATTCTAGTAGTAGGATTAGTTAAAATAGAAAAAGTAGTTTTTTAACTAAAATTTGGCTGACGTTTAAAGGTTTGATGGAGATGTGTATTCTCTGTTCTTGTTCTGGGTTATGCACAGGGAAAAATGACCAACAAAAGAAAGCTAATTATTGGCTACAATTCATCGGAACATACACCGGCTGCAGAATTAATTGGCAGCAATGCAGATATCCTAACGGAGATCCTTACCTGTGTGCTGGCAAAGTTCCTCATCAGATTCAAGTGCGTGTCTAAGGATTGGCTCTCTTTAATCTCCGATTCACAATTTTCTTGCAACCACTCTCACCGAGATCCCAATGCCTTGTTCTCAGGACTATTCATCAACCCTTGTACATCAGACAATGCACAAGTCAAGTCTGTCTCACTTCACAGCCACCACCGAAGTCTTCCGACTCTGTCATTCCTAAATGGTGTTGGAGATGGGTCTGGTACATATAGGATTGAAGACTCTTGCAAAGGCTTACTGTTATGCTTGAATGGCACATGTTTCCTTGTTTGTAACCTGACCAGCCAGAAATACACAGTACTTCCCTATCCCTATCATGGTGGCACTACATCTTCTGTACAATTTCATCTCAAGTTTGGTGTTTTATGGAGTTCATCTGGATCATTTGGTAATATGTTTGGTGGTTATTTGGTTTTTGATCCTTCAAAATCACCTAACTACAAAGTTTTATTGATAAGTTACATTAGGAATAGTGATGGATGCTTTTACTTAATTGACATATACTCTTCGGAGAGTGCCTCTTGGACATACATGTGTGCCGCTGCACCACCAGGTTACTCTTTCACAAAAAGGGTATTTTGGAATGGGGCAATTCATTGGATGAGTTACGATAACATTTACATTCGATTGGATGTTGATGCTCAGAAGCTAATAGGAACTCCAATGCCTTCATACCCTAAACTTCTTTCCGAAGAGAAGATTTGGTATTTTGAAGAATGCTGTGGCCATTTACTTCTTGTTCAGCTTTGTCAGTGCTGTGCTATGGGATTCAAAATTCTTGAGATGGAGAGGGACTGCTGTCATTGGATGTAGAAGTACCAGGTGAGTCTTAGACCCATAATATCTCTTTTTCCCGAGATAGATGAGAGACGCAGACTCATGCTTGAAACACCCAGCTTCAGTAAAATTTCTGTACTCTGTGCTGTGAAGGGAGCAAATGAAAAAGATTTTATGTTGGTGTTATCTATCCCTGGCAAAATTGTTTCCTATAATCTGAAGTGCAAGACAGTGAAGGTGCTTTGTGATTACCAAACTAGCTTTTATGAATGTCCTGGTTACAAGGATGCTTCTTGTGCATCATATGCTTTTAAGTATGTTTATGAATTCCATGAAAGCCTGGCCACTGTTTGAGCTTGTTCTACATGTTGGAGCAGATGTGCCTTTTGTAACCTTCTTATTGTTCTAAAGCTTTTGTTTAGTACTGTTTTTTTTTTTTTAAGAATTCTGTAATGTTTAAGCTATGTTTTTCACGGACTTCTCCCTTGTGACCCTCTCATTTGGAGACCTATGGTGTCAAATAATTATATTTGTTTTTGGTTTGCGGTTTTTGGTTTTTCAGATTGTTCTTTATATGAAAATTTCTATGACCATTTGAAAGATAAGGTAGTTGTGGGAATTCACAACGAACCATATCAAAGAGTTTGAGTCAATAAAATATTTCATAATGAAGAAATAGGGGAAGAACAATCTGAAAATCCTACAATTCACCTCAAAATATTGCACATATATCATAATGTTCACATGCTTATTAGTTAATATGATAAGCAGATTGTTCCATCTATTGCTGTATTTAGTGCTTTTTTCGTTGCCAAATGCTAGTAAGGTGCAGAGCCTTCTCTGAATTTTCTTTCCTTTCCCCTTCATCTTGTAGACCAATGAATGGCAAAGTTGAAGAATAAACAAAAAGCTATCTTTCTATTTTTATATTTTTCTCTCATTTCTTTCTCATTCTATATTTGTAAATCTTGATGCATTTCTCCCCAGTTGGTCTGAATCCCTTCAAGTCTTGCAACAGGGTAAAGCTTTCTCTTGCTCGAGGTTATAGATTCTGATGTGTCAAAAAAGTGACATCGTCTTCATTCCCTCGAGGAGATTTTGGGTGCAACGGTGATATTAGATGACATTGTCACGGAATGTCATGGTTCAATGAAAGATTTAAATGAGGTTGGATGAGGACCACTTGGTTGATTACGATTGAGCATAAAACCCAAAAAATCGTAAACCAATTTGGTCCAGGCCAAATTGCATGCTTTGGTTTAGTTTTCTCAATGCACGGTTCGATTTTGTTTTTGAAATAAGCAAACCGTGCTTCACGGTTCAATCTGTGGTTTTATAGTTACGAATCTAATTGGAACCGAATCGGACTGTTTAGATTATATATAATTTATTACCGATAGTAAATACTAAAATATCTTATTAATATCAAATGTTATAACTCTCTACAATTATTAGTATATTTTTGTATAATGATAGAACTAGTTTTAAACAATCATGTAAACAATTCTTTGGTTATGAAAAATATTTTGTGATCATATTGTTAATAAATGATAATATTTTTAAAATTTGCAGTTCCAAACCAAATCGAACCATGGTTTCCAAGATTTTCATAGATTGGTTTGGTTCTAAATTTGATGGAATGGATTAGTCTTGGTTTACGGCTAAACCAAACCAACCCAAACTATGCTCACGCTTATGGTTGATCACTCCTGCCCTTCTCATTTGGTCGGTCCCATTAATTGATTACGCCAAGTAAGATGCCACCCTTGCGCTCAATATTGATTTCATTGCCATAATTTACAAATTTATTTCTTAGTTTGATTGTTTTATGCATTTGTAGGAATGTGTTGGGAGTACACAATTGGTCATATGATGTGAAAGGGATTCGGAAAATACCAATGTTTGAACACACTACAAAAGGGTACACAAAGAATGTATTCAAAATTTTGCACACTTCTCGTAAGGAGTATATATGATACACCAAGTTATCAAGACAATATATTCGACACCCATTCATAGTTATCAGCCCTGTCAAGCTATAAATATGTGAAAACTAGTGAGAGAGTCATTTCAGTGGATGTGACATCGACAATTTCAAAAAGAGGAAGACGATATATGTTTGTCTTATATGTGCAATCCAGAATCAACACACTTGGAAATGAACAAAATAAATCCAAACTAACAGAATGTGCTCAAATAGGTCTATCACAGTCATAATGTCCTCTTTACATTGATGACGTTCAATTTAATTATACTTCTCTAATTCACCCAAGAGTTGTTTATCTATGATATTCCAATTTTCTCTACAACCTTGCTCCGTTGACGCACAATGTAATGGTTTTCAGTGCATCAAGGGCATCCCTCTATTTCATTATAATTAAAATCTCTTTCAATTTGACCATACTCTTTGACATATCCATTAACAATAATTTCTTATCATTTGACAATATACATGCACCTAAAGGTCCCTCAAGATGCTTTGTAGCTAGATGGTTATGCAACCCACCTACTACATTTAGTGACCATTCATCCTTTGTGGTCAACTTGTATGTCCTCAAATCAAAAGGACATTTGCACTTCTTCATACCAGTTATTCTCAACATAGTTTTTGAATCATCTTTCAACTTCTTTCTTGTTCTATATTGGCAACTCCTCTCACAAACAATATAAATCTTTGGTCTTTTACGACCTCCACCATGATCTGATGTCTTTATAATAACGACAAAATCATTCATCTGTCTAACATCACATACCCAATTGAGCAATTTATCCTTCTTTTTTTGTTGTTGTTGTTGTTGTTTGGATCGGCGAAGTAAAAATTTCATTAAAAATATGAAATTAAAGGTATAAGAAAAAAAGACACACTGAGAGAGATTTAGAGAGTACTACTACTCACATCCTTATAACCAAACCCTCAGCTTTACAATTTAAGAAGAAAAAAAAAAAAAAGAAAAAGAAAAGAAAAGAAAAGTTGAGTAGAACTAAATTCAAAATACATTGAGCCCCAAACAATCTACCCACCACAGCTCAAAGCTGACACCCCAGCCAATAGCAATTTATCTTTGTTATTGAAAACCTATAGATTAAATGGAATGAATATTATGAAAAATATATATCATAAATACATGAATTGTAAGGAGCTTCATTTAGTTAGCATGTTTAAATGTAAATTGACTAGTGTAATCAAGTACATTAGTACATAATCAGAGTGAACCTCATTTTCTTGAGTTGAGGCATAGAACTACAATAAGACTCAAACAATAGAAAACCTAACTTTTAAAAACATATGGGTTGGGAAATTCATAATCAAAATTATAAGAAGAGTTCAAACTACAGCACCAAACTAGTGTCCTCTATTTGGAACTTTAGTTTTAGCTGGGGAAAAAAAAATTTGTTTGAAACTTCTTTGCCACCAAAAAAAAAGTTCGTAAGTTGATTTCTGAAAAAAATAGATATGTCTAGAAGTATAATGTTAAATATTACTAACCTTTTTGATATTACAACATCGAATAATACCACAACCTTCGACCCTAGCCTATCGAATGGTGCTAAAAACAAAAGACGATTTTGATATTCAAACTCACCTTTTCATGGATATCTTTGTCATAAAAGACAATATCCTTCTTAAAATTGGAGCTTTCATTATGCAAATATTTCTTAATAACTAAATAATGATGGTGGGATTTGTCAGGGAATTTTCACAATTAACTGTTTAGTTTTTGGGTGTTTTCAAAACCTTCCTTGTTTTTCTTTGGAAAGCTTGAAATAAGCTTGGAGACTTTGTCCCACATCGGAAAGAGAGGAAAACATGGAGCACTTAATAAAGTGCTACATGGAATATTCCTTTGAATATGAAATTGTGGGATGGATGCTAGTGTACATGCACTCACACCGCAAGGATGGTGCACATGCGCGCGCGCGTCGCGTGGCGTGGGCAGTGGGCTGTGTGGTGTTTGATGGCACACTTTGCACTTAGCACGGGCACTTTGCTATTTGCATTGGACAGGTTGGAGTGATGACGTGGATCTAATGCGGCACTTTGCACTTAGCACGGGCACTTTGCTATTTGCATTGGACAGGTTGGAGTGATGACGTGGATCTAATGCGGCCGTTGATTGGAGATGTGCAAGATCGTACCGATGAGTTGGCACCTGATCATGATCAAGTGTGATCAGTTAAGCCATCTATTCGGTGTGAGAATGATTTGCACCATAGATCATCGATCCAACGGTCAGATCTGATCGAATGCGGTCAAGGGACATGACCATTCGATCAGGTGCATCAAGGCCTATAAATAGGCTGTGAAATCAGCCATTTCAATCCATCCAAAATTCAGAAATCATTCCTGCAATTCTCTCTCTCTCTCTCTCGATTTAGAGTTTTAGATCAAGAGCTTTTGTTATTCTTATTGGTAATCAAATTCTATAGACTTGATTATCAGTGTCTTGGTTTTCTTGATTATATCAAGAATATTCTGATCTACTGTTGCCAGTGCAGACGTCGATAGACTTGATCTTTAGATCAGGCTTCATTGTATCCTAGAGGCGAATTTGTTATAACCCCCTGAACACCTTTTGGTGGGTGCAAATATTGTCTTTAGGAAAGCGACGAAGTAACGCACCTTGAAGCACCAATTTTCTGTTCTAGATAGACAAGATCATCGCCAAGTTTTGAAGACCCGAAGACCACCAACTGAAGAATTCAAGACGAATTGTTCCAACAATCTAAAGACAATATATAGATATGGTGATGTCTATTTAGCAAATGACTCAAGATTTCATGAAGCTTGACTGATTTGATGGAGGAAATTTCTGACGCTGGCAAAAGAAGATGCACTTTTTGCTTACCACTCTCAAAGTGGTCTATGTGCTAAGAAGATGAGACTATGGAGCAAACCCATACCAAAACCAAATGGGAGAATGATGACTACATTTGCCAAGGACACATTCTAAATGGGCTGTCAGACTCCGTGTTCTGTGTATCAACATTTGAAAACGGCAAAGCAACTCTAGGACATATTACAGTCAAAGTACCTCACCGAGGATGCCACCAGTAAGAAATTTCTTGTTAGTAATTTTATGCGTTTTACTATGATTTATACAAAGCCCATTATGGAAAAATTCCATGAGATCCAACATATTCTGAGTCAGTTTCGACAAAAGAATATGAACATGGATGAATCTATTGTAGTTTCATCTATAATAGAGAAATTGCCATCTTCTTGAAGGGATTTTAAGAAAATTATGAAACATAAAAAAGAAGATCTAACTTTAGAGGAATTGGCTCAACACTTCCAAGTTGAGGAAGAGTCAAGACTTTTTGAAAGTAAAGATAACCAATTGGCTCAGACTTCCAAGATTCACATGGTAGATCTTGAGAAGCGTAAGCGTGACCCCCAACCTGAGAAAGATGCTAAGAAGCCAAAAGGTGCTTGCTAGCACTGTGGCAAGCCAGGGCACTTCAGAAATGAATGTTGGTCATACAAGAAGAAGCCAGAAGCATCAAATTCCAAGAACAAGTTCGTGGCTGTTGTATCCTAGGTGAACATGCTCGAAGATGCTAGTGACTGGTGGATTGACTTAGGAGCAACAAGGCACGTCTGCAATGACAAGAGTTGTTTCACTACTTATGAACAAGTGAGTGATGGAATAGTTCTCTATATGGGCAACTCTTCAACTGTTACTGTCAAAGGCAAAGAGACAGTGGATCTAGAGTTCACATCTGGAAAAGTCTTAAGTCTTAATGATGTTTATCATGTGCCTGATGTTAGGAAAAACCTTGTATCTGGAAGCCTGCTTAATAAGCATGGTTTCAAGTTAGTATTTGAGTCGGACAAATTTGTCCTGTCTAAGGGTGGGATTTTTGTTGGAAAGGGCTACATGTATCAAAGAATGTTCAAACTTAACGTTATCAATAATACATCTGTTTCTGCTTATATTATTGATTCTCTTTCTTTATGACATGCCCGTTTAGGTCATGTTAATACTAAGAAAATGCATGATATTGTTAATTTACATTTAATTCCTAAGCATGATATCGATATGTTTGAAAAATGCAAATTTTGTGTGCAATCTAAAATTACTCGCATTCCATTTCCTAAAGTAGATAAAATTACATCTCTGCTTGAACTTGTGCATAGTGATGTATGTGACGTGCATTGTACCCCTACTAGAGGTGGTAAGAAATATTTTGTAACATTCATTGATGATTTTTCTAAGTACTGTCATATCTATCTTTTGCATTCAAAAGATGAAGTGCTTGATAAATTCAAGATTTTTAAGACAGAAGTAGAAAATCAGTGTAATGTCAAAATAAAGAGACTTAGGTCTAATAGAGGCAGTGAATACCATTTTTCAGAATATTGTAAAAATGTTGGTATTATTCATGAGAAGTCTGCACCCTACACACCATAACAAAGTGGAGTAGCTGAAAGAAAGAATAGGACATTAACAAAAATGATTAATGCTATGCTTTCTTACTCCAGTTTAAGTTTTGGTTTTTGGGGTGAAGCTTTCTTCATTGCCTGTCACATACTCAATAGAATTCTTCTCAAGGGAAGAAATGTTTCTTCTTATGAATTTTGGAAAAACAAGAAATCTAATCTAGGTTACTTGAAAATGTGGGGCTGTAGAACAATAGTTAGATTGCCTGAACCTAAAAGGAAGAAATTAGGTGAAAAAGGAATTGAATGCATATTCCTTCGCTTTGCTATACATAGCAAAGCATATAAGTTTCTGGTAGTAGAGCCCAATGGTTCAGTGGAAACAAATACCATCATTGAATCACGTGATGCTGTATTTTATGAGAATCTTTTCACAACCATTCCAAGGTTGGATTCTAATCAAGGAAATGAATCAACTCCTTTGATGTCTACAGAAGAAAGTGAACGGCATGAACCCATTGAGCCTAATGAGCCTGTTAAGGAGGAGTAAGAGGGCTAGGAATGAGAAGTCATTTGGCCCTGATTTCATTGTTTATCTTGTAGAAGGAACTAAGAAAGCTTATTGTAAGCAAACAATGATTTCTTTGAATATGGATTCAGATTCATCAACCTTTGAAGAGGCTATGAAGTCTCAAGATGTTGCTTTTTGGAAAGAAGCAATAAACGATGAGATGGATCCTATCATGGGTAACACCACTTGGATATTTGATGATTTGCCACCTAGATGCAAACCAACTGCTTGTAAATGGATTTTCAAAAGAAAAATGAAAGTTGATGGCACAATTAACAAGTTCAAAGCAAGATTAGTTGCTAAGGGTTTTTCTCAAAAGGAGGGTATCGATTATTTTGATACATATGCTTCGGTGGCCAGAATTGCCACCATTTGAGTGTTGATTGCCTTAGCCTCAATCTACATGTTTGAAATCCATCAAATGGATGTTAAGACCGCTTTCCTAAATGGAGAGTTAGATGAGGAAATCTACATGCAACAACCGGAAGGATTTGCTATACTGGGTCAAGAACACAAAGTGTATAAATTCATGAAGTCACTATATGGACTGAAACAAGCTCCAAAATAGTGGCATGAGAAATTTGACAAAGTAATAGTGTCAAATGGTTTTAAGATACATGAATCTGATAAGTGTGTGTACAATAAGTTTACTGGCAATAAAGGCTTAATCATATTCCTATATGTCACGCCCCCATAATAATACACTAAATGTAGCCCAAAACATTTATTAATTGCCACATACATCAGAGTAAATAGTCATTTCATTACATAAAGTTAATGTTACAAAAGAGTTTAGTACAATTACATGCCATATAGGCTTACAACTTTCCAAGTCTTGACTTGGTTACAACAAAAATGAGATTAACTCGCACAATTAAAGCCCTAGGCTATACAAAAATACACAATCAAGACGAAGAAGCTCTTGCTCCCAAAAGTCCCTCCAAACTACTGTCTTGGTGGGGGCATACCATCATTACCTGAAAATATTTTTCCAAAATAGGGTGAGCCACAGCCCAGTAGGAATAATCTAACACAATATATAAGATTTAACAAAGATATAGTTGAAATTTGCATATACAATGCATGGAATAAAACATTCATACTTTTATATTGCCATAAAATACCAATTTCATATTCTATTATACTTTCCTCCAATTCATTTCAATATATATGTGGGGATATATTTTCTGAGTACCAACACGTGGCCAAGGTGATGCCGACGTGTCAGCCGGGGTGCCACGTGTCCTGGTCATCATGCCGAGGTGATCTCGGCTAGGCCAAGGTTATCTCCGAAGATATCGGAGTCCGGGATAAGCGGATAGGGGACAAGAGTCCAAAAATGAGGAAGGACCTCAGCTTGGATAAGGATAAAGCTCTTAGGGAGTTTATCTTTATCTATTGGAGAGTCTAAGATAAGCATTGAGCAGAAGTCCATTGAAGTTAGGCTTCTATTGGGGCTAAGATTGTGTTGGCAGTGTGGTCAGAAATTCACTCACACAATTTGGTGCCGTTTGTGGGAAAGAAAGAAGAATAGATGGCCAACGACGGACAGAAAGAGAAAGCAGGGGACAACACTCCTACAGGGAGTGGAAGACCTATTGATCTTGACATCGAAGGAGACAGCTGCAACGAAGAGACTCGTGATAAGAATCACGAAGGAAAGGATGTCGGCTAGGAGGGCGACGTACCGAAGAAACCAGACCAAAACGAGTACTATAACGAGGATAACCTCCAGGTATGGAAAGAAAGATGCCTACGGAGGGACGAAGAGATGAAGGGGATGGTGAATAAATTGACAGACCTGCAATCGGTCGTCAATTTCATGATGCAAAACAACATCATGCAGCCACCATTCCCGCTACAGGACACGCCGGTTCCAGCGGTCAATGCCCAGAAGGGAGGGTAGAAAACAATCCCTATGGCCCTACAGCATACTAGGAGCGAAAAATACTCTCACCGGCCTTCAAGGGAGGTCGGGCGAGGAGAGTCGAGAAGAGAAGAATCTCGAAGGACACACCGCACCAAAGAAGCAGATCCCAGAGAACATCGGCATGTTCAAAGGCAGGAGTTGTGCTTCGACGCAACTAATGGAGAAAGATTGAAAAGGGGTCACAACGAAGCTGAGAGTAGTGCACCTAAAAGACTGTAATCAAGAGATAGCCGAGCTCTTGGGAAGACCAAAGAGGACTTGAGAGATTACCTCAAGAGGAAGCAACAAAATGTCGAGGTAACTTCCCCTGTTAAGCCGAGAACACCATTCTCAGTGGAGTTAGACAAATTTGAGGCCCTGAAAAGATTCAGTATGCCAAGGTTCCAGATATACGATGGTAAATCAGACCCTAACTTTCACGTCGGTTTATACCTGAACTCGATGGCATTGTACACTAGGAACGAACCATTGTTTTGCAAGGTGTTCCCCTCATCCTTCGGGAAATTGCATCAGACTGGTTTCACAAATTGCCAAAAGGAAGTGTGAAGACCTGGGAAGGCCTGGCCGAGGTGTTCGTGGCTAGGTTCATGACAAACAAACTACAGCCATTAAGGGTAGACGCCCTGATGGCTCTGAGGATCAATGAGGATGAGGGCCTTAGGGCCTACCCAAAAAGGTATTATGAGGTGTTCAACCGAATACCCAAGTGCAACCAAGAGGTGGCGGTCGTGTCTTTCAAGAACGGCCTAAAAGATGATTGTGCACTACGAAAGTCATTGGCAAAGACATTGCCAAAAAGCATGGAAGAGCTCATGGCCAGAATTGAGAAATATGCCATGGCTGAGGAAGACACGCTAGGGATTAAGGCGACAAAGCAAGAGAAAAGAAACGGCTTGCCGAAGTGAGGTCGAGGTAACAACGGATCCAACAAACAAGAGAGAGGACTGAGAACCGCACAGGCAGTCACAACTGTATTCCGAATCCCAATTCACAAAGTCCTGGATAAAATCCGAACCCAACCCTATTTCAGAGCACCAGCTAGGGTGCCAGGAGAGTTTATGGAAAGAAGCCTTGGTAAGCATTGTGCTTACTATAATAAAGATGGGCATCTAACTCAAGGTTGCAGAGCCCTGAAGTCACACCTAGAAGACCTGGTAAGGCAAGGCCATTTGAGGGACCTTATAGATGAGGCCAGGACAAGGGAAGAGCAGGCAAGATTGCCTCAGGCACCAGCAGCTCCACCCCCCCAGCACAACAACCACAGGCAGGCGGACCTCAGGTAATTAATGTAATTCACTCGAAGGTCAACGAAAACGAAATACGGGGGGAGACCCAGAAGGTAAAGCACTCTCAGCATGTGTACCAGGTCCGACAGAAAAGACCTCAGGCCGAGGAGTGCCAGGGACCAGTAGTGTCCTTTACTGAAGCCGACCTTGAGATGGTGCAGCATCCACATAACGATGCCTTGGTAGTATCCCTCCAGGTTAGGGAGTGCCAAGTGAAGCGCATCCTAATTGACCAAGGCAGCTTTTGTGACATCATGTATGTCAAGTGTTACAAGGAGCTCAGCCTTCACCCAAACGATATGGAGCAGTCCAACAGCCCAATGGTCGGGTTCAATGGAACGCCGACGAGGCCACTGGGAGCAACAAGCTTAGAGGTGCAGGCTAGCACCAAGAGGGTGAAGACAGAATTCACCATAATCGACACACCGTCCCCCTACAATGCTATCCTGGGGAGGCCATGGCTGCATGCAATGGGGGTTGTTCCCTCAACACTGCATCAGCTATTGCGGTTCCCAACAGAGCATGGGACAGATGAGGTCAGAGGGGATCAGCTGCAGGCAAAGAACTGCTCCATGGCAGCAATGAAAACCACCTGCAGCATACGAGAACCAGAGACAGTAGAGATCGAAGACGAGGACGTAGAAGTCCTAGAGGACGTCGGCAAAGAGCCAGCCGAGAAGAGTGAAGAAGCTCTAAAGAAAATCCTCGTCCAGCAGGGGGACGAAGAACACTTCTTCCTTCTCGGCTCGGGCTTAGCCGAAGAAGAGGAAAAGGAACTGGAGGCTTTCTTGAGAGCAAACATTGAGGTGTTTGCCTGGACGCCTTATGAAATGCCAGGCATTGACCCCAAGGTCATTTGCCATAAGCTGAACGTAGGTAGGTCGGCCAAACCTGTAATCCAACGGGCAAGAAGACCGACGTTGATGCATGTTGAGGCAGTGGAAAAGGAAGTAGACAGGCTTCTGGAGGCCAGAGCCATTCGAGAGGTAAATTACCCGACATGGCCATCGAATACAGTGGTGGTGAAGAAAAAAAATGGTAAATGGAGAGTCTACGTGGACTTCACTAGCCTAAACAAGGCCTGTCCCAAAGACAGTTTCCCATTACCCAAGATAGACCAACTGGTGGATGCCACTTCAGGGCATGGAAGAATGAGCTTCCTGGATGCCTACAGGGGGTACCATCTGATAGCCATGTACCCCCCAGATGAGGAGAAGACTGCGTTTATCACCCCAAAAGGTTTGTATTGCTACAGAGTAATGCCTTCTGGGTTGACAAACGCAGGAGCAACTTACCAGAGATTGGTAACCAAAATGTTCAAACACCTGATTGGCCGAACAGTGGAAGTTTACATCGATGACATGGTCGTGAAGACCAAGGAACCTGAAGGTCATCTGTCCAACCTAAAAACAGTCTTTGATATCCTTAAAACATATCGGCTTCGACTTAATGCATCCAAGTGTGCATTTGGAGTTGGATCTGGTAAGTTCTTGGGATACTTGGTGACTAGAAGGGGCATTGAGGCCAGCCTAGATCAGATCAAGGCCATCCTTGAGTTGAAGAGCTCGACGTCGGCAAAACAGGTGCAGATGCTGACTGGAAGGGCTGTAGCCCTGAATAGGTTCATAAGCAGAAGCTCAGACAAGTGCAAACCTTTCTTCAGCTTAGTAAAGAAAGCCACAGACTTCTTATGGACCAAGGAGTGCGAAGCCGCCTTGGCTGACTTGAAGAGGTATTTGACCACAGCTCCAGTTCTTTCAAATCCAGAACCTGGGGAAGAGCTGTTCTTGTTCTTGGCAGTCTCGGAACATGCGGTAAGTGCAGTGGTAATCCGAGAAGAAAAAGGGGAACAAAGGGCTGTTTACTATGTAAGCAAAACCCTGGCTGATGCAGAAACCAGGTATCTACCCCTAGAGAAGTTGGCTCTGGCTTTAGTAATGGCTTCAAAGAAGCTGAACCATTAATTTCAAGCCCACAAAATTGTAGTACTAACTGAACATCTTTTGAAGTCCCTGTTACAACAGGGAGATCTAACAGGCAGGATAGCCAAGTGAGCTGTGGCCTTAGGCCAGTATGACCTAGAATACAAGCCCAGAACAGCAATCAAAGGCCAAGTCTTGGCCAACTTTGTGGCCGAGTTCACTCCAGGAGCCATCGAACATCAGAATCCGTTGAGCCGAGGTGAAAGATGTCCAAGCGAGCAAAGAGGAGCCCAACCGAGAGCAACAGAACAAAGGAAGGAGGAAAAACTCAAGCCCTGCAGCATTTACATCGGCGACTCGTTTCGACTGTTTGTTGATGGGAGTTCAAACCGACAAGGAGCAGGGGCAGGAGTAGTACTGGTATCTCCAGATGGACAAATATTAGAACAGTCTATTCGTTTGGGGTTCAAGGCCTCAAACAATGAAGCAGAGTATGAAGCACTGATTGCAGGACTGAAACTAGCAGTAGCAGTAGAAGCAGATAAGGTGATAGTATTCTGTGACTCTTAGCTTATAGTCAACCAGACAACAGGCGAGTTCGCAGACTGAGACGAAAGGATGTCGGCATATGTAAAGGAGGTCGGCATATTGGTGGCCCTGTTTTAGAATTGTCGACTACAGCATATTAGCCGAGATGATAACTGCCACGCTGATGCCCTGGCTAACCTGGCTAGTGCAATACAATCTGGAAAGGCAAGGACGATAATGGTTGACTACTTATCGGGCCCGAGCATCAAACCACTGACCACAGAGCGTCAAGCAATGTGTGTGGACATGGGACCAAGCTGGATAGACGCAATAATAGCATTCCTGAAAGAAGGAAAACTGTCACATGATCACAAGGAGGCACACAAGATCAGATTGAAGTCGGCAAGATTCAGTCTGACAGTAGAGGGACACCTCTACAGAACATCCTTCACTGGACCCCTTTTGAGGTGTGTACATCCTTCACAAGTTGAAGATTTTTTATACGAAATACATGAAGGAGTATGTGGAAGCCACGCTGGGGGCAGATCACTTGCTCATAGGGCCATTACCCAAGGGTATTGGTGGCCCTACATGCAGAAAGATGCAGAAGCCTACGTCAAGAAGTGTGACAAGTGCCAAAGGTTTGCACCTGTGATACACCAACCAACAGTAGACCTGAACCCAGTATCCAGTCCTTGGCCGTTTGCCCAATGAGGCATGGATCTTGTTGGAAAACTGGCCCAAGCAACTGGGCAAAAGAAGTACCTGCTGATAGCAACAGATTACTTCACCAAGTGGATAGAAGCTGAACCACTTGCCAAGATCCGAGACGTGGATGTGAAGAACTTCATATGGAAGAACATCATCACCAGGTTTAGGATCCCAAGAGCAATAGTTGCAGACAATGGAACACAATTTGACAGTAAGCTAATTAAAAGCTTCTGTGCAAAATTCAAAATCAAGAATTATTTTTCGACCCCAAGTTTTCCTCAAAGCAATGGACAAGCAGAAGCGTCCAACAAAGTAATCTTAGACGGGATAAAGAAGAGGCTACAAGTAGCAAAGGGAAAGTGGGTGGAAGAGTTGCCTAGTGTACTTTGGGCATATCGGACTATGCCGAGAAGATCAACGGGGGAATCCCCATTTGCCATGGCTTATGGCACAGAAGTAGTAATTCCACTAGAGGTCAGCATCCCAGGAATCAGAACTCAGGGAGTAGAGAATGGGACTAATGATGTACTATTAGCCCGAGATCTGGATCTGCTAGAAGAAAGAAGGGAGAGAGCTGCAATTCAACTGGCGGCCTACCAGCAGCAGCTTGCCAGGGCTTATAATAAGAAGGTGAACCCAAGGGAGTTTCAAGTCGATGACCTCGTCTTGAGAAAGGTCGTCAGCAACAAGAAGGATCCCAGAGAGGGCAAGCTTGGCCCGAATTGGGAGGGACCCTATAGAATCATCTCGGTGTTGGGCAATGGGGCATATTGGCTTGAAGATAATGAGGGCAAAGAGTTGCCAAGGCCCTGGAATACTTGCAATCTAAATTTTTTTTACCATTAGACTTTCTTGTTCTTTGTTATTAGCCGAAGTAATAAATAAAGTTTTAACTTGATTTTTCACACTTGTGACTGATAAGATAGTTAATGATGTTTTTGGAATACATGCATAATGAGAACCCAAGTGAAACTTAAGTTCACATTTGGGGGCAGAGAGTTGGAAAATGGTTCCTGGAAAGGTAGAATATACAAAGCTAAAAATATGTTTAACACTTGTTGAAATTTGAGAAAAATTTACAAGTTGAAGTTAAACCGAGGTTATGTTTAACACTTGTTGAAATTTGAAATTTACAAGTTGAAGTTAAACCGAGGTTATGTTTAACACTTGTTGAAATTTGAGAAAAATTTACAAGTTGAAGTTAAACCGAGGTTATGTTTAACACTTGTTGAAATTTGAAATTACAAGTTGAAGTTAAACCGAGGTTATGTCTAACACTTGTTGAAATTTGAAATTTATAAGTTGAAGTTAAACTAAGATTATGTTTAACACTTGTTGAAATTTGTGAAAAATTTACAAGTTGAAGTTAAACTAAAAGCATATTTAAACACTTGTTGAAACTTGAGTTTACAAGTTGGAGTTAAAATAAGGACATGTTTAACACTTGTTGAAATTTGTGAAAAATTTACAAGTTGAAGTTGAACTGAACACTTGTTGAAATTTGTGAAAAAATTTACAAGTTAAAGCCAAGGTTGTATTAAACTAAGTACTTATGTACTCGCCGATGTAAACCGTTGGTGGGTATAAGCCGAGTTATTTTACCCCGAGAAGATTACACAGTTAAGGTGTACATTGAAGATATGCAAAATATTCGAAGTATGAGAGTCATACAAGAGCAGTAAAGGGAAGACAAACATACAAGCATTCCAAAGAAGAAATTGTATTTACATTCAAAAGATGGCATGTCGGCCACATAAAGAGCTTACATTGTTTCAAAGAAAGAAAAAGTACAAGGTACAGAAAGAAGGAGAAAAACATCAAACTAAGACCCTTCGGCGCTTCTGGCTGGTTGGGTCTGGAGTTCGGAAGACTGCTGGGACGACATCTCGGCGGCCTTCTTAGCTGCGAGCTCGGCATCTATTTCTTGGAGGGTTTGGTCGAGGCTCTTATCAGCAATAGGCGCGTCCGAGGTTGCCTTCTCAGTAGAAGCATCTTTTGGGACCTCCTTACCCTCCTTATCTTGAGTCAAGTCCAGGACTTGCTCATTTGGAATAGGGGACTTGGTTCCAGCAGCCTCCTTGGTCTTCCTTTCCAAAGCTTCCTCCTCAGACTCAGAATCGTCCTTAGATTGGCTTGGAGTACGGGGGCATGGCATGACAAGGACGTCAGCATTTCTGAGGGGGGAGTCCTTGGGGACGTCAAGCTTTTTTAGAGCAGCCATCCAACCAAGGGTGAAACCCTTGTTGCATGCCTGCTTCACCTGACGCTTGTAGTCCGCCGTGACATCGGCTACCCCCTCAGCGTATGCCTTTTCATCGGCGGCCTTGATCTCGGCCTCTTTGGTTGCCAAGGCATCTTGTAGTTCTTTTTGGGCCTCGGCCATCTTGGCCTCAACCTCTTTCTTTTTGGCTGTGAGGACTTTGGCGATGGCCTCTGCAGCATCCGCTTTTTCCTCGGCCTCATCTGTAGCCTTAATAGCTTCCTCGGCTTAGTCTGATAAAGTCTTCATCTTAGCCTCAGTCTTCTTAGCGGCCCTTTGCAGACTAGCAACCTCCCTAGTCTTGTCGGCCAACTCCTTCCTTGTCTCAAAAGATTGCATTGAGAATGAGTGGGTGTGCTGGATCGCCTGAAAGAAAATCAGCTGAACAAAAGTTAGTAAAATCCTCTGAGTATGAAAGAATGGAGAAAGAAAAATACCAAGTGTGGAAAGACTTACCTGAACAGAGTGCTGAAGCATCAGAGCGAAGTTTTCATACTCGCTCATCTCGGCGTTTCGATTTAGATCGTTTGGAAGGAGCAAAGCCGTTGAGAGGGCGACACCAACTTCAAGATCAGTCGCACTGCCGTTGGCTCTGACCGGCTTGTCCTCAACGGTGATTTGAAGGCCCAAGGGGCATCTGCTTTCATAGGCCTCGAGGTTGTGGCAGATTCGGACCTCGGCCTCTTTGACCGAGTTGATTGGGATGGCTCGGCCTCGACGGGCCTCTTCTCGGGGATAGAGGGGGTCTTCTCGCTCGAAGCCAATTTTGAAATTGGCAAGGTGTCCTCAGTATCAATTTGAGTCACCGTTGCCTTTGGCTGAGCCTTCTTTATTCTTTTTGGCTTAGATTTTGGTGGAGGCTGGGACCGCACTGGTTGGGCGTCTACGATAGATGGAATGTCGGCCAAGAGATCCTTAGCGACTGCCTCCTTGCGACCCATCTCGGTGAGAATTGCAGTTTGACGTCGTCGTTGGCGTTGGGATGGCGGGATCAGCTGTGGAGCGAGATAGATAGTTGTTCTGCTGGATCTGAGGTTGATCCTTGATCTGGCCAAGATGTTGAAGTGATGGAAGGAGTAGTGGCGGACGGAGGAGACTGACTCTTCTTCTTCTTCTTTGGAACAACGGGAAGAACTGACTTGTAAGTAGGAATGAAATGGAGCAGCAGAGGGGCTCTCTGCTTGTGGATTGGCAAATCCAATAGCTTCTTCAAGTCCTTGCTGGGGAAGAAAGCCCTTTGGTGGCTAAGGAAGAATTGCAAAAAGAAGAGCACAGACGTTAGAACAAAGTATTGAAAACTTTAAAAAAGAGAGCAATAAAAAGTGACACTTGGCCCTTACCATCTCCTTCCCCGAAAACTGTTCGGCTTAGGGGATAAAGGTGGAGGTCATCATTTGGCTGAAACTCCCAGTTGCCCGAGACGATGAAGTAATCATCTCCAGCACGCTTGTTTGAGTCTGGGAGGTCGGCAATGAGCTTGTACTCAGTGGATCTCGGCTTGAGGTAATAAATGTGGCCTTTTTTCGATTTCAGGTGACACATAGTGTAGTAGTACTGGATATCGGCAAGAGTAATCCTAGTATTCTCTTGTTTGGCTAAGGCTATTATACTGTTGATAACTCGATAAGAATTGATGGCAAGCTGCATTGGGTTCAATTTATAGTAATAAAGGATTTCTCGAAAAAAGGTGTCCTAAGTCCACACTCAATAAAGGCCACTACTGGGAAAGGCATGAGGTTCACATTGGGTATAATGGAATCCTCCTCCCCTGCCAACCTGAGATGGACGTTGGTAGGGATGGAAAACTCCCGCCTAAAGTATTCTAATTTGGTCGGGGTGTCTACCCTATGCTTCCACATACCCATGACGTCGGCTTAGGGAGAAGGTGTATAAATTGGAAATAAAGTGTTCTGTAAAGGCTCAGAAGACCTCGGCAAAACCTAAAGTTCACGCTGGGGAAAGAATTTATGAAGATCAGAGGGGGATTCGTTTCAGTTTTCCCTAAGATTCGTGTGTTCTAGGGCAAATCTCAAACCTAAGTCTAAGCAAACGGAGATTGAAGGCAAGAATCTGGAGAAAATACAGAAAACACAAACAAGAGCAATGATTCAGAATCAAGAATAGTGGTGAATTATCAAGAACACTGTGACAGAGTGTGTGCAAGGGTACAAGGCCAAGAACAGTGGCAAAAGTGAACAAATTTGTGAGCAGTGTGTGAATATTCAAGAAAGGATTGGGCAAAAACAGAATCACGAAGCAAACATACTCAAATACATGATGAAAATTAAGATACAGATTAAAATGATCGAAGACATGAGCAAGTTCATAAAAATGACAGAGTTCGAGGTAAATCAAGAACTGAAACCAGGAGGAACAGTGGCTTACCAGAAAAAGTGAGGCCAGTGTGGGGATCGTCGAAGTCAGACGACGGTTGCAAAAGCGACAGAGTGGTGAAAATCACACCGGAAGAGGTGAACGGAGCAAAGTCACAGAGCTTGAAAATCTGGAACAATGGCGTATTCTGAAGAGAGAAGTTAGAGAGAGAAAGAGTTGGAGCATGGGAACGAGGATGCAAAAGTGAAGAGACGGAGAGAGAGAATTGATTTTGATCAAAATGTGGAAAATGGCGGCAAAAAACCATCAATGCGTCTAGGGCGACGTGCTTGTCAGACGGCGCAACTAGACACAAGACGACTTACAAGCGCGTGTCAGACACGGTCTAGTAGGGGACAAATGCATGGCAGAAACCGTTGATTTATTTTGCGTGACAGCTCATGCGCGTAGCAAAACTCTTGGAGTTCTTGGTTTAAATGAAGCAATGAGCTCGGCTGATAGAAAGATCTCGGCTAAATAACTCAAATGAACTAGGTTATTGGTTCTAAAAAGCCTTGATGAGGCAGACTACAGGACCTGGTTTTGTGAAGCCTGTGAATTGGATAATACAGCAAGATAGCCGACGTGCACGATATAGGTTCCATCACCTCAGGATGCCGAGGTAATAGAACCTAGGGGGCAGTTGTGGGCATATATTTTCTGAGTACCAACACGTGGCCAAGGTGACACTGACATGTCAGTCGGGGTGCCACGTGTCCTGGTCGTGATGCCGAGGTGATCTCGGCTAGGCCGAGGTTATCTCCGAAGATATCGGAGTCTGGGAGAAGCGGATAGGGAACAAGAGTTCTAGAATAAGGAAGGACCTCAGCTTGGATAAGGATAAAGCTCTTAGGGAGTTTATCTTTATCTATTGGAGAGTCCAAGATAAGTACTGAGCATAAGTCCATTGAAGTTAGGCTTCTATTGGGACTAAGATTGTGTTGGCTATAAAAGCGAGGCACCCTCATGGGTCTAAGGTACGTAATTTATATTCTGAACGGCGAGTTAAGCACTATATTTATCTTTGGGAGATAACTGACTTACTCATCGGAGTGCCCCTGGGTGGACGAACCACTACCGGAATCTCTTCTTTCTGTTGCAGGTCACTCAGGTGCCATCTATTCTGCCAGTGCTCTCCAGTTGAATACTGAGTTGGCAGTGCGGTCAGAAATTCACTCACACAATATATATATGTCAATTTCATTATTCCTCAATAACCCAAAATAGACTATAACTTAAAGGTTCATCAATTTCACAATTTGCACACAAACACTTCCAACTGCCATTTTACGGATATTTCGTCCGCGGGATTGGCACCCATGTATAATTTCAATTTGCCATTTTACGGATATTTCATCCGCGGGATCGGCACCCATGTATGCTTTCGGGACTTTCACTCAGGACACTCCAACCAACTTAATTATAACGGAGTCCATCCCCTTTCTCCTCCCAAACAATCATACATATGGAATGTATTTAAACACATAATCACAATTATGGAGTATATCACCTTTCTCCTCCCAAATAATCATACATATACAATGTATTCTCAACATAATCATATTCAATGATAATCAACCATGGACTAGTTTTAATTTACCTAATCCACATGCAATTTTTACAACAATCAAAGTTATCCTCCACCGATAGCCCAATACAGATATTTCTAAACAGATATACAATCTCAAGATAGATAATTTAATCAAAATTTCCAAGGCTATGAAACATTTCATATTCAATTCCACCATCCATTCCAATACTCGCTCAATTTCATATTTACAACACCAATTTCAACTATTTATACAAAATAGATATGATAGTGATTTTAGGGCAAAATCCCCATTTTCAAAATATCAATCGAAGTACCAAAATCATTTATTTTGACACAACAAGGCTTCATTTTCAAACCCCAACTTCGTTTATTTCATTTCCACCAAAAACCCCTCTTTTACTTCTCACCCAAACCCTAGGTTTGCCCAAATTACTCCCAAATACTATCATTGTTACACAACCTCAAATTACTAAGTTAAAAATCATAACAAAGTGTAAAAAATCCCTACCTCAAGAAGAAAAGACCAAGCAAAGCAAGGGAGAAACCTCAAAGAACTCCAATCAGATCAAAATATAGATCTTGAAGTACTCTACCTTTTTCTCAAAGGCACTAGGGTGAAGAGATCAACAGATCTAGATGAAATAGAAGAGAGAATGTGAGTTTTAGAGAGAGAACCCTAGATCTAGTTTTTTGGAAGGTTTTAGAGAGTGAGAGAAATGAAAAAGTGATACAAAAAGTCATTTTTGTGAACTGATATACACACAATCCGCTTAAGCGTGGAAAGTGACGCTTGAGTGTCAGACATTAAGTTTCGCTCGAGTGTAGGATATGCTCTTTCAGAAGTTTGCAGACGAAGCACCCCGCTCGAGTGTGAGACTAGACGCTCAAGCGTCCAATGCACTCTCTCAGTATTTGTAGAATTGCAAAAATACTGAGAGTTGACAAATCGCGCTTGAGTGCAAGAATGGCCGCTCGAGTAGGAGAGCAAAATTTGTGAAGCTCGCTCGAGCGCAAGAATGCCCGCTCGAGCAGAAAAGCCAAAATCTGGGCATCACAGGTTTGGAAAAACATGCAACCAACCTATTCCAAACACACAACCACAACTTGATAACAAGAATAAAGGAGAGACAAGGGAAACAAGATATGAATCACTATTTAGAACTATACAACCCGAGTCCAGAACACAACAAGTGATGGGCCAAAAATCGGAATCACTATACTGTATGTAGATGACATACTTATTTTTTGGTATTGACAATGATGCCATTGAAAGTACTAAAAGTTTCTTATCATTTAGCTTTAGTATGAAAGACATGGGCTTGGTTGATATAATTCTGGGTATTAAGATCAAACGAGAGGACAATAATTTGATTCTTACCCAATCGCACTATATTAAGAAAATTCTTAAGAAATTTAATCATTATAATTGTACACCCATGTCTACACCTTTTGTTTCAAATTTGAAATTGTATCCTAACATTGGAAGAGATGTTGATTAGCTAGAATACTTAAGAGTGATAGGTAGCCTAATGTATGCCATGACTTGCACTAGACCTGATATTACATTTGTAGTGGGAAAACTTAGTAGATACACTAGTAATCCCAGTAGTGTACATTGGCATGCTATTAACCGAATACTTGCATACTTGAGGAAAACAATAGACTATGGAATAGTCTATAATGGCTATCCAATAGTGCTAGAAGGATTCACGGATGCTAGTTGGATAACTGACCATGAAGATCACTTGTCCATGAGTGGTTGGATTTTTACTCTTGGAAGAGGAGCTATCTCTTGGGGTTCTAAGAAGCAAACATGCATAACAGACTCAACCATGGCGTCAAAGTTTGTAGCATTGGTTTCTTGTAGCAAAGAGGCAGAGTGGCTAAGAAATCTCTTGTTAGAGATTAAGATATGGCCAAAACCTATGCCACCAATATCTTTGCATTGTGATAGTGAAGCAACTCTATCACGGGCCTATAGCCATGTCTATAATGGAAAGTCCAGGCATATAGGACTGAGACATAGCTGTGTCAGGTAGATAATCATAGAAGGTGTGATTACCATTAGTAATGTAAAGTCAAGTGAAAACTTGGTTGACTCCTTAACAAAGAGACTTGCAAGGGATTTGGTGTGGAAAACATCAAAGGGGATGTGTCTTAAGCCCATCTAACATAATCACTCCTAGTGAAAACTCGACTCAACACTTGAAGAAACATCAAGTCTTGAGTTCAATGAGCCCAAATACACCATATGTCGTGATTGCAAGCACTTAGTTTTATTTTATTTTCATCCCAAGGTTGAAGTGCTTGGTACTTGTAATGTGAAAAGAAGAGAATGAATTAGCAAACTCTTAATGAGCTTACAGCTGGGTTGTTAGGGTATTGTAAATTACAGGGGTACTCTCAGTAAGCTTACCTATGTGAGTGTAGGAGGTGGTGCTGCTTTCTATGAGTCCAAGGGCTTCACTCTAGAGCACTTATGAAACAGGATATAGACACAAGGCCAATCCATATGTCAGTTTGTTTGAATACTTGAGGTAACCTGTACTGTGCGTGAGACATGTCTGGTTAGTCACATAAGATCGCTAGTTCAAAGACAAGTCTACTATGCTATCTTGACTAACTTTGTCACGACCCCATTCCGTCCCTAGTAGAATGGTGCTGTGATGGCCAGTAATCCGAGATTACCAAAGGCCAACTTACAAAGATTCACACGCAATCAGAGTATACATATGGGGCTTACATTTGCGGAAGCAATAAATTTAAATCTAAACAGTCCACAAGAGCTGTGCATAGATCAAATAAAATGACACACACTGAGACATGATTTACAACTTGAATACAAATAGAATAAAGTACATATTACATCTTGATCAAAAGGCTTCTCAAGCCGACATATAGAGAAGAGGTGAAATACAAAGCCAAGAAGCATAATCTTCAAGATGCTAGCAAAAGTATGAATCCAAACATCATGCAAAACACATCTAGCCGTCACCGCCTTCCTGCTCGTCACCTACATATATATATAGAGAGGGTGAGCTTGGATACTCAGTGAATGATATCAGAAATAAAGGTTTGCATGACTGATATTCAAGATCTTTGTCAAACAATGCATAGCATATCTTGTACAAGATCAAAGGACGAACCAAATTCATCTGTCAAATTTTTCAAAGCTTCAAGGGATGCTTACTAGCTTTAATATAATACAAGGGATGACATTCCGGACAAACAAACCCACGCGGAAAACCGTCAGTGGCAAAACAAGGGTGCAGTCGCATTATAGTCCCCTGGCACTAAGGACTTTCAAAACAAGGGTGCAGTTGCATTATAGTCCCCTGGCACTAAGGACTTTCAAAATATGGGTGCAGTTGCGTTATAGTCCCCTGGCACTAAAGACTTTCAAAACAAGGGTGCAGTTGCATTATAGTCCCCTGGCACTAAGGACTTTCCAAGAATGTCATCAAAACAAATATAACACTTGTTACAAACTAGGAAGAATCATTCATGCTTGATCAAATACTTTTTCCGAAACGAAGCAAAGCTTAATCAAAACTTTATAACATAACTTTATTAAAAATACCACTCACATAGTGTAATGACCCCGAAATGTACGTCATAATTATCGGTAATTAATTACGTGTTTAGACGAATTAATTGAAGAATATCTGTTTGACTTGGAAAATATCTGTTGGAATTACGACTTCGGGACTGAAATTGAAGACCGTAATGAGTGCAGAAAATGAAATTGAACGCGTCTATGTAATACCGTGAATTTTTAGAACCATTTGGGAAAATAAATTGAGGACTGAATTTCGTCTGATTCGTAAGCCTTGTTTGGCTCAAGAGTTTTGGCTTAATTGATTTATTTGATATATATGATATAAGATAAGGATTGTTGACCCATTTGACTCAACTAAAGAGAGAAGAAAAATCTAGAGAAAGAGAGGGAAAAGAGAGAGCTCGGGAGAAAGAGAGAGAGAGCAAAGGGAAGAAGAGGAGAAAAAGGGGGAATCAAGCTTAGCTTCTCCAAATTAAAGAATCAAGGTAAGATTTTCATGAAATAAGTTGTTGATCCTTGGCATCTAGTATTTGAACTCAAGATTGTGGCATGATAGTATGAAGTGGATGTATAGAATCATGAAATTATGATTATTGAGCATGTTTAAGGGAGACCTCCATGGAAGTTGAAAATGAAGCTTTTATGTACATGTTCATGGGTTTGATCTTCTATATGATATATTTGAGTTTTGATTGAAGATGTAATGAGTTAATTAAAGTGTTAATCAAGTGCTTGAGAGGTTGTATTTCATGTATTAGAAGTTGATTTTGTAAAGAAGAGATTGGAGTTTGAAAGAGGGAAGAAGAACCAGAAATTCGGAGTTTTGCTCTGTCCGCTCGAGCGGAGGGGGGTACGCTCGAGCGCAGAAATCACCCTCCCAGCAGTTTTGGTCATTTTCTTCAGTACGCTCGAGCGGCCAAAGTGGCGCTCGAGCGGGAAGGCCTTTTTCAGGGACTTTTCGGGGAAGTTGTATATTTGATTCTAGTATGTTAATTGCATCATTTAGCATCTCATGAGCATGAAATGAATATGAAATGAAGTAAAGAATGAATGAATGAAATGACATGAATTAAAGTAGAGGAAAGAAAAGAGAGGCATGAATGGTTTAATGTATGATAATAATGAATGTTAAGGAATGTTTCATAATGTTAATTGCAGGACAAGCCTCGAAGACCGTGCAACCGGTATTGGAAACCCGCTGTAAGTAACATTTCTGTAAATGATATGTTCTTATGACAGTATGTTCAAAAGTGATATGTTATGATACGGTTTTCGAAATGTTAATGTTTTCTGTGAACGAATGTCCTATTTGCAAATCTTGTATGGCATGCATAGATAGTTAGGTCATGGGTGCGACATGAACATGCAGGCCCATGATGTGATCAGTCATGGGTTAGGGCATGAAGATGAAGGCCCATGGCCAGTCACGAGATCTCGTAGACTGTTGACTGTTAAAGGATTGACTGTTATGAAAGGTTATGAAAGGTTCTGTGGATTATGCCGTTATGATTGTTGACTGTTTATGACTGTATATATATAAGTGTTGGAATTCGTTCACTAACCCCTTTACTTAAATGTTACTTGCTGAGCTTTAGCTCATTGGTTGTATTTATGTATTATAGGTGAGCATTCTGGAAGTCAAGCCTAGGCGGAGTCCCGAGTCGAGCCGCCGTTTTGAAAGCCTACCATAAGTTTGTGTGCCTCTGAATTGGGGCGAGGCCTGGAAGGCCGTTTTGTGAGCTCTGGTTTTGTTTTTGTTGTACAGTTGTAACTGTATGATACGTGTTGTACTAGATCATGTTATGTAAATGTAGGTAATTAACGTTTTGGCATGTAAATGTATGTTCATATAAATGGCATGTAAATGTATGTTCATATAAATGCACAGCTCTTGGACTATAGTCTTTTTTTTGCATGTGCTTCCGCGAGCCCCTTTTTATGTTATGTATAGAAAGGCCTGTGGTAATCTAGGATTACTGGCCGGTCTCGTCACCAAACCTCTCGGGGCGGGTTTGGGGCGTGACACATAGCTCTTCAGGTGTGGAGATTAGAAGCAAGGATTCAAGGCCTACAAGCACATAGTAAATCCCATTGAATGCACTTCAAGAAGTCAAGAAGAGATGCTCAAAGATGGATATGAAATGCATCCCTAGACAAGCTTTACATGTGTGCCAATGATCTCGGCACTTCTTTCAAAACTAAGTCAAAACAAAGCAGTCATGTGTTGGGAGTCAAACACTGTTTTTCGTCTCAGAAAACATGCTGGGTACCAACCAAGTCTTGGCCGAGGTCCCACACCTCTTGGCCGAGGTGTGGTCCCGACGACCACATTCAGGGAAATGAAGTCTAGGAAAAAATCTGGGTTCCCTTTGAAGAACATGAAGAATATGAACATGGAGAACATGAATGTTAAAATCATAGCTTCTTTATTCAAAATCTGAGATTTCGAGAGATGAGTTCGAAAACATGGACTTGGGTACCCATACTCGAAGATCTTATGAAAACAAACACAAAACATAGATCTTGATGCAAACTTTTGGATCAAAACATGATTTTATTTCAAGAACACAAGAACATCATTTTCTCTTTCTAAAACAAGCTTTAAATCAATGCATGGCTCATGAATCATGCTAGATCATGCAATGTGATCGGTTCAACATAAAGAATAACAAGAGTAGATCAAGAATCTAACCTCAAAACACGGATCTAACGGTTCAAGGTGCGAAGATCAAGCTTGGAAGTCTAGTTCTCTCCCAAAGAACTTCTTCTTCCTAGAGCTTGTCTCTCTACCATGCAAAATATGACGCACAATGATATGTTTTCTCCCACTGCCAGCTGACTTAACCCTCTGTTGGGGCATGTGGCACTACCGGATTGGGTTTCCTCAAAAAGGTGACTGAATGACAAGACAAGAGCATGACAAAGGGTGTTCAACAAGTAAGGTGACATGGGCACTCCGGCAGGTGAGGACCTCGGATTAGAACAAGGCTTCGGCAAGTAAGGTCTCAATGATCTCGGCTAGGAAGGTTAACACTTGGCCTAGCTGTGCCACACCTCGGCCTAGATGTGCCACACCTCGGTCTAGGTCATACCAGTTCAGGAACAAGATCACCAGGTGCAGGGATCAAAGATCTAAAATACCTAAAGGATAACATCTCGGCTTAGATGATACATATCTCGGCCTCGGTGATACACACCTTGGCCTAGATGATGACATCTCGGCGAATATGCCAGGGTGAAGGTGGAGGTCAGCCAAAGTGGTTCCAAGATGGTCCTAGGCGTAAAAGGTCCAGAGGCATGACCTAGGTTTAAGATGACCTCGGCTACACACACCAAGCAAGGGACAAAACATACAAACAATACTCAAGCCAAAACACATAGGTACAAAACAAGACGGGAACCTTACTTTAGGCAAAACAAGTCAAAACCACAAGTGCAAGCTTATCAAAACCAAACATGTAGATGCACATGAACATGACTAAGACGAGGATGAGGGTCACTATAGTCTACCTCCTTAAAGAAGTTTGGTCCCCAAACTTAAGTTACCTTGCTCTGAAAACAACTCCGGATAAAGAGTTTTCATTTCTTCTTCCATTTCCCATGTAACATCCTTGCCATAATGCTCTTTCCATTCAATTTTCACCATCGGTATCGACTTATTCCTCAACTGTTTCACTTGTCTATCAATAATTCTCATCGGCTTCTCCTCGTAGCCTAAATCTTCATTAACTGCGATCCTAGAATAATCAATCACGTGTAGTGGGTCCCGAATATACTTCCTTAACATCGAAACATGAAACACAGCATGGACTTGACTTAATTCTAGCGACAAAGCAAGTCTGTAGGCAACTGGGTTAACTCTTTCAAGAATTTCAAACGGCCCAATGTAACGAGGTGCTAACTTACCTTTCCTCCCGAATCTTGAAACTCCTTTCATCGGCAAAACCTTCAGGAATACATGATCCCCAACTTCAAATTCTAACTCCCTTCTTCTTTGGTCGGCATAATTCTTCTGTCAACTCTGAGCAATTTTGATCCTTTGTCGAATAAGCTTAATCTTCTCGGTTGTAACTTGAACTAATTCGGGACCAATCAAAGCTTTATCTCCTACCTCGGTCCAACATATCGGTGATCTGTACTTCCTTCCATACAAAGCTTCATACAGTGCCATGCCAATGCTAGCTTGATAACTGTTATTGTAGGCGAATTCTACTAATGGCAAATGCACTTCCCAACTTCCCTTGAAATCCAATACACACAGTTTGAGCATATCTTCAAGTGTCTGAATCGTTCTTTCTGTTTGCCCATCGGTCTGGGGATGAAAAGCTGTGCTAAACCTCAACTCGGTTCCCAAAGCTCCTTGTAGACTCTGCCAAAATCTAGAAACAAACTTCGGATCTCGGTCTGACACAATGGACGTCGGGACTCCATGAAGTCTAATGATCTTATTCATATACAACAAAGCGAGTTGATCGGCATTAAAGGTAGTCTTAACAGGCAAGAAGTGTGCCGACTTAGTTAATTTATCAGCTACAACCCAAATTGAATCCATACCCTTCTGTGACCTCGGCAAACCAACCACAAAGTTCATGGAGATGTGTTCCCATTTCCACTCTGGAATTGACAAAGGTTGAAGAAGTCCCGCTGGCCTCTGATGCTCTGCTTTCACTTGTTGGCAATATAGACACTGAGATACGAACTCGGCTATCTCTCTTTTCATATTCGGCCACCAAAAAGTTTGCTTCACATCTTGGTACATCTTGGTATTTTCTGGATGAATGGCAAATCTGGAACCATGAGCTTCCTGTAAAATTTTTCTTTTCAACTCGGGGACGTCGGCCACGCACAATCTTCCTTCAAACTTAAGTACTTGATTCTCAATGGTGTACCCTGACCTCGACTTAATGACAAATTCTTCAATCACCCTTTTCAGGAATTCATCCTCCATCTGCCTGGTCTTCACTTCCTCAATAATAGTCGGCTCCACTGAAATCTTCGCTAAACATGCCAAACTCCCAACTAATTTCCTGCTTAAAGCGTCGGCCACCGAGTTTGCTTTACCCAGATGGTACTGAATCTGCATATCGTAGTCTTTCAATAGTTCAAGCCATCTTCTCTGCCTCATATTTAACTCCTTCTGAGTGAATAAGTACTTCAAACTCTTGTGATCTGTGAAAACTTGGCAAGAAGCTCTATACAAGTAATGACACCAAATCTTCAAAGCAAACACCACGGCTGCTAGCTCTAGATCATGGGTAGGATAGTTGTTTTCATGAGGTTTCAATTGGCGAGACGCATATGCTATAACCTTACCCCCTTGCATTAACACACAACCCAAACCTTTGTGCGAAGCATCACTATAAATCTAGAACTCCACATTACTCGATGGTAGTACAAGAACTGGTGCTGTAACTAGCCTCGTCTTTAACTCCTGGAAGGCTGATTCTCTATCCTCGGTCCATTCATACGCCACTCCCTTCTGAGTTAGTTGTGTCAATGGTACTGCAATCCTTGAGAAGTCCTTCACAAACTTCCTGTAATAACCTGCCAAACCCAGAAAACTACAAACCTCGGACGCATTAGTCGGTGTCGGCCAGTTCACAATGGCTTCAATTTTGCTAGGATCAACCGAAATACCTTCTTCATTAATCACATGCCCCAAAAATGAAATGTTGGGAAGCCAAAACTCACACTTGCTAAACTTGGTGTACAACTTTCTGTCTCTCAAAATCTGTAAGGCAAGTCTCAAATGCTTCTCATGCTCAACTTCACTCTTGGAATAGATTAATATATCGTCAATGAAAACAACCACAAACTCGTCCAGGTAAGGCTTAAAAACTCTGTTCATCAAGTTCATGAATGCTGCAGGAGCATTAGTCACTCCAAAAGGCATCACCAAAAATTCGTAGTGGCCATACCTTGTCCGAAAAGCAGTTTTCTCAAATCCTCAGCTTTAACCTTGAGCTGATGGTAGCCCGACCTGAGATCAATTTTTGAAAAGACGTGTGCTCCTTGTAATTGGTCAAGCATATCATCAATCCTCGGCAATGGATACTTGTTCTTGATGGTCACCTTGTTTAGTTCTCGGTAATCAATACAAAGACGAACTGTACCATCCCTTTTCTTAACAAATAGAACTGGTGCTCCCTAAGGTGAAGTGCTCGGCCTAATGAAGCCCTTATCTAACAATTCTTGTAACTGCAGCTTCAATTCCTTAAGCTCGGCTGGGGCCATTCTATAGGGTGTTTTGGAGATGGGATGGGTTCCCGACATGAAGTCAACAGTAAATTCTACTTCTCTATCGATTAAGTGGCCAGACAAGTCGTTTGGAAAGACATCGGGGAATTCATTAACAACTGGGATGTCAACAATTTCAACGTTTCCATTCAGATTACTTAGTACACTACACAGATAACCTTGACACCCCTTTTGGATCAACTTATAAGCTTTCATGGATGAGACCAAGTAAGGTGGGGGTACTACTCCCTTACCTCGAAATATAACCTCGGCTTGGTTTGGGGGTTTCAATATGACACTTTTGGAAACACAATTAATGGATGCATGGTTTTCTACTAACCAATCCATTCCCAATATAACATCAAAATGAGTCATGTCCAACGGCATCAAATCAACTAATAATTCAACATTCTCAATCATAACAACACATGCTCTATAAATGGATGTAACAGTCATAGTTCTTTTAGACGGAGTAGACACAGATAACACATAATCAAGGGGTTCTAATTCCCTATTCAACTTCTCGGCAAACTTAGTAGATACAAATGAATGTGTAGAACCCGAATCAATCAATATGTATGCATCTTGAGAGCAAATTGGAAGGGTACCTGACACTACTGTCTCGGCACTCTGAGTGTCTCCTGGCACCAATGCAAAAACTCTGCCTTGTCTCATCTGCGTCCTCCCGACGTTGTTTTTCTGTGCAGAGCCCGAAGTGTTCCAATTCTTCTTACCATCGTCAGCCTTTGTCTTTGTACAGTCCTTCACATAATGGCCTATCTCGCCACATTCAAAGCAAGCCCCTGACGCCTAACGACAGACCCCGAAATATGGCTTCCCATAACTCACACACGTCGGCTTAGCATCACCCTCCTGATTTGAGTTGCTGGAACTGCCCGTGTTCGCCTTCCTCTTGGCATTAAACGGTACTCGGCGATTCTTATAGTTCTGTCTCTTCGTCTGGCTCTCTCCTGAACTCTAGTATCGGTTCAAGTTAGCTTCTGCCAGGATGGTGCCGTGATGGCTAGTAATCCGAGATTACCAAAGGCCAACTTACAAAGATTCACACGCAATCAGAGTATACATATGGGGCTTACATGTGCGGAAGCAATAAATTTAAATCTAAACAGTCCACAAGAGCTGTGCATAGATCAAAGAAAATGACATACACTGAGACATGGTTTACAACTTGAATACAAATAGAATAAAGTACATATTACATCTTGATCAAAAGGCTTCTCAAGCCGACATATACAGAAGAGGTGAAATACAAAGCCAAGAAGCATAATCTTCAAGATGCTAGCAAAACTATGAATCCAAACATCATGCAAAACACATCTAGGCGTCACCGCCTTCCTGCTCGTCACCTACATATATATATATATATATATAGAGGGTGAGCTTGGATACTCAGTGAATGATATCAGAAATAAAGGTTTGCATGACTGATATTCAAGATCTTTGTCAAACAATACATAGCATATCTTGTACAAAATCAAAGGACGAACCAAGTTTATCTGTCAAATTTTTCAAAGCTTCAAGGGATGCTTACTAGCATTAATATAATACAAGAAATGACATTCTGGACAAACAAACCCATGTGGAAAACCGTCAGTGGCAAAACAAGGATGCAGTCGCATTATAGTCCCCTGGCACTAAGGACTTTCAAAACAAGGGTGCAGTTGCATTATAGTCCCCTGGCACTAAGGACTTTCAAAATAAGGGTGCAGTTGCATTATAGTCCCCTGGCACTAAGGACTTTCAAAACAAGGGTGCAGTTGCATTATAGTCCCCTGGCACTAAGGACTTTCCAAGAATGTCATCAAAACAAATATAACACTTGTTACAAACTAGGAAGAATCATTCATGCTTGATCAAATACTTTTTCCGAAATGAAGCAAAGCTTAATCAAAACTTTATAACATAACTTTATTAAAAATACCACTCACATAGCTCTTCGGGTGTGGGGATTACAAGCAAGGATCCAAGGCCTACAAGCACATAGTAAATCCCATTGAATGCACTTCAAGAAGTCAAGAAAAGATGCTGAAAGATGGATATGAAATGCATCCCTAGACAAGCTTTACATGTGTGCGAATGATCTCGGCACTTCTTTCAAAACTAAGTCAAAACAAAGCAGTCACGTGTTGGGAGTCAAACACTGTTTTTTGTCTCGAAAAACATGCTGGGTACTAACCAGGTCTTGGCCGAGGTCCCACACCTCTTGGCCGAGGTGTGGTCCCGACGACCACATTTAGGGAAATGAAGTCTGGGAAAAAATCTGGGTTCCCTTTGAAGAACATGAAGAATATGAACATGGAGAAAATGAATGTTAAAATCATAGCTTCTTTATTCAAAATTTGAGATTTCGAGAGATGAGTTCGAAAACATGGACCTGGGTACCCATACTCGAAGATCTTATGAAAACAAACACAAAACATAGATCTTGATGCAAACTTTTGGATCAAAACATGGTTTCATTTCAAGAACACAAGAACATCATTTTCTCTTTCTAAAACAAGCTTTAAATCAATGCATGGCTCATGAATCATGCTAGATCATGCAATGTGATCGGTTCAACATAAAGAATAACAAGAGTAGATCAAGAATCTAACCTCAAAACATGGATCTAACGGTTCAAGGTGCGAAGATCACGCTTGGAAGTCTAGTTCTCTCCCTAAGAACTTCTTCTTCTTCCTAGAGTTTCTCTCTCTACCATGCAAAATATGACGCACAATGATATGTTTTCTCCCACTACCGGCTGACTTAACCCTCTGTTGGGGCAGGTGGCACTACCGGATTGGGTTTCCTCAAAAAGGTGACTGAATGACAAGACAAGAGCATGACAAAGGGTGTTCAACAAGTAAGGTGACATGGGCACTCCGGCAGATAAGGACCTCAGATTAGAACAAGGCTTCGGCAAGTAAGGCCTCGGCCTAGCTGTGCCACACCTCGGCCTAGATGTGCCACACCTCGGTCTAGGTCATACCAGTCCAGGAACAAGATCACCAGGTGCAGGGATCAAAGACCTAAAATACCTAAAGGATAACATCTCAGATTAGATGATACATATCTCGGCCTCGGTGATACACACCTCGGCCAATATGCCAGGGTGAAGGTGGAGGTCAGCCAAAGTGGTTCCAAGATGGTCCTAGGTGTAAAAGGTCCAGAGGCGTGACCTAGGCTTAAGATGACCTCGGCTACACACACCAAGCAAGGGACAAAACATACAAACAATACTCAAGCCAAAACACATAGGTACAAAACAAGATGGGAACCTTACTTTAGGCAAAACAGGTCAAAACCACAAGTGCAAGCTTATCAAAACAAAACATGCAGATGCACATGAACATGACTAAGACAAGGATGAGGGTCACTACAAACTTTGAGGTGTCTTCAGTAAGTGAATGATTCAAATCGTAAGATATCTTTACCTATGCATAAGGCTGCCAAGTGAACCAAGAGTCATCATCTAGTATTTTGAACATGGTGGGGGGATATTGGGGAATTTTCAAAATTAACTGTTTAGTTTTTGAGTGTTTTCAAAACCTTCCTTGTTTTTCTTTGGAAAGCTTGAAATAAGCTTGGGGACTTTGTCCCACATCGACAAGAGAGAAAAATTAAGAGGGAGAGAGACAGAGAGAGAGACAGAGAATTGCAGGAATGCTTTCTAAATTTTTGGATGGATTGAAATAGCTGATTTCGTAGCCTATTTATAGGCCTTGATGCACCTAATTGAATGGTCATGTCTCTTGATCACATTTGATCAGATTTAATCGTTAGATCGACGATCTATGGTGCATATCATTCTCACACCGAATGGATGCCTTGACTAATCACACCTGGTCACGATCGGGTGCCATTTTATCCGTATAATCGCGTGCATGTCCAATCAACAGCTATAATCAAATCGCTCTAGATCGGACACTCAACCGTTCAATCAATTGGTTGACTCATCGCCAATGGACGCCACATCACTGCCACGTGGAACTGACTTTATTCCACGTCACCCATGCCACATTGGACCCACATCATCACTCCAACCTATCCGATGCAAAGATAAAATTTTAATATAATCATCATGTGCACATCACTTGACAATTTTTCATCCAAATATCTAACACATGACTAACCGAAGGACTTAATGTTCAAATTTAAATAGTTTGAGGGGGGTAATTGTTGGGTTTAAAACATGGGAAGTAAAGTGTAAATGGCAGATAGTTTGAGGGGGTTTAATATAATTTGCCTTTTTTTTTTTATTAATTTCATTATTACCACTCATCCAAATTTTTTGGCAAGTAATCAACCAGGTGTTAAGTAATTTAACTATGACATTTGTTATATCAACACTATAAATGATCATAATTCACAAATAATATACTTCAAAAAAAGAAAAGAAAAGTGTATATTGTAAAAAGATCCCACTCAAAATGCATTTTTATGTTGACTTACAAATGATGTTTAGCTTTTAAGACTTTCATGTTTCTCATTGAATCCACAGCATGTTTCTCATTGAATCCACAACAATTCTTGTAAGGTTATTATATTTTTATTTTGCAAATCTTTGAAAAGCTTTTTTTCCTTTAACAAACTTCAATATTTTACTTTGTCAACTTGTATTTTTTTTTTTCTTTTTCAATGTCCATTTGTCACTAATTTTTGTTTGGTTGCTGAGACAATTGATGAAACTAGCAAGACTTGAAGGTGTAAGATTTTTTTTTTTTTTCCCTTCCCATTTTTATATTTTTTTTAACTTTGAATTGTTTTATAAAAGAAATTGTCAAGTAGTTTTACACGCTACATGCAAAGCACGTGCCTTTTCAATAGCTTTTTTTTATATATGATCCCACATATATATGTTGATAAATATTATTTAATAAGCACTTTAATGGCCGTGTATATATTTTCACATTACACACGCTTAAAAATTAAATGAATTTAAAATTATAATTCAATTTGATCTTATAGAGTAGATATTTTCTTTTTCAAATCTTACAAGTATCGAGCTTAATTGGGCCATGAGCACCCCTATCCCCAGCATTTAAAGTAAATGACACAACAAAAGAATCTCTAGAAGTTTCACTTTCTTCGACCAAGTGGTGAGAACTGGCCTCAATTTTCTTCGGAGAAGGAAATTTCCACTGTAAGAATCCGAATCAAACTCGGCGAAGACACTTGTTAGCGAAGCTGGGATCAACCTTAGAAGCCCTTTCTCTTTAATTTGGTATGTTCATTTTTAAATTTTGACATTCGATATAATTTTGTGATCGTTCATTTTTAATACTGATTTTTTGAGAATTCTGTAATGTTTAAGCTATGCTCTTCATGTAGTTCTTCCTTGTGAAAGTAAGTGATGCTTTCTCATTTGGGGATTTATGCTTGAGTCAAATAATTATCTTTGTTTTTGATGGTTTAGTTTTTCAGATTGTTAATTATATGAAAATTTCTTAGATCAATTGAAAGATATAGTAGTTGTGGAATTGACATAATGAAGAAATAAGGGAAGATCAATTTGAAACTCCTTCAATTTGCCTCATAATATTGAATGCACACAGGTCTTATTGTTCGCATACTTATAAGTTAGCATGATATGCAGTATGTGTTCGATCTATTTCTGTATGTAGTGCATGTTTTGTTGCTAAATGGAAGTAGCATGCAGAGCCTTTTCTGATTTTTCTTTCCTTTCCCCTTCATTTATTAGTCCAATGCATGACCAAGTTGAGCAAACAAAAAGATGACTTTCTGTTTTGATACCTTTCTCTCATTCTATATCTATAAATCTTGATGCATCTCTTCCCAGTTGGTCTGGATCCCTTCAACTCTTACAACAGTGTAAAGCTTTCTCTTGCTCTAGGTTACAGATTCAGATGTGTCAAAAAAGTAACATCATCTCATTCTCTCAAGGAGATATTGGGTGGAACGGTGATAGTAGATGACATTATCATGTAATGTCATAGATCAATGAAAGCTTTAAATGAGGTTTGATGAAGACCACTTGGTTATCACTCTTGCCCATCTCATTTGGTCGGTCTCATTAATTGATTACATCAAGCAAGATGTCACCCAATATTGATGTCATTCCCATAATTTACAATTGTATTTCTTGTTTTGATTGTTTTATGAATTCGTAGGAATTTGTTTGGAGGATGGGATTGAGAAAATAGTAATGTCTATACACACTACAAAAGGGTGTACAAAGAATGTATTCAAAATTTTAACACACTTCTCATAAGGAGTGTAACCATACACCAAGTTATGAAGATGTTGCACAATATATTAACACCCATTCATAGTTATCAATGCACTCAAGCTGTAAATATGCAAAAATTACTGAGAAAGTCATTTCAGTGGATATGACACTGATGATTTCAGGAAGAGGAAGATGATATCTGTTTGTCTTTTATATGCAATTCATAATCAACACATGTGAGAACAAATGAAGTAAATCCAAATTGACAGGATGTGCCCAAAACAAGTGTATCATAATCATAGTGTCTTCTTATATCGATGACGTTCAACGTAATTATACTTCTCTAATTCACCCACAAGTTATTGCATCTATGACATTCCAACTTCTCTACAACCTTGGTTTGATGACGTATATTGTAAATAGTTTTCAATACATTAAGGGCATCCCTTTGATTCAATTAACTAAAATCACTTTAGGTCTAACCATACTCTTTGACATATCCATCAACAATGACTTCCCATCATTTGACAATATATCCTTGCATATGAATATCCTCAGGGCTTCACAACTAGATGGTTATGCAATACTGTCATTTGCCATTCATCCTTTGCGGTCAACTTGTATGCCCTTAGATCAAAAGGACACTTGCATTTCTTCCTATAAATTATTCTCGACATAGTTTTTTCGTCATCTTTAAAGTTCTTTCTTGCTCTATGTTGGCCACTTCTCTCATATGTAAGATAAAACCTTAGTCTTTTACGACCTCCACCATAGTCCAATGTCTTTATAATGACAGAATCATTCCTCTTTGTAACATAACATACCCAACTAAGCAATTTATCTTTGTCATTGAAAACCTACATATAAAATGAAATGAATATTATGAAAATATATTTCATAAATATATGAATCGTAACAAGCTCCATTTAGCTAATTTGTTTAGTTGTAAATTGGCTAGTGCAATCAAGTACATTATCAAAGTGAACCTCACTTCCTTGAGTTGAGGCATAGTACTGCAAACAAATGGGAAAAAATATATATATATATAAATACATAAGACGCAAACAATAGAAAATCTAACAATATAAAGATTTTTTTTTTTTAAAAACCTGTGGATTTTCATAATCAAAATTATTAGAAGAGTTCGGAACTACAGCGCTGAACCAATGTGCTCCATCTATAACTTAGTAGCCTGGAAAAAAAAATAAAAATTGGAACTTGTTTGCCAAAAAAAAAAAAAAAAAAAAAAAGAAGTTTGCAAATGATTTCGGAAAAAAATTATTTGTTCGGAAGTATAATGTCCAATATTACAAACTTTTTCGGTACTACAGTGTTGAACAATACCACAACTTTTGATCCTAGTTTATTGAACGGCGCTCACTAATGCACATATTTAACAATTAATCCATTTGTGATTATTTTCAATTTTTGATAAATTTTCAATTTTAACTTAAATATATTCTTTGTTGTGTTGCGTAACTGTTTGCACCACATTTTTTTTTAATGTTGATTGTGGCCTATTAATTATGGCCAAGTTCGATTATGGTCTGTCGATTGAAATCATAAACTATTTTCAAAGAATAACCTTGACCATATTTGTTTTTATTATTATTATTTTTGCCGACAGACATGCTAACGTGGCATGACATATGTGTTAGGGACGTGGCATGATGACATGTTAAATGGAGGGCCAGAAAGTTAGTAATTACAACAATTTGAAAGCTAGTTGCTGAGATCATGGAGCCAAGATCAAATCAAGCACCAAATCTGCAAAATGGTTCCTATCAAACATGGGATATAGATAATGTTGAGAAAATCATGAGCTTGTTGAGGAAATCTTGGACTTAGGTTGTCTCTTTCTCTCATGTAGTTGAGCCTATAAATAGGCCAAAAGAGATACAAAGAGGAATATAACATCTCAATCACCATTCACAAAATGTGATATTTATCTAGAAGTAGTATAACGTCGCAATTGTTAGGAGTAGATTAGTAATAGCTTCTTCCAATCCCCACTTCTCTTATTTCTATCGATTGCTGTATTTATTCAATTCTTTGTTCTTGTTTAAAGTTCTTGTAACTAGTGCAAAGTGACAATTTATTTGAATTAATACATATTTTGTTTTGTTTCATCTCTTCTTTATTTAATTACCTCCAGGGAAGTCCTTAATTTGTTTAAGACATAGAACTCAACCACAAAGCCTGATCTTCTTGAATTTATTTCAGATTTGTTTAAGTCTGTCGACTAGTCACTATCGATTGGGCTTAAACAGAATTTTTGCTAACATAAATTGGCACGCCCAATGGGACCATTCTAACTTGGGGTGATGATAATGAAGAATTAGATTTGTTCTTATGAAATCATGCCTTCAACAAGTATGCTTACATCTTGTGCACCTATGAATACAAACCGCCAATGGAGTGACAGTGTTCCCATGGAAATAGATTATTAGTGAAATGCCTTATATTCTGAAATTGTCAGTGTTATTGTGGACTCGCCTTCTTCCACGACCCACGCCTTTCGGAAAAGGGTTGAAAAAGAAGGCCTCACAGTTCGGACTCCCGCAGTTCTGAATCTAGTCTCACAAATGCAATGTGAAACTGATAAACACCAAAGAGTCCAAATCTAGCAAACCTTTTTGGAAAATCGATTTTAAATCAAATAATGCCTAAATTGGATTGCTTTTCCAGATTACAGAGTCGCCACCTAAATATTTTATTTTGGGGAAATTTAGGAAACCCTGACTCGTGCCAAAGGCTACATGTCCGTCATCACCAAAGTTGCCTCGGCTCGGGAACTTAGGTACGAGAGTCCTGAAATGAGCACCCCCGCTGGCCCTATCATGACCCGAACCCGCCCCTATGGGTTAAGGGCATAACCGACCAGTAATCAAAGGATTACCTACGGCTTTAAACCAAACCAGACATAACTCATCAGAGTAAAGGGGCCAAACGGAAGCAAAATTTAAAACTTTGTCCATAGAGCTGTGCTGACATGGCACATCATAACAATCCATACATATACATGTTAATAACTCACATGAAAATATGTACTAACACAAGGTTCTGTACATATAGGATCATTAAAGTCTAAGTCAGCCAATCAAAACTATATACAACTGTAAACCAAAGTTCTCGCCAACAGGACAAAATATAGCAAACTAGCAAAAGGCGAAAACAAGTCTCGTGCGTGAGACGTATGGCTGACTCTTCAAAACCTCAGTTGTTCCACACAAACTTCACTGAGGCTGGGTTTGGACGTCCCTTGGCTCACCTACAGATACATAAATGAGCATGAGCGAAAGCCCAGTGAATAATATCAAATACAGAAAATACACGAACAGTATTTAGAACAACATGCACCAAACGGCCTTGGGCCCAATTCACATTTCTGTCTAGTATATATATATGTATATCAATTAAGTGCGGTTCCAAACACATTAGACGGCCTCGGGCCCAATCCATTCATGTCAAATTGGCCTTTGGCCCATTCATTCTTTCATTCATGTCAAACTGGCCTTTGGCCCATTTATACTTTCATTCCTGTCAAACTGGCCTTTGGGCCATTCATACTTTCATTCATGTCAAACTGGCCTTCGGCCCATTCATACTTTCATTCGAATTAGCGAACTTATAAGACTTACATAGAAGTAAGTAATTGGACAAATAACATACTTCAGATATCTTTAATAAGATATTACTCATAGTGATCGGCTGGATGATTCGCCCTAGAGCTCGACCCTACACATTCCATAAACACAATGGGTCACAAACAATTCAATCCGTTCTTAATTCACATATTCCCCTTTAGGCTTCATTCTTATCCTTTTAACTCATTTACAATGCTTAATGCATGCCTAAGAGTACTTAGAAGTGAAAGAGAACGGAAAATGAAACATAGAACACATTTACAAAATTTCAGAAACAGGGGTCCCCGCTCGAGCGTGGACTTTCCCGCTCGAGCGGACCCATTAGGTCTGCAAAAGTACTGGTTGCCTCATTTTTACGCTCGAGCGCGAAATCGGGCGCTCGAGCTGAAGGTCTCACTACATGGCTCCCCGCTCGAGCGTAAATCTCCCCACTCGAGCGGACACCCATGTCTGTAAAACTTCTGGGAGCTCGTATTTCCCGCTTCTACCGGCGGTTCCCCCGCTCGAGTGGACATCATAAATTTTGGGTTTTCCAGAATTGTTCTTCGACTTCAAATTCAACCTCCAAAGGTTCAAAACTCATAATTTTGGTTCCCAAACATGCAAATACATTATATATCATGAGTACACAATCAATATGAGGCCAATTGCTCCAAATCATGGTTCAATTCTTCAAAATCAATCAACATTTTTGTATAATCATGGCTCATGCTTTCAAACCTCATATGAGCTCCATATCTTCAATAATCAAACATGCATGCAATCTTTTAACTCCAATTCCATTTCAAATGGGTCAAGTGATGCTGAAACACATGAAATTCATCCAAATCACGCTTGCATGTATGATCCTACAACTCAATTTTTCATGATTAACAAACTACATGATAGATTATACAATCCTTGCTTATTTATGATAATTCTATGCATGCATGTACATTCTAGCTTCATTTTCAACTAAATCTTTGCCATGAGCTACCAAATCACTAGAATTCACAAAATCACAAGTTCAACTCATGAATTAGGGGTTGATTACTCACCTAGGAGCTTCAAACACTCAAGTTCTTGGAGTTTAACTTCAAATTTCCAAGCCTTGAGCCAAAATTGCACAATTCTCCCCCTTTCCCTCTCTATAGCCGGCCTCTCTCTCTCTCACTAAGGTATAAACTCAGATTTTGGAACTCAAAACAAATGAGTGTGAGTGCAAGTTGGCTTATTAATAGGTTCCTTTAATGAAATCACTTAAGATTAAGTAATGGTGCTTTAATTAGCCATTCTGAATCTGATTATTTTTATCTGAATTAATTTTCAATTAAATTTCACCGTAGGCTCTAAAAATTACACCAATCACAATGGCGTAGCCAATTTCAGTTTCTATGGCTGATAAGGCCTTCAATTTTCAGTTTAAAATAGTAAGTTGAACAGATATTCCTACGGTGAATATATAGAAATTCAAAACCACATATATTCACATAAATGACACACAAAATCATATCAGACACATAATCACATTTATAATAAAGACCAATTAGCAAAATACGGAACAGGGTTATCACAGGCCCGATCAAAGATCGGCCTCTACTAATCATGATATGTTCTTTTATAAACATTATGTGTTCTTATTTCGATTATTAAACTAGCTTTACTATGTGACGCACACAAGAAAGTATAGACTAGTCGCAAGACTTGGAACAATTCAACTCATGTTTGTTTGCGAAAATGGTTTGAATTTGCCACCCTCAAGTGGGCATAAAAACACGGATTCGCCATCAAACATGATGGGCTCAAAACATGATTTGCCACTTCGCAAAGTGGGCTTAAAACATACATTCGTTGAATTGTTCCAATTCAAACAACAAAGCCTTCATCCACAGGCATTCATGCAGTTTAGCATTTAAGCATATAGCCTCATGGCAAGCATGCGAAACATGGCAACATGGCAATCACACTCACGCAAGTATGCTAAAGCATAAAAACTCACCGAGTACTCCAAGCCAAAACAAAAACTAGTTAGAAAAATGCATGACCCTAACTATGTTAAGTGTCTAATGCAACACATGTAAAGAATGCAATTAATAGGCTCGGCTACTAATATGGCATATGAATCGATTTGATAATAAGCGGTTTAAACACGTATTCAAATAAGATATTGAAATTGCAATGTAGTTTGAATGATGCGTCGAGTCTCGGTGCATGCAAGACAAGATGAATGGATGCAAGCATGCGATATGCTAATTGAAATATGACCCTAATCTAACCATCAAAAGCGATTAAATAAAAGGGAGGAAGACGTGGGGTTGAAAGATATACACACACGCACGCACACTTATTACAACATTACGCCCTCACGAAGGAGGGTCTGAATAAATGAGCACTAACTAGCTAAGCTGAGCTATGCTAATTAATCCAAAACGAAACTAATTAACTAATTCTAGTTAACTATTTACAACAATTGAAACAAATAAACTAACCTATTCTAAGCTAATTAATTATTACAAATCCAAATAATTAGCTACAACTAATTAGATAAATTAAATATTACAAAGCAATTAATTATGCTAATGAAACAATTGAATGCATTTGATACAAGCACCAAAGGAGATGAATAGAGGTACCATGCGCGTCGCCTGAAAGCTGTTCTGTTTGCTCAGCCACTGCCTCTGTTTCACCTTCAGCCACTGCCTCTGTTTTTGCAAAACTGCACTGCTGACCAAACACCAAGGGCCGGCCGTGCATCACTGAAGCCCGGCCAGGCCTACAGAGGGCCGGCCGTGCATTAATTTTGTTCACAGTTCTGTTCTATGCTCTGAGATGAAACAGGACAGATAAAGTATTTTTCAAGCTTTGTTTGCCCTTTCTCCTTTCTCTGTCATAGGGAGATCTCAAGAGAAGAGTGGAATCATTTCTAAAGACATCAATGAGCAATTGATTGCTTGATGCTTTAGGGCATGATTTTGGACAAAATCAATAAATGAAATGCAAATGACCACCCTTCCCTTTTTGTCATGAAATGAACTCAAAAAGGGGAGTTGAGACGCTTCAAGGACATCAAAATCATCATGAATTGATGCATGATGACACTTGACACAAGAAGCTTGGCATAACGTCCGGCCAAGTTCAAGCTATTCAAGCCATTTTCTTTAAGTGTGTTGAACCAAATTTTAAGCCAATTTGCTTTAGTCATATCCATTCATTAGTTCATTTGTCCAAGGTGAAGTTAAGTCCTCTAATCAAGAAATGATGTCAAACGAGAGGTTTCTCTAAAACATGAGAGAAAGGCTACACCGTTGACAATGAATCTCCTAAGATATTAAGCCATTAAGTGCAGGCCATTCGTACATGTTTTGAGCAACCTTGATCGGTTGAAGTCATTCTCAAATGCAAGTGATAGATGATTGGTTGATTGGTTAGAGTAAGACTCTTAACATGGAAATAAAGCAAAGGAAAGCAATACACGCCATGCATGCAATTTATGAGACAACACATGAACTAACCAAAGCATGGAACAATTTTAAAAACCATGGAGTCACCAAAACAACCCCTAAAAGGGTAAAAACAGTGGCCAACAACACATTAAAAGCTTGACAATCAAGGATAGAATCATGGCTAGTGAACAAAGGTAAGGAGGGGTGGCCAACCCCTCCATTTTTGAAGCTTCAAAACATGGTTTTTAGCCTTTTTTAGCCTCTGAAAATTAGTTTGAAAATCAAAAAAAAAGTGAGAGTGAAAAGGAGAAGGTTTGAGTTATGGATAAAGGTGTAGAGAGAACTCTCTCTACCCTTTTGGTAACTCTCCAAAGCCAACTCCAACACTCCAAACAAGTTCAAAACCAAGGAAAACAAAAAAAAATAAAAAAAATGAAGTAGATGATAGAAATGATAGAAATGAAAGCAAGAAAGAAGAATACAAGCTCATACCTCTCAATAAGCAAACTTGTTCTTGGAGCTTCAAACTTGATTCATATGCACTCTCTAGTTTGAATTACACTTCCTCAAGATCAACCAAGGCTCTAGGGTGATGAAACCAGGTTGTGTATGATGTGTATATGGAAATAAACAAGCTAGGTTAGCTCAAAGCTTACTTGCTAAGGAAAAAGAAGGAGAGAAGGCTCTCTATGTGTATATATCTATTCTTGATATTTTGTTCAACCCCCAAAACAATCCCAGAGCCTTTCTTTAATAGAATGAGAGCTCAGGAGGTGGCAAATATCTTCAAAAATGGATAGCTGGCTACCTCCCTCTTAGAACAGTGTTTAATACCATCGAAGGCCGACCGGCCATCAATACCCACGGCTGGCTATCACTAATGCACAGCCAGGCCTTGATGACCTCCCCTGTTTTTTGGTTCAAACTCAACTCAAAGGAGGGAAAAGGTCCAAAAATAAAGCTCACAGGTTCAAACAAAGTAAATGTTGAAGACTTGAGGTTATTTCGGCAGCCTGATTGATTTTGAATTGCTGCAGATTCATAATTCAATTTTCATCATCGAGTGCATCGAATCAAGCGTCTAAGTCTTGCGGGTGATAAAAAATGGGGTGTCTACAGTTATGGTGTTGGTTCTACCGCTTATTGTCAACATAATGGCATGCCAAATGATGTGAAAAGAATGATTTGGCATTGTGAGGATAAAATTTATTGGTGCCGGAGTGAAATTTTAGCCCTAAAAGAAGAAATTAATTCTCTTTATAGGCAAAGATTTCAAATAATTTCTTCATCTTCGTATTATTTGATGCAAAGAGATTTAAATTATTGTGATGGAAAAATTCATCGACTTAAAGGTCAAAATTTTCTAATTGATAAAGAAATTCTATATTGGAAGCAAAAATTAGAAGGCATAATGGCCAATCAAAAATTAAGATATGAAAATAGTGTGGCTTATACGGTTAATACACATATTTTTGAAGAGCCAATCATTCATAAAGAGCCAAGGTATGTGGGTTGAAGGGTTAGCACACAAAGTCATGAAGATAATATGATTTTGGGGAAGTTTCATAGGCCATTAATGGCTAAAATTAAAAAACAACCCATTCTCTCAAAAAATATTGAGAATTCTGATAATAAAGGCTCACTTAGGGGGCATGATGTTTTGCCAAACGTGACAAAAAGTGACAAGCCATTAATGGCTAAAAAATAAGAACAACCTATTCTCTCCAAAAATGTTAAAAAAATATCACAAAATGATGGTAAAATTTCACTTTGGGGGTTATGATTTTAAGCCAAAGATAGCTGAAAATTAGGAATTCACGTTTATTGAATGTGAATTTTTTGGCATTGTTCAAAGTGTCAAAATTTATAAATTTTTCATAACATTCAATTATGTGAGTTTTGGGATCCAACATCTACTTTGAATTTGTGGATCACACCAAAAATTAATTTTCATAACATGGTTTGAAAAACAATGGTTGAAAATTGCTATATGCAGTAAATTCTCTTTAATTAGCCAAAATGTGGCTAACAGAGAATTGTTTTATTTTAAAAATTAGGAATGTGACTCTTTGTTATGTTACTCAACAGAGCTAAAGATGGAGTGTTCGCCAATCAACAGTGATAGATTAAAAATTACTATGGGTGTAATATAATAACTCTTCAAGAATTTGAATTTTTGCACTATAAAATATTTTCTGTCGATTGTGGTAAACTGTTTTATAAATCATTTAATTGGATTTCATTATTCAATCCATTTAAATAAGGGGGGCATTGTTTGCAACACATTTTATTTTTATGTCGATTGTGGCCTATTAATTATGGCCAAGTTCGATTATGGTCTGTCGATTGATATCATAAACTATTTTCGAAGAATAACCTTGACCATATTTGTTTTTATTATTATTATTTCTGTCGACATGCATCCTAACGTGGCATGACAGATGTGTTAGGGACGTGGCATGATGACATGGTAAATGGAGGGCTAGAAAGCTAGCAATTACAAAATTTGAAAGTTAGTTTAGTAGCTAAAAAGGTGGGACTTTAGGCGACTAAAAGTTTGGTCGTCGAAAAGGGTCTAATTTAATTTAATGTCTAACCTTTTGGCGACTAAATATTTAGTCGGCAAATGAATACATTTGGCGACTAAAATAATTTTAGTCGCCAATCCCGACTACTCTTCGGCTACTAATTTTGCAACCAAAAAATTTAGTCACTAAAACCTTTGGTGACTAAAAATTGACTTTTGGCGACTAAAAATTTAGTCGCCAAAAGTGAAAATTCTTGTAGTGTCATTAGGACATGTTTAGCATGATTTGGGCACAAAATTAGGTAACAAATCATTTTGATTATATCAACGAATCATATGCCATGTGTACCTGGTTAAATCTCAGATTAAGAGGGAAAATAGAACGTTAGAAAAATGAAGTCTTGAGTTATAGGCAAGTCCCCATTCAACAATTCAATCACAAAAGAACATGATTACCTTATCATTCAAACAATTCACCACTTCAAGTGCATTCCTTTTTTACCATTATCTTTGGACCCTAGATGTCATCATCAAAGCTTCTCTAATGGCACACTTCACTTCAAACCCATGAAGCCTGGTGACTTGAACTTATGCTATCAGGCGAAATCCAATGAATATTAATTGTGTTAATGTATTATAGCGGTCAACACAGGCCTCACATATTGAGCAACACAAGTGAACTATATACCAACAATGTATCCAAGGCAACTTAAAAGAGAACATAAACATCAATAGATTATAGAATGAATGACAGTAAGCATTAGATACCAACACTAAAACAAATACTTCACTAGAGGTAAATTAGATATAATATATAGAATTATGAATAGAGTATTATGTTAAATATTGAAGAAGAGATGATAATAAGTCGAATAAAGGAAGAACATGATCTATGGTGGTAGGCTTCAACAAGTAGAACCAACTTGCTTTCAAACAAGGGATAGGCTTTCAATGAATTGATAAGCATAAACATAAAGGTCACAACCTGGTTGATAACTTGACAGAAAATCGCAAAGCACTATCCATCTCTTGCAGCTCTGATTACACAAAATGACTTTGCCAGGAGTAGCCAACACAAATGTGAAATCATTTTTAACTCCCTTCAAAACACACAATACAGAAAATGTATACCACACGTGTTCAACAGCCAACTCAGGGAACACAGATGCCAAGGTTCTAAGATTGACCCAGTACTTCACAACCCAATGGCAGCTGTCCCTATCCATATCCATCTCAAGAATTTTGAATCCCAAAGCAGAGGGGCGTCCATGCTTAACAAGAAACAAATGGCCACCGCATTCTACAAAATACTGAATCTAGGAGGTTGTTAGTTCCAACTAACATGCATGCAAAGAAGAGAAGGATGGCGTACAACAACTTCCATCGCAAGTGACGGAAGTCTAAGCTGGGCATCTGCAAGACCAGCTCTCCCTTCTCTTCACGTTGTTGCCATTGTTAACTCTCACCAACAGAGGATAGAAATTTTGGTGGGTTTGTCTCCCTCCCTCTCTCTCATCTCTGTGTATAAATAGAGACAAGAGGGAGAGGGTGAATTGTATCAAAAAATTGAGAGAGAAATCTGTGAGTTGAGTGAGAGTTTCATCTCCTCCTCTGTTTTTGTATTTTGCTCAATTCTAGTAAAATTCTCTTTTCTGCTCCGTGGGCGTAGGCATTGGGCCGAACCACATAAAGTTTGTGTTCTCTATGTGTGTGATTATTTTCTGGGTGTGGTTAATCCTAACAAAAGTTTCATTGGAATTTCCATCAGTTTCTCTGCCTCAACGTCGAATTCAAAGTGAACGTTCTTGGAATTCACCCAATGAACTACTCCATTGCAAAAGACCCCTTTTGCAAAGGTAAAATTGGTTGCAGCAATAGGCATGTGTTTCCAAGATGCACTCTCTGAAGAGTAAATATCAATTGAGTAATCGTTAGTGGGAGTTACCAAAAAACTTTGTAATGAGATGATTTGGAGGGATCAAAAGTCAAATCAACACCAAAGTTATTAGGAATTGGTCCAGAATAACTGAGGAAATCACTAGATTCTTTGACAAAAGATGATGGTGAAATCCCAACAGGGTAAGGAAGTAGTGTATATTTCTGGGTTGTTGGGTTACAAACAATGAAATGAGTAAGGCCATTCAAACACAGCAACAAGCCATTGCAAGAGTGTAGAATAGTGATTGTCGTATCAGACCACTTAGTTGTAATACAATCAAGGAAAGATAAGGTGGGAAGACTTGAGTGAAGAGATAGAGATTGGATTAATAATGAGGAAGGTAATTGGATGTGTAGATAGAGTCCTGAAAACAGAGGATTGGGATTTTGGAGAGAGTGGTTTTGGGAAAATTGGGAATTTGAGACTAGAGAGAACCAATCTTTGGAGATAGACTTGAATCTGATGGGCGATTTTGGCGGGAGATGGAAAAGGATCTCAGAGAGGATATCTGCATTGTTGGCAATTTCAGATGCCGATGAATGGTCCAAGAAAGTAGTGGTGTTTGTTTTCTTAGCCATATTTTTTTTACCTCTTCTCTGCACATACAAAAACAAAAACAAAAAACAAACGCACAAAAGGAGAGCTCTTATATAGGGTTGAGCTAGGAATCCATGAAATTTGTAATTCGATCCGGTTTAGTGCAATCTGATAGGTTTGGATTATTTTTTGAATCCGTGGTTCGATTTTGGATTGAAGAATTAAAAATCCGTAGTCCACAAATCGGTTCCGGATTGAACCCTATGGTTCCGGATTGGAATCGATCTAGACTGTATACAAGTAGTCTATATTTATATTATACACCATCTCGCATAGTATCTTCTCTTATTCCATATAAAACCTAAACCCTCATAGTATCTTCTTTTATTGCTTTTGTTTGTTAGTTTTTAGTTTTAATTTGTAATGGTCTAAATACTTTTGGTTTCTTATGGTTGTTTAAATTCTAGAACAGTATGTCGCTATTATGGAAAGACATGTCGCTATTGTGGAACTAATATGATGCTATGTTTATGTTTTTATAAAATTAAAATGTTATATATTTTTTTTGTTATTTAATTATGTGAATCCGTGGTCCTAAACCGATCCATTCCTTGTTTAAATAGATTGGTTTGAATTGGTTCCACGATTTAAACGGATTAGATTGGTTCTAACTTTTCACGAACTATAAATAACGGATTGGTTTTGATTTTATTCCAATCCAGACCAATCTGGACCATGCTCACTCCTATTCTTATATTTCCTTCTTTTGTGTTAGGAAACTAATTATATTAGAAAGTATACTTCTTTTCAATTACTATCTAAATCAATTTAGGAAGTCTAGTTATATTAGAAAGTCTATGTTATTTTTTTTAATATAAGGATGCTTATTGTAATGATTTTGAGGAGGAGATTTAATAATATTAAGAGTTTAGGTCACTAATCCCCAATTCAAAGGAATGTAGGTGGCTGAACCCCAATCAAAGAGTCAAATTTAGGGTCTAGGACCCTATCATTTGGAGAAGTTATTGCATGGATCTAGAATTCCATGGTGGATGAGTTTGGCATACAACTAACAACCAAGAAGAAAGCCAATATATATATTTTAAATTATTGGAATATTACAATTTTTTTTTATTTAAAATTATGTCAATATTTTTTGGAAAAATTATTTAAAAAAAAAATCATAAAACAAAATAAACTTGAAAATTTTAATTATGTCAATTTAAATCATAATTTTTTGGTTTATTTTAAATTTAAATTATTTGTCTATTTTCATTAGGTTAAATTGACGAAAAAATAGTATTTTAACTATTAAACTCAATGTAAATATACATAAAATGTTTAAAATATTCTTTTTCATTGAGATTAATGACTGAAATATAATTTTTCCTGTCAATTTTTACTTAACGAAAATAAATAGATCGTTTAGATTAAAAACAAATTAAATATTAAGATTTAAATTGATAAAATTAAAATGTAGATTTTTTTTGTTACAAAGACTAGACAATGGATTTTTTTTCCCGTAATTTCCCCTTCTTCTTCTTCTTCTTTTTTTTTTTTTTTTTTTTTTTTTTTTTTTTTTAAATTCCATCTTGTGTAGAAAAATTTAAAAAGTAAAAAATAAATAAAAAGTTAGCTAAATGCAAAATATGTATGCACACACATTTCTAACTTCTGTTTGGTCTTCTTTTCAATATATATATATATTTCTGAACTGTCTAGCCAAGTGTAACTTAAAATATAATAGAAAAATTAATTTTAATAAAAGAAATTTACTAAAATCTAAAAAAAATAAAAATAAAATTAAAAAGCCAATTCAGAATACCCACTAAGATCAACTTTGTTGCAATGACATCCATTTATGTGGGCATTGGTATGTGTTTGGAATGGGTATGTGAATGTGTGCTTACCTTTTCCCAACTAATATAAATATGGTCTATCTTAGTTGAGAATTAATTTTTTAGTGATTTTTTTAAAAAAAATTTATAAAAAATTGTAAAATATTGTTTAATTGTTTTTTTTGGGTTAAAAAATCATCAATCCCAAACAATGCACATGCCATACTCATCCACTTAAGCTATGATATGAGGAGAGACAAGAGAGGTCTCTCCCTTACTCCCCAATTTTTGGAATGAAATAGGGTCCCAAATTCTTTTATTTATACAGTAGATTTTTTGTTTTGTTTTGTTTTGTTTTTTTTTTTGTTTTTTTTTTATATTTTTTTTGGCCAAGATTGTACGATATTAGTTTTTATTAGTAAAATTAGATTACAACTAAAAGGGTCGTTGCTGCTCCATCAATTCAAATCCTTGACCTTCCCTTCACCACACCCTAAGGTGTGACTATAAGACCACTAGGCCAAACCCAAAGTCTATTTATAGAGTAGTTAGGGGTGCATAAAATATGGAAAAAAAAATAAAATAAAAAATCAATGTATAAATTAAACATTTCATGTATTGTTTGTATTGAAACAATATAAATGGGTTAATTTCTGGCTAATCTCATTAAGTGGACTTAAATACCCCTAAGTTCTCTTGACTTTTTTGATGCATTAATAAATTCTACATTACCTATGTTGCCCTCATTAAAATATTGTTCAGCAAATTCTTTTATCTTCTTTCTCTCTAGCAAATCCTTTCATATTCTCTTCTCTCTCTACCATATCTCCAAAATCTTCACACTACGATTGTTCACCACTATTGCCACCACCGTCGTCGCTGTCATCTAGCCACTACGACCACCACTACAGTTGCAATCATAATCCAACTATCACCACCATTGCCACTGTCATCTTCTACTTGCCATTGTCGTCATTCATTCTCTACTGCCATTAAGGCTGCAAACGAGTTGAACCAGGCCAAGTTTTGCTAAGCTTAATCTTGATTCATTTGCTTATTGAGCTCATTTATTTTCAAGCTTGGCTCAATAACGAACTGGAATCGAGCTCGGCTTGGCTCTTTAATATTAATTAAAATCGAGTTCAGCTCGGCTCGGCTCGACTTGATAAGATTTTTTTTTTTTAATTTTTTGTATTATTTGATACATAGATAATGTATTTATGCTATTATTTGTATATTATTTAATATATACATAATATATTTATTATATAATTTAAATAAAGATAAATGAACTAAGCTTGACAAGCCGAACTTATTCGAGCTTAAGCTCGGCTCGTTTATTAAACGAGCCTAATATTCAAGCTCGAGCCCGACTTGATAACCGAGCTGAGCCCTTAACAAGTCGAGCTGAGTTAAGCTAGCTCACGAACAGCTTGGTTCATTTACAGCCTTAACTACCCTTGATTTACACTCTACCATCACGAATCCACCACCATCGTTCACCAACCACATCAACCATCACTGATCTACGCTTTACATCTTCGATCTCGATTTTATCGTTGACAATCCACTGATCTAATTCTAGATCACATCGATCTAGTTGTTTTAATGTTGAAATCCAATCCAAATGACTCCAAACAACAATATTTTTTTAGATCATCCTCCCTATCCTCCCCTCTCTCTCTCTCTCTCTCTCTCTCTCTCTCTCTCCAAACAACAATATATCGTTGATAACTATATATTTAGATTATATTTATTATATAAATATGATTTTAAGAAACTTTGTTTATTTTTCAAATCATTTAAAGTAACAACAATGTTACATTCCCTAATTTACCACCTCCTAAACCATATGGCATTAAGATTAGACTTTGCATGATGAAATATTTGACAAATTAAAATTTGACACTTATTAGACATATCATTAGGAATGATTTTTAGAAAAGATAAATTAAATATTTCAAACATTTTTCTTAAAATAAACACCAAAATGAGCTTTAAAAACTCGACAACACCACTCCAATGGCTAATCTAACTATAAAGGAACTGAACCTTAATTAAAACACTAGTGATAAAGTACGATTAGTATATGCCAAACCCTATCAAATCCCATTCGATTCAGCCGCAGCTCTCTCCAGATTGACGACATAGTACGATCGTCCGTCCCTCCCAAACTGTCTTCGTTTCTTTGTGTTCATTTTTAACTTCTTATTTATTTATTTATTTTTTAAATTTAATAAATATTAATTGGTTCCTTTCAATGGATGATTTCATAGTATTATATTTATGATCTATTTCTTTATATCCATACCCGAATAAAATTTTCAAATGGGTGGGGTTTCAGATTCTCTCGGTCTTCTCAATTTATTTCTATAGTTTATTGTTGTTACTCTTCACATGCAAATTGATTTGGTGTGTTTTAATTGGTTGCTTCCATCGGATGATTACGCTTCACACGCAAGTGGTATATGTTACTCTTCACATCTTAAAATTTTGCATTTTGAATTGATTATTTTCTATTGATTTTGGATGCTCTATTTTCTATCTGTTACAATCTTTAACTTCTTAGAGCAACTCTAACCGAAATGTGAAATCTTATGTGGCACAACATCTCAATTTTGACATGAAGAGTGAAGTCTACCCAATATGTCAAATGTTGAGTTGGCATTTGACATGAACTCAACATGTCAAATTTGGCATGCTTCATGTTGATGTAAAATGTTGAATCCGTAAAAAAAATAATTTCATTTTAAAAAATAATAGTATAATACATTTGACATATTGGGTGAAGAGTTTCTATGCCAAATTGACACATGTCAATTTGCCACCAAGCTTTCAAAAAATTTTGGCACACCAAATTTTGAAGATTTGGGTGGAGATGCTCTTAGATTGAGAATAAAGTGTGTGTTGGTTTGTATAGCATCCTATAGATACACATAGGGTAAATTACACTAGCCTCTGTTTGAAATTTGGAGAAAACACAATTAATCCCACATTTTTTTTACATAATTATACTAACTTCTCTTTTTAGTATAGTTAAAGCAATAGAAACTAATGTCAATGATGGGTAAACACCGAAATAAACGAACGGAAAATGTTTTGTGGCACTAAATTAGGGGGCACTAATGCCCCTAATTTCCATTTTGGGTAACTGTTTTGTTTTTGTTTTTGTTTTTTTGCCTTATATGGAAATTAGGGGCATTAGTGCCCCCAATTTAGTGCCCCCCTAAACGAACATGAATATATATTAGAAAAATGATTTGTGGCACTAAAACTGTTGGCACTAATGGCACTAATTTCCTGTTTTGGTAACTTTGTTTTTTTTTTTTTTTTTTCTTTACCTGATATAGAAATTAGTGCCATTAGTGCTCAACAAATTAGTGCCACAAATCAAAGCCCTATATATTAATAGGAAATATATGATAACATCATGTTTTTTCATTCATATAATTAGCAAATTACTAGTGAAAATATGGCTAAGTGTAATGTAAATTATGACCTTGAGAGGAGTTAGTGTAATTATATTAAAAGTATAAAACTAACATTTGTTTGGTTCTAGTTTTCAGAAAACAGTTTTCAGAAAATTTTACTTTTTATTTTCCGTATTTTAATGTTTTCAATGAATTTTTTTAATATTTTAAGTATATTTTTTTAATTTTTAGATACACCTAACATAAATACACTTAAAAGTATAATATTTGTGAATTTTTTTTAAAAAAAATACACTAAATACCAAAAAATACAACCAAAAAAAAAAAAAAAACGAAAATTCAGTACATTTTTCTTATTTTTGTGTATTTATTAATTTTTTAAAATATTTTTTCACAAATATTTACTATTTAGATACATCTAAGTAAGTTGCATATAAAAAAGTAAAAAAATTGCTTAAAATTTTAAAAAATATTCACTAAAACAAAAAAAAACAAGAGAAACAAAAAACTCAATTTTTAGAAAATTGAATTCAGAAAACTGAAACCAAATATACAGAATTATATTTTCATCAAATTTCAAGAAAGTGAGTGCAATTTACCCATAAATATAATAAAGTCATTACTATTGTTGGATCAACTTTATTTTATATTTTTTTTTATAGATGATTTATATATAAATGCGTAGAAAATCAACAAATTAGTCTTTAAAGTGGGATGCCCGAGTTGATCATTTGAGTATTCTCCCGTCATGAAAAGTGTAGCGGGAGCGTCAAAAACCTTTAACAACAACATTAGTGCCAAGCAAGGTGTAATTGGGTTTGAATTAGACTATGCTACATTTTTAGATCCCAGTTTTAGGCCTTATTTGGAAAGTTAACTATTTTAGTAAGTTATTTTAAATTTTAGTTATTTTAGTAGGCTAATTTTTTTTTGTTTAGGAAGATGATTAGATTTTTTTTTATAATTGGATGTGATGTTTGTGAGAAAAAAAAATGAAATAATTATGGATTTGATATCATATTTTGTCTTATTGCTATTTTCACCTATTTTGTCTTTTTGTGAATTTTTAGCCCAAAAAAGCCTAAAATCCACTTGCCAAACAGGGCGTTAGTTTCCTTGTTTTGTTTTTGGGATAAATTACACTTATCTCCCTCAAGGTTTGTCACGTCCCGAATTTTTATTACTCGAAAACATTACCAAAGCCTGTAATTTAGGTCCATTTTTTTTTTTACACATATACAAATATCTATTACACTTGAGTAATAGAAATACAATAACACATGTTCTCTCTCTCAATGAATATTACAATGACAACCATACATGGCAATCTCCTACTGTGCTACAAATAAATAAATACAAATACAAAATCCACTTCCTTTACATCTACTATGAAGTTATACAAATGGACTCAAGAACTCCATAAATCTTCAATCAAATAATCGAAACTTTCTTCCTGTAAAATGATAAAACAACAACGGGGTGAGCACTAATGCCCAATAGAAATCTCATAGTTCTAAATCAATAACTAACACACAGATAGAAATGATCATGCATGCAGGTCGATACCATATAGTAGGGTGACATTTCATAATCTCAAAATATCATAAGTAAGGTATCTTTTTCTCAAAAACTATTGAAATACTTTTAAGAAAAACCTTCAGCCATTAAAATCATTCCTTAACTTTAGAAAACCATAGATCCTTGTGAAACAACCATATTTAAGAAACAACATCATTTAAAGGTTATTAACCAATACCCAAAATATTTCTCATTTAATTTTTCATTTTTAATACTTCTCTTTTCCTTTCATTTTTCTTTTCTACTCTTCGTTTTCAATTTAAAACCCTATAACTTCAAGTTTAGGTTCCTTTTTGACTTGCCAACAATTCTCCTGTACTCAATTCACATCGTTAATTACACCCGCAAAGTTTCATTTCAAGATAACACAATATTAATAACCCCTTCAATCCAATCCTTTATTTAATTATAGAACAACGCTCACAATTTACTTTTATTAACACAACTACTTCATTAAGTTTACCATTATAGTCTATAATTCCCATATCCATTTTTGGTTTCCATTATTTACAAATAATGCCTATGCACGTTTCCTCTTTGAACCAAACTACACATCAATATGAAATTTCACAAATTCATCACAAGCAACAAATAACATCATCACTCAACACACTTCTCAACACATAGCTCAACACAATCCACCTTTTGCCGGCTTACTACGGCGGGATAGCGGGCACCCAATTCATTTTCGAAAACCAACCATTTTTGTAATTAATTTCTATGTTCTGAAGAGAATTCTCACAAAGTATATATAGTTATACTTTTTCCTCAGCACAAAAGTAAATGTAAATGCAATGCTATGCCAAGGGTAATCAATGAGGAAAAATATTCAGTTCAATACATTGTTTCAAAATCGCCATGTTCTCAACATTATCATGTGATTTCATCAATTTCAAACTTCCAATATTAATTTAATAGGGGCGGTAAATACGACGCTGGTAATCCCTAGGCTGGTGTCTGCAAGTAGGCTCAACAAGCACTACCAAACTGTCATTTTTACCGGTGCTAACCGGAAGGCTCGACACCTATCCGCGCGGCTTTCGGGTCTTTCACCCTGGACACTCAGGCCAACTTATCAAATTCATCTACACCCCCTATCCGGACTTATCAACGTATTTACCCCATACACATTTCCATATATCTCATACAAATCATTTTCTGTCATGAATGCAAATCTCTTCGATTTAGAACCACAATGCACAATAATAAATGAAATTATATGCAATGCAATAATTCCCATAACTCTTAACATTTCTTCATGTTCAAAATTTCTACAATAATGCCACATTCAAAATTTCCCATTTCTTTCCTTCATTATTCTTCACAAACCCACCATTAACCATCCATTCATACCACAATTTCCTCCATCTCAATATATATATAAATAGAAGATTACCATTCTTGCAAACACATTATGGAATTTATAATCAATCACTTCGATTTGAAGATAGAAAGGAATTGTTTGGACATCTTTCACATTTTTCCAAAAATCCCTGAATGTCTAGGGTTTTCACCAAAAACCAAACATTTCCCATCCCCATAAAGAAACCCCATTAAATCATTCTCTTGATTTTAATAACCAAGCAAACCCACAAGTATTTAGTAAAATGATTTGGGATTAAACCCATTTTTGAAAACTCCACATTTTAGGTCACAAAAATCAAAATCAACATAGTCAATACAATTCCACATAATCACCACAATTCAACATATCTTAACTCAACACTACTAATTATAATTCAAAGTGTGCTCCTAAATTTTCATTTCATCATTTCATCCCAAGGCTCATGTTATCCATATCATTAACTAATCCTTTTTCCCAAGTTTCATTTCATATCATAGCATAATTTACAATATCCATAAATAAGGTTCAATCGCTAATTTTTAACATGATTTTCAAACACTTCCAAAATTCAATTAAACTTGTATATATACAATTCAATACCTCAATTTCATGATTCTACTTTCAATTTGAGCAAGCTCATTGTTTATCATCATAAATCAACTTAGGGTTTTCAAGAAAAATCTAGAATTTTAAGAAAAAATTCAAATTTCTTAAACCTTTACTTTTTGTTCCAATCTTCCCATTTATTATACACTCTAGGTCCATAATCCATAATCCATAATCTAAACCCAATAATAGAACCCCAATATTTCAAACCCTAACCCCAAAATTTCATGATTAACACTATATGCTCAAAATGTAGATTTTGCATTTATATACTCCAAAATACCACAAATCTATCTATTAATGTAAGCATTGAAGGAGAACTAGGACCCATACCTGAAGAATCAAGCAAAGGAGCGAAGCTTTGATGAGAATCCGTCACAAATCCGAGCTTCAATCGGTTGAAAATGTTGATCTTCTCTTGTTCTCCATCCTTGGTGCAAGATCCATGGTGGATTTGTTGATAAAAGTGAAGGAAATAAAGGTTTTTAGGGCTAGGCTTTCGGACCTACAATGAGAGGAAAGAAGAGGGGAAAAGAAAATGTAAGAAATGATCTAAAAATCACGTTTTTGAAGCTGCTGAATTGCACAGTCCCGCACGTGCGCCGCTTTTCCCGCTCGTGCGGACCTGCTTCCAGCACAGATATGAAAACTTCAAACGGGTATAACTCTCTCATCCGGACTTCGTTTTAGGTCGTTCTTGTGTCCAAATTGAAGCCCCAAAAATAAGCTTTCCAATGGTTTGAACCTTACATCCAAATTCAAAATGTGGAAAAAGAAAAAGGCAAAAGAGTGCCGGCTGATCGTAGGCGAATTGTTCGAATTAAAGTTTTTGGTCCAATCTTTCTCTACCATCATGTTACCACCTCAATCGATGCCCGAAAATAAAAAAATAAGGAGGTTCCAAACATCACCCAAGGGTCCTCAATTATAATATTTAAAGTTCACTTGTCAACCCATCAATATCAAGAGTCCGACAACCATACAAGTTTTAAGGTGACGGGCACCACTATACATCAATCCAATATGAATTTAAAATCGGAGTCATTATAAGGTTTATGATAATTGTAGAAATTTCCCTTGAAATTTTTGAAATAACACCGACCTTCCTTGTCATTTGTTAATGATACAATGTTAACATATTTTGACATTTACTTAGACCATCTCCAACGGTGCATCAAACCTTGCATCAGATTTGAAATTTGAAGAAAAAATCACTTTTTCTCACTCCAATGGTTTCACCAAATTGATATCAAAATGAGAATGGAACAAAAGTTTCATCAAATTGAGGACAAGCTCTAGATTTCATCTTTTCACTGTTATATACCGTTGGACGGGGGCAACCGGTCAACCAGCCGGATGTCCGGCCGGTTGACCAACCGGTCGACCGGTTCCTTTTCAAATAGGTAGGTTTAAACAGGTTAAAAAAAAAAAATTTAGTCTTACCGGTCGACCGGCTGGCCAACCGGCCGGTCAACCCTTCCCTTTTGATGCACCATTGGAGCAAGCCATATCAGATTAAGAAAATCAGAAATTTTTTACTCAGATTTGGTGAAAAAAGTAATGAACCGTTGGAGATGCTCTTATTAACCTTGAGTTGATGACAGTTATTTTTTATTCAAAGTCGAAGTCAAGGATAAAATACACAAGCCAATAATTTGTTGCCACATTATCACTTTAATTAAAAACATAAGTGAATCAGTGTGTAGTTCGAACACCCACACAACCACCAATCAAAATCAAACACCAAATTGAAAACTAGTGCAGTTGGAATTTGGAACCCTAATTGATGAAAACCCTAATTAAGTGAATCAGTGAGTGTAGTTTGATGAGAGAGAGAGAGAGAGAATGGGCATGGTATCAGTTGGCTGGGTCTACAAGTTTGCTTTGAGTTGTTGACTAATAATAACTTGATGCACAGGTGATGCTCGATCTGGGATGATTTGGGGCAACACAGTAATAGAGAATGGAAAATGCTTGAGACCACTAATTAGTGGTAGCACTAATGACCCACTGCTACAGTTAGTTTTTTTTTTTTTTTTTTTTTTTTTTTGTGTTTTTTTTAAGTGTATACCAACTCATTAGTGGTGTTTTAGAGCACCACTTTTAGTGATATATAACAACATTGAATAGAGAATAAAGAGAGCACAGAGAACAGGAAAGCTATGACAGACTGTATTTTATGAGAACATTCATTGGTGTCAAAAGTAATTGCTGGCAGTGTAGTTATCCTATCAGAGATCCTTTTGTGTGTGCCGGTAAAGTCCCTTATCAGATTGTGTGTGTGCAAGCATTGGCTCTTTCTCATCTTCTAGTAAGATTTCTGAAAGCTTTTCTATATATTTAATTGTATTTATTTACAAAAAGTTCATCAGTTTATATAACCTTAAATCTATGATTGAAAAAGAAAATACAAAGATTTACACCACTATCTTTCCTAATGCCTAATTCCTATTTACATCACAATCTTTCCTAATGCTTAACTCCTAATATACACAATCATGCCATACATACAATAGATTAGATTAGAAAGACAAAGAAAAGAAAGAGGGCATGGTCGTGGTCGTCGCCAGATATCAGAGAAAGAGAGATAAAGAAAAGAAGCAAGATACACAAATAGATTATTTTTATTTTTACTTTTTTGTATTTAGTTAACATTTAAAATATTTTTTATAATAAAATTCTCAATAAAAAACTAATTATAGAATAAAATTTAAAGGGTAATGCTATGGTACACACCCCTTAAAAGGTGTACTATAGGCACCCTTATTACATATTTTTGTGGTTATGTTATGCATTTTTTTTTTGTTTGTAAATTTATGACAATTTCTGATTTAGAAATAAAATTACGTATCTTATGGTAATGTTACACATTTTGAAGATAAAAAATGCGTGCCGTTATTACAAAATGCGTAACATTATTTTTAAATCACAAATTATCGTAACTTTACCAAAAAATTACGTCACACTTAACATAAAAATACATAATATACATCACAAAAGTACACACCTTTTGACGAGTGTGTACCATAACATTTCTCAACTTTAAAAAGAAAAAGAATAAAAAAAAAATTATATACATCTACTTGACAAATAAGATGTATACCATATACATGTATTTTTTTTTTTTTTTAATGTATTTTTGTGCTACATATTATTTATTTTTGTGATAAATATTACATATTTTTCAGTATAAATAATTTGTAATTCAAAAATGAAATTACATATTTTTCTATTAATGTCATATATATTTCTAGTAATATTACACATTTTGTGATTAAAAAATATTTAAATAAAAAAAAAGTGCAACATTATCATAAAAAAAATGTGTATATATATGTTGTAATTTCTACCAAATCTTGGGAACATATCTGTTCATGTTGTTATCTTCCTCATAGAATGCTCTGTTCCAAGCATAAATCGGGGTCTCTCACTCCACTGCAGCCAAGACAACAATACAAGTTGAAAATCTCTCTTCGTTAAGTCGACAGCTCCGAGGTGTTTAACAAGGACAAAGGCAAAGGAGATTCCAAGATTCAAAGTGAAGAACCCTAATCGTGAGTGAACTAAAACCAAATTTTACTATTTTCAAACACTTGATTAGGGATTTGAGAAGAGATTTGGAAAGGGAAAAGGCAAAAGATAGATAAAATGTGAATAAAATATGCTTACATTTTACCTAGTTTCACACATCTTTTCCTTTTCCTTTCCCTTTCCAAATCCCTTCACAAATCTCCCAACCAAACACCGCCTTAATTTCAATTAATTTTGAAGAATCCTTGACTGCTACTAAATGTTTGATTGCTAATGAATAGAGTTTATTGATTCTAATTTTGTGATTCATATATATCAGCTTTTAAATTATATTCTTATTCTTGTTCTTGTTCTTGATTATGCTTAGGCAAACAAAATGACGAAGAAATTATTGATCAAAAGTTGAAAACTTATTATCGGCTCTGAACGTTCACTGGCTGCTGAAGTAATTAATTGCCATCAATGAAGATCTCTTAACAGAGATCCTTTTCCGTGTCAAAGCATTGGCTCTCTTTCATCTCTGACTCCCAATTTTCCTCCAACCACATCCTCCGCAATCCGCAACCTTTCATCTCGGGCTTATACTTGTTACTTAAACCCTAGAGAACAACTCGAGTTTGTATCCTTTGATGCCCACCCAAATCTTCCCTCACTTGCCTTTCTTGATGGGGTTAGCATTCAACACTCTTGCAATGGCTTATTGTTGTGCTCGAATGGTAGTAGAAAGACAACACACATTGTTTGTAATCCCACCACCAAGAAATACATCGTAATTCCCGGCGCTCCATTTTTTTGGATTAATTCCTAATACGTCTGGTGCTTATTTGGATTTTGATTCTTTGAAACCACTTCACTACAAAGTTGTGTTGGTAAGTTACTCTAGCCATTTGGATGAATGGTTTTACATAATAGACATCGGCTTTACGGAGAGTGAGACTTGGAAATACATCCATGTCGGTGCACCACCAACTTATGGTTACTCCTCTCAATGCAGGGTCTTCTGGAATGAGACAATTCATTGGATAAATTATCGGAATGTTCAAATTCGATTTGACGTTGATACAGAGAAGCTAATAGGAACTCCAATATCTCCAATCTCTCAAAGAACATAGGATTTGATATTTTGGAGAATGCGGTGGCCATTTGTTTCTTGGTCAGTGCTCTGGTATGGGATTTCGAATTCTTGAGATGGATAGGGACTACAATGCTTGGATTGAAAAGTACCGGGTCAATCTTACACTATTGGCTTCTGTATTCCCAAAGATGACTGGTAAAATTACATTACTATATGTTTTGAAGGGAGCGAACCCAAAAGATGTAGCACTGGTGTTGGCCATTCCTGGAAAAATTATTTTGTGTAATCAGAAACCCGAGACGTGGAAGGTGCTTTGTGATTTATTGGGAAATCATGAATCATCTTATTCTTAAAGTCATGCTTATCAATTCATTGAAGGCGTATGCCCTGTTTGACCGAGCATGTTCTTCTTGCTGAAGCAACGATGCTTTTTATGGTAGGTGGTGTTTGTTGAAGCCTGTCCCTCTTTCAAAGTCTATTACCATTGCATGTTCATCCTTTATCTGTAGGTTTTATCATGTTATTGATTAATACTCTGTTCTTAATTGTATTATCTAATTTACCTCTACTGAAGTATTTATTAGAGTGTTGGTAGGCACTAATGCTACTGTTGTTCAATTGATGTTTACATTCTTTTTTAAGTTGGCTTTAGATACATTGTTGATTGTTGTCAATGGCTAACAAATAATGGATGTGTTGCTCAATAAATTGGCTTTTAGAGCTTGGAATTTCAAAGATTATGGTGAAAAGCGATGCACTACAAGTGGTGAATTGCTTGAATGATATGGTTGGCCATGGTCTCCAAGATTGAACTGTTGATTGGGGACTTGCCTATAATCGAAGACTTCATTTGATGGAATGTCCGTTTTCAAAAGTTTTATTTTCCTTTTAATCAGATGTTTTTGCTAGGTACTAGTGGCATATGAGTCATTGATATAATTGACATGATTTGTTAGCTAGAAAAGGCTCAACTCTCTGAATATCTCCAACTGTGTACAAGGTTAAGTTGACTCTCTGAATATAGGATGCTTTAGAAACTTTCCACTGTCTTTCTTCTTTGACTTGTTAAATTAGGCAGCAATAGATGATATGAAATTCATTTTATGTTAACATAGTTGATTTGAATTGTAGATCTCATACTATCTGGCCTATTTTTCATACTTTGAAAGATTATCCAGTCAATGAATATCAAATGACATAGTGGCAGATACCATAGAAAGGTAAAGGCAATTCCTAAAAAATGCTCACTGGGGTTATTTCTTGCAATATGCTTGCCACAACAAAGATACATAGGAAAATCAAAATGATAAATGTGACTAGATAAGTAAAAAAAATTCTAAGAAAATGAAGAGATGTTTGAAGCCTTGCACAGATGAAAAAAGTTATAGTGAACCAAGATCAATTATTTGTGACTTATGATTAATGAAATTCTCCTATAGTTGAATTTTCATGGCCAATATTTGCAGTGAGTGAACAACCAAACAACTTCCAAGCTAGAAGGCTTCAAAATTGTTATATTAGTATTTAGTATATACATGAGAGATAATCCCTAGTATAGTAGGTGTGGGTGTTGATTTCTGACCACACAACCAAAAGGGAAACTCAGTCGGAGAGTATCGGCAGAATAGATTAAGCCCAACAACCTGAAACAAGAAGATGAGAATACCGCGGTGGTTTGTCCACCTTGGGGGCACTCCGACGATCAAGTCAGTCAACTTATCTCTCAAAGATATTAAACAAGTACTCAATGCATAATTCACTGCTCACAGAATGTCATACATACCTAAGACCCATGGGGGTGCCCTGCTTTTATAACCGGCAGTGACCTGATCCCTTTAGAAGCCTCACTTCAATAGACTCAAGCTTAATGCTCATCCTGGACCCTCAGCTAGATAAAGATAAACTTTCCTTGAGCTTTATCTTTATCCAAGCTAAGGTCCTTCCCTGTTCTAGCACTCTTGTCCCTTATCTATTTATCTCGGATTCCAGTATCTCCGCAGATAACCTCAGCCTAGCCAAGATCATCTTGGCAGTGTGACCAGGCCACGTGGCACCTCGGTTGACAATTTGCGTTACCTTAGCCACATGCTGTCATTCATAAAATACTTCCCCATAACTGCCCCCTAGGTTCTATTTCCTCGGCAATCTGAGGTGATGGAACCTACATCATCTGTCCATATTACATGTCGGCTAAAATTCATTCTTCTATTCAACTGAGATCATAACTCGTCGATTTCAGTGACCAGGAAGGATCAAGGATCAAGAACCAAGAATCATGTTCTTTAAGAATCTCAACCAAGATCGCTCTTCTAGCTGAGGTTATTGCCTTATTATTTCAAGAATTTCAAGAGTTCTGACTACGCATGAACTATCATGCATAGTCCTTTCAACCGTTCCTTTCACGTGTCCCTTCCCTACTGGTTCGTACCTACCACGTGCCACCAAGACACGTTGAGTCTGCTCACGCCACCTGAAAGGCATGTTGCCCAAGGTATATTCATTTCATTTTGCCGCCTTTTTAGTTTTTAACAAAACTTCTCTCTCTCTTTCTTCGTCTTCCCACCTTTGCAATTTTGATTTCTCTCTTTGCACTTAGACTTTCTCTCTCTACATTCTGCCATTTTCAAGCTCTCTCAAGCTCTGCAATTGCCTCATTCGTCGCCGTTGATGAATTTTCATCATCTGGTTCTGATTGTTCACGTCGTCTGACCCTGGTAATCTTCATCCCAGTGTTCATCTCCTCAGCTCCAATCGATAAGTCTCAAATTTCTTTTAATTTCAGTCCTATTATTTCTTCAGTATATTTCTTCTTTGAATTTGCCACACGTCTACTTCGTATCTGTTGCCATTGAATCTGTATTCATAGTTGTACTCTGTTTCTCTTCTATTTTCATATTTTTGGTCATCATGAATAATTTCCTCGTTCTTGAATCTGTGTCGTGCTTCGAAGTTCATCACTAGAATGTTAATTGTTTTTGCTTGTGATTTTTGCACATTGCCTTTCACACACTTACTCAGTGTTTCGTGTATTTGTAATTTTCCATATTCTTGGATTGTGATTTCCTACCACTGTATTTGTTATGCTGTTGTTTTTCTGGATTCTGAATCATGTCCTCTTTTTGTTTTCTTGGTGCATTTTTCAGATTCTTGCCTTCGAATATTGTTCACTTGTATAGACTTAGGTATGCGAATTGCTAGAAGCAGTTGCCTTAGGAAAATTGAAATAAGTCTTTCATCTTGAAAATCCACACTCTAGTACTCATCTAAGATTTTGCCGTGGTCTTCAGCCCACATTACTCTTTTTCTGAAATTTTTCACCAATTTACTTCAAGTCGACGTCATGGGTATGTTTAGGTGGAGGGTGGATACCCCAACCAAACTAGAGTACTTTCGCCAGAAGTTCTCCATCCTAGTCGACGTTCAAATCAGGTTGGCTAGGAAGGAGGACTCTATCATGCCTGATAAGGTCACCATGCCATTCCCCGTAGTAGCGCTGATAGAGTGTGGACTTTGGCTCCCTTTAGGCATTGTTTTCCGAGAAATCCTACATTATTACAAACTTAACCCCATGTAACTAGCCATTAACTCATATAGGGTTATCAATGACATAATCAAACTAGCACGTCAAGAAAAAGCTAGGATTACACTAGCTGACATCTAATTTTGTTACACCATGTGTGGCCTCAAGTCTGACAAAGGTTACACATATTACCTCAAGCCCAGATCTACCGCTTTCAAACTTATAGTCAACCTCCCAGACTCCAACAAGGGTGCCGGAGATGATTACTTGAACGTCTCGGGCAATTGGGAGTTTGCGCCTGATGACGATCTTCATATCTTTCCTCTAAGCCGAGCAGTGTTTAGAGAGGATAAGGGTAAGAACTGAATCCTAGTGAAAATCTTATGTTTCTATCAAGACTTGTCAATTTATTTCTTTAGTCTGCGCTAATGTTTGTTGCTTACTTTTGCAGTTCTTCCTTAGTCATCAAAGGGATTTCGACAGTCCTACGTCCCAAGCCGAGATCTAAAGAAGCTCTTGGATCTCACCATTCAAAGACGCAAAGCTTCCCTCCTCTTGAATTATATTCTGACGTACTAGTCACCACTCTTTGATACTCCACGAAGGAGCCAAACTCCACCAACTGCCTCAACTCCTCCAGTCGCTTCTTCGCCAAGGACTGATAAGGCTTCCACCTCAGATCCAACAGACCTTCCATCCTCTTCTGTCTTCCAACTGATTCCACTATCCCGATGTCAACGTCGGCGCCGAGCTCTTTCGAACGCTCATGCCGACAGAACAAGAAGTTGAAGACGTTGAGATTCAGAGGCATTGGCTTACGATCCAGCTAAGCCTCCCATTGCCCTTCATGCGATCCACTTTGGAACCAGGGTTACCGTCGCTGTAACTGCTAATAAGATAGGTTGTAGTCAGGTCATTTTTGAAGACCTCTTGGATGACTTGCCAAGAGTGGTTTCAATTCACTCTTCTCTATCCCAGTCCCAGCCTAAGCCCAAGGAAAAGGGGATGAAGAGGGCCAAAGCAAAAGCCTCTGCTACCTAAGTAGATTCAGAAGATACTGTGCCGATCTCCAAACTAGCCGAGATCGAGAAAAACACAATTGTGGCCGATAAGAGGCCTACTGAGGCCGAGCCTTCCGACAAACCGCATTCCAAGAAGCCGAGGTCCGAAGGTTCAGTAGGGCTAGGTGCTTTCCAAGCCAACGAGCCCTGGGCCCCTGCAATCATGGCTGGGGACCAGCCAGTGATTGCTGGCGATAGTGCAATTGACAACATTGAGGTCGGCACCTCTCTTTCCACTACTCTTCTCTTGCCTACCGACTTAAATCATATGGTCGAGATCAGTGAGTATGAAAACTTCGCGTTGATGATGTAGCACTCTATTTGGTAAGTCCCCATCACTTATACTTTTTCATTTGCTTTATATTTCAACTCCTTGCAGTTAAGCAATTTTACTAACTTGTTTGTTTCTCTCATTCTAGGCCATCCAGCATGCTCACTCTTTTGCAGTGAAGGCTGAGGCCTTCAAAAAGGAGTTGGTCCAAAAGACTCAAGACGCTGCTGGCTTCCTTGCCTCCCTCAACAACGCCGAGGCCAAGATCAAGGCTGTGACACTTGTATCCTTTAATCTATTGAAGGGTGTATTCAATTCCTTTATTTTCATTTTGGGAGTCTTTGGAGTTGTTGTATTTTGGTTTTGGAGGAGTACAATTTGATTTAATCTTGTTGGGATTGTTCGTTTACACTTGTTTACATTGAAAAGTTCTTTGGAAACTTGGAAAATTTATTCTGGGGGTTGACACCATCCTTGGAGGTGTCGATACCATCTTGCTGTTGTGTTCCCAAGTCGCTGCTAGAATTTAGTGTCGACACCAGCACTTGGTGTCAACACTTGCCCTTTTTTTGTTGGCCTTTGGGGTCAACACTAGTCTGGGAGGTGTCGACCTCTGTCTATTGCAGAATCTGGGGGTTGCTTGTTGAAATTTAGTGCCGACACCAGTCTGAGAGGTGTCGACACCATGTTCTCTGAACACATTAGTGTCTCAGCTTTCTTTTTGAAGGGTCAACACTTTCTATCGGAAAAGTCGACACCTGTGTGTAATTTTCAAATTTTTGGGTCAGTTTGGGCCCTACTTTTTGGAGTTTTTTTGACTTGTTCTTTCATTTGACTTTGGGGCTATTGTTCTATTATTACCTTGCTACTATAAATAGGCTCTAAACACTTGTTCATTTCACCTTTTCTCCTTTTTTCTCTCTTTCTACACCGTGAGTTCTCTTCTCTCTCCCTAAACTCAAACTTTTTCACTTAGATCTCTAGATCTACTCACCTAGAGCGATCTTTTCACCTTGGTCCTTTGAGAAAGATTGTAGATCTCGTCAAGGGCTTCCTTTTGATCTAAGAGTTTCGTGGTTTCATTATTGGTGATTTTTGGGTTGTCATCTCTTTGCTTCAATAGGTAGGGGTTTCTAGTTCTCATTCAATACCTTTATTTATAGATAGATATGTGGTATTTTCTTTATACAAATACAAAGTTTATATTTTTATGCTTATTGTGATTAATTATGAGATTGGGGGTTAGGGTTTGTTGAGTTGAGTTTGCTTGTTGGGTTATGATTTTAGGTCATGAGTTTGGGTGTAAAAGCAATAGAAGGGTTTGAAATAAAATGTATTTTGTGAAAAGCTTTAATTTCTATTAAAAACCCTAGTTTGGCTCATGAAGATGGTTCATGGTTTTGCTTAAATTGAAAGTAGACTCATGAAGTTGAGGTGTTAAATTACACATGTACGAGTTTGATTGAAATTTTAAAGATTTATGTAAAAGTTGCGATTGAACTCTTAATGTTGATATTTTAAATTACGTTATAATATGAAACCAAACTTGGGGAAAAGAAATTACTCATGATATGGATGATATGAGCTTTGTGATGAAATAATGATGTGGAGGTTTAAGAGTTGTATTGAATTATGTCGAATTGTATTGAATGGTGTTGAAATGGTTGTGTTGAATTTTGTTATGTGTTATGTTGAATTATATTGAGTTATGTTAAATTATGTTGAGTTGAGTTGGGTTATGTTGTGTTGAGTTAAGTTGAGTTGTGTTGAGTTTGGTCGAGTTGTGTTGTGTGGAGTTGAGTTGTGTTGGGTTGTGTTGTGGTTGGTACCCTCGGGGGGAGTTAGAAATGTTTTTGGGGGCCCACGTCCTGCCATATAATAGCTGACAAATGTGGGGATGGTTTTAAAATTGAAAAAAAAATGTTTTTTGGGGCCTACGTCCCGTCGTACAATAGCTGACAAATGTGGGGGTGGTTTTGAATTAAAGGTGCCCAAATGCCCTCTCTAGGCTTATCGCTGGATGAATGTGGGAAAAATGTTTTTGGTGTCCACACAGTCCCGCCGTATAATAGCCGACAAAAATGGAAAAAAAATGTTTTTGGGTGTCCACATAGTCCTGCCATATAATAGTCGACAAAAGTAGAAAGGCGGATGGTTTTGAAAATGTTTTTGGGTGCCCAGTTAATGCCGTTTAATAGCCGACAAATGTGGGGATGGTTTTAAAGTTGAAAATGTTTTTGGGGGTCCACATCCTGCCGTATGACAGTCGGTAAATTTGGAAAAACATAGTTTTTGGAAAAATATGATTTTTGAGAAAAGGGTTTTTGGGAGTTCACTTCCCCCCATTTAATAACTGCAAAAGGTGGAATGTGCCATGAATTGGGTGCCCGCTATCCTGCCATATCAAGTCGGCAAAAGGGAGAATGTATTGTGAAATGTGTTGAGGTCGGTGATGATATGTGTGACTTGTGATGAACTTGTGAAATTACCATTTGATGTGTAATTTGGTATGGAAGGGGAATGCATATAGAAATTATTTGAAAAGGCTGGATAAGGAAATAGCAATTGGATATGGGGTTGATGACAATGAATTCACCGGGTTATTTGTAACTATAATGAAAGATTAAGAGTTTTGTTTTGTAATTAATGGAGAAATTGAATAAAACAGTTTATTATCCTTGTGATATTATGAATTATAATTGATAATGCAAATATGGATGTGACGTAGTTGTGATATGTTGAATTATAATTGATAATGTAAATGTGGATGTGATGTAGTTGTTAGACAAGTAGGAGATGAGTGTAGGAGAACTATTATTGAATATAAATGTGATATGGATTTTTACGTTAAGGAGTTATAGCAATAATGGATCTACACGTGGGAATGGAGTGTATAAGGGCAGTTTTTGAGTATTAAGGGAACTTGAACTTGAGGTTGTGGTGTTATAATAAATGTAATTAGTAAAAAGGAAAAAGAAGAATAAAAAGAGGAATATTAAGATGGAAATTAAATGAGGAATATTTTAGAATTGGTTAATAAATTTAAAATGATGTTGTTCTTTTAACATATTTGTCTTCAAAAAGGATTTATGGTTTTTTGATGATAAGGGGATAATTTTTATGACTGGAGGTTTTCCTTAAATGCTCAAATAAATTTTCAGAAAAAGATACTTTACGTATGATTTTTTGAAATTGTATCACCCTGCATGTGTGATTATTTCTATCTATGTGTTAGTTATTGTTGTGGAACTATGAGATTCCTATTGGGCAATTGTGTTCATCCTTTGTTGTTTCATTTTTCTTACAAGAAGAGAAGTCAGATTGATTGGTTGGAGGGTTAAGAAGTTCATGTATCTTTTATGTGTAATTTCATAGTAGATGTGGAAGAAATGAATTCTGTACATTGACGTTTGTAATTATTTATTTGTAACTCCATAGTGGAAGCTTGGCTTGTATTATTATTATTGTTGTATTCATTGAGAGAGTGAACATGTGTTATGATGTTTCTATTACGCAAGGGTAATAGATATTTGTTTTTTTTTTAATAAAAAAATAGACCTAAATTAAAGGCTTTTGGTAATGTTTCTGAGTAATTAAAATTTGAGGCGTGACAAAGGCTCTACTAGATCAGGCCAAGGCTGCCAGACGCGCGCGCAAGACTAGACCGAGGAGAGGGCCGAAGCGATGAAAGCTGTGGCCGAGGTACTCAAGGTTGAGGCCAAGAAAACGAAGGAAAAAATAATCAAAACCAAGGCGGAACTCCAGGAGGCCTTGGTGACCAAGGAAGCCAAGATCAAGGCGACAGATGAGAAGGCATTCTCAGAAGAGCAAGCTACCGTTCGTGATGCATACAAAGCCTAAGTCAATCAAGCTTGCAACAGAGGTTATTACCTCGGCTGGACGGTAGCCCTCAACAAGCTATCTATCCCAATGGACTCTCCACTCTGAGATATCAACTAGCTCAACGTGCCTTTCCCCCCCTCTCCTAAAGACTCTAACGACGAAGCTGAAGAGGAGGACGCCGAGGCTGAGGATGCTGATGAAGAGGTGGAGGTTGTTGCTGGGGCCAAGTTCCCAACCCTTAACAATCAAGTCCTGGATTTGATCGGAGAGGATGAGGACGAGGTTTCCAATAGTACCTCTCCCAAAAAGACAACTTCTGAGGCCGAGGTCCAGACCACCGAGAAGAGCCTTGACAAGATCCTTCTCGAGATCGATGCCAAGATCGAGGCTGAGAAGAGTGCCAAGAAGACCACCCAACTGCCTGCCGAGGCTGAAACACCGTCAACCGCCAAAGCAAGATAGTCTGCTAAAAATCCCCAAGATCATAGCACTTAGAATTTTTTCTTTTCTTTTTTTAAACTTGTTTGCTTTAGTAACTGTAATCTTTTTGGTTTTTGTCTAGCCGAAATGCCTCCGTTTGTAACTGAACAAGCAGTCTCCTATACCAGGCCGAAGTGCCTTTTGTTCTGAACAAGTTTTCTTTTTTGAATGTATGTTTCACTTTTCCTTCTAAGTGTTGAATGCTTGCCTCTTTAAGCTTTATCTGTCTTCACTGTCTCGTATGATTCCATACTTCGAATATGTTTGCACTTTTCTTAAGTACAACATACTTGTATAATCACTTCGGGTTGGAACACCTCAGACAAGTGTCACGTCGGAGCCATATTATCTCAGGTGCATCGACTGCTGTGATCTCGGCCAATTGGCGCTTCATAAAAATTCTTTAAATAACTTTCGACAAGTGTTATTTCTTTACTTGTGCTTACTGTCTTCTAGCAAGATTTCATTATTCCAAGTCTAACAACTTGGCTGGGTACCTCAGATAACTATACTTCGGGTTTAGTATATTACTCCCATATCGAATTGACTTACTTCAGATTGTATAATTTGTCAATGATCTTGTATAACTTCAACTTGTGAAATTACACAAGTGTAATGCTTATTCCTACGTCTTGCCTCCTAATGTGAACCTAAGTACCACTTTTGTTCACATTGAGGATGTATTTGTTGCCCCAGTCTGACAATTCGGGTCAAGGTTGTCCACCTCGATGTCTATTGCAATCTGTCTAGGTTAAACTTAGTTCAACTTTGCCGTCAAGGCAAGTCTAAGTTATTCGTCATATTTCATTATGAAAATATCGCCAACTTAGTTCAACTCTACCATATGGCAAGTCTAAGTTATTTGTCATGTTTTATGCCAAAACATCGCAAACTTAGTTTAACTATAACATATGGCAAGTGTTAATTCAACTCTACCATATGATAAATCTAAGTTATTCGTCATGTTTTATGCCAAAACATTGCAAACTTAGTTCAACTCTATCATATGGCAAGTGTTAATTCAACTCTACCATATGATAAGTCTAAGTTATTCGTCATGTTTTATTCCAAAACATCACAAACTTTGTAACGCCCTCAAAATAAACCCATAATATCATATATTTAAGATATAGGAAAGAGATATTATATTACAATCATCAGAGTGTTCTTACAAAATGTATTACATATTGACAATAAAAGTAATCGCCCTATGGGCTTACAACTTCCCAAGACAATGCTTGGTTGCAAAAAGAGAGTGCAAACTCTATACAAAGAAAACCCTTGGCTTGATATACATGTAATACAACAAAACAACAAAAGGTGGTCTAATAGCCTCAAGCCTTCCAAGCTACGTCCTTGGAGGTGGCATAACACCTGTACCTGAAAATGATGTCCCATATAGGGTGAGCCAACGCCCAGTAGAGATATGCTAAACATAGTATGAACAGTAACTAAAACGTTAGCAATTGATAAACGTTTAACTCTTACACAACAACTTATAACACATTACAGTCCTATGACTAATAGGTCCATGTTCTATTCCAGTTTCCATTTCTTATCAAATTTTCAATTCATAACTATGACTCATAACTTGGTCAATCAATTTAAACGAGATCACATCTCATATCAACAGTATTTCTATTTCAGGCAAGATAATAACTCATTTTAAACATTTCATACCTCATAATAGATACACATTTTAGTACTGTATCAATCTCAGACAAAAACACTTCCATACTTCACAAATGATACACATTTTAGTGTTGTATCAATATCAAACAAAAACACTTCTATACTTCACAAATGATACACATTTTAGTGCTGTATCAATATCAAACAAAAACACTTCTATACTTCACAAATGATACACATTTTAGTGTTGTATCAATATCAAACAAAAATCCGGTTTAGAGGTCCATCCCCCATCTTCCAATAAACCGTGGAGTACATCCCCCATCTCCTCCCACCCAAAACAATGTATATAAGCGATTATCATGTACAAATTCGATCAATCAATACAAAATTGTGATGTATTATACCAACCGCCATATTCAATAGCATACTCAACTGATTAGTTTTAGTTTGCCTAATCCCCATGCATTGTCTACAACCCTCAAGACTACCCTCCACCGGTAGCCCAAAACAATTATTTCTAAGCAGGTAATAATTGTTATAATAGATAAATTGTCATTATTTTTAAAAGTGAATGATTAATGTAATCCAACTCCACCGTTCCATCTCATAATGAGCAAATTTCATTATATTCAACTCAATTTCATATTTTCATATCTTCCAAAATTTATTATATAAATTAATTTATCAAAAATTAGGGCTTTTCTCCTCTCTTTTCCAATATTGACCCAAAGACTCAAATATTACTAACAACATCAACAATCTCTATTTTAGACCCAAAACACGTATGGATGAGTCAAATAAACAAAACCCCTCTTTTCAAAATAGCACATTTCAAAACCCTAACTTCCCAAATCAAAACATTTAAACAAAAGCCCAACATCTAGGTTAAAGCTCATAAAGATGAGTAGGAATCCCTACCTCAAATGGAGAGACCAAATGGAGAAGATGAAGGATTTTGAAGGTGCTCCAAACCCAATAATTTTCGAATCAAAATGAAGAGCAAGCCATCCCTTCCTCTTCCTTTCAAGATTTCTCTCTTGTTCTCCTTCCTCTCCTCCCTTATGAAAATGCTTACTCTCGCTCTAAACACTCTTAATCTAAACTCAAAATCTAAAAAAACAAACGGAGAGAGATATGGGAAGAACCATAGAAGTTGAGAGGTGAGCTCAATTTATAGGCAACCTTGATGTAACATACTAGTTGGAACTTGAAAGGACAAGTTTGAATATGAATGGACCACTAATAAGGATAGTAACTGAACTACTAATAAGGATATTAAATGAACAAGTTTGTAACCACTAATAAGGATATTAAATGAACCACTAATAAGGATATTAAATGAACAAGTTTGTAACCACTAATAAGGATATTAAATGAACCATTATGAAAATTTAATGGACACTAACCCTTGGTTTCCAAACACAACCAACTTGTTTTAAACCTACCCAACACGACCCAAGACTCATATACAAAGAGTAAAGGATGGAAACGGGAAAAAGACAACAACACATCCACGGAACCGAGTCTGAAATACAATTAAACAATGAAGGGAAAACCGGGATCACTATAAACTTAGTTCAACTCCACCAGATGGCAAGTGTTAATTCAACTCTACCATATGATAAGTCTAAGTTATTCGTCATGTTTTATGCCAAAACATTGCAAACTTAGTTCAACTCTATCATATGGAAAGTTTAGTTCAACTCTACCATATGATTAGTCTAAGTTATTCATCATGTTCACCATGAGAACATCGTCATAAGACTGTTCAGTCCTATCGAACAAGTGTCAACAATAATAAAAACAAAATCGAGCTAGCATTTTATTAATACTTCAGCTAATAAAATCATTACATGAAACTCAAAAAACAAAAACTAATGGTAGAAAAACTTCAAATTGCTTGTGTTCCAAGGTTTTGGAAACTCCTTGCCATCAGTGTCTTCTAGCCGGTAAGCACCATTGCCGATGACCGAGATGATTCTGTAAGGCCCTTCCTATTTTGGGCCAAGCTTTCCCTCCCTAGGATCCTTCTTATTGCCGACGACTTTTCTTAGGATGAGGTCCCCAATTTTGAACTCCCTTGGGTTGACCTTCTTGTTGTAAGCCTTAGTAAGCTGCTACTGGTATGCCCCTAGCCGAATTGCTGCTCTCTTCCTTCATTCTTCCAACAGATCCAGATCTCGGGCAAGGAATGCCTCACTGGTTCCATTCTCCACTCCTTGGGTTTTGATTCTAAGGATGCCGACCTCCAGTGGGATGACTACTTCAGTGCTATATCCCATGGCTAAAGGAGACTCCCAAGTTAATCTTCTCGGCGTAGTCTGATATGCCCACAACACATTGGGCAATTCTTCCACCCACTTTTCCTTGGTTGTTTCTAGCCTCTTCTTGATCCCATCCAACATGATCTTGTTGGATGCTTCTGCCTAATCATTGCTCTGGGGGAAGCTGGGGGTAGAATAATAGTTCTTAATTTTGTACTTTGCACAGAAGCCCTTGATCAGCTTACTGTCAAACTGGGTGCCATTGTCTTCCACAATGGTTCTTGGAATCCCAAACTTGGTGATTATGTTTTTCCAAATGAAGTTCCTCACATCCACATCTCGGATTTTGGCCAAGGGTTCAGCCTCAACCCACTTCGTGAAGTAGTCAGTTGCCACCAGTAGGAACTTCCTTTGTCTAGTTGCTTAGGGCAATTGCCCAACAAGATCCATGCCCCACCGGGCAAATGGCCATAGACTGGATATTGGATTCAAATCTGTAGTTGGCTAGTGTATCGAAGGTGCAAACCTTTGATGCTTTTCACACTTCCTCACATAGGCTTCAACATCCTTCTACATGTAGGGCCACTAGTATCCCTGAGATATGGCCCTATGAGCAAGTGATTTGCCCCCAACATGGCTTTTGCATACACCTTCATGGATCGCATACAAAAAGTTCTCAACCTGGGATGGATGCACACATCTCAAGAGGGGCCCAGTGAAGGACCTTCTGTAGAGATGGCCGTCTGCTGACAGGCAGAACCTGGCCGACTTCAATCTGATTTTGTGTGCTTCCTTTTTGTTTGCTGGCAGTCTGCTATCTTTGAGAAACACAACTATGATGTCCATCCAGCTTGGACCCATCTCTCCACACATTGCTTCGTATTCTATAACGATTCCGGTTTTGACCCCGACCAATCTTGTATTTTGGATACGGGTTTTATGATTTCTAAATATTGTTCATGTCTTTTCCCCCCATATTCTTGCTTGAGTTTGGCTATTGGGTTGTAGTGGATGTGCTTGGAACAGGTTGGTTGCTTGGTTTTCAAACCTTATGTTGCCCAGATTTTTGTTCTTCCGTTTGAGCGGCACTTCTTGCGCTCGAGCGGGCTTTGTGAACTCTAAGTACTTTTGTAGGTCTACAAAACTACTGAAAGAGTGTGTTCTACACTCGAGCTGCGTTTCCTACGCTTGAGCGAGTGGGCGCTCGAGCAGCCAATCTAGTGCTCGAGTGATGTATCTTTGTCTGCAAAACTACTAGATGCGTGTATTCTGTGCTCGAGCTTCACTTCCAGCGCTCAAGCAGAACAAATTATTGTGTCTGATGCTCAAGCGTAAACTCTTGTGATCGAGCAGACTATGCATATATCAGTTCGCAGTAGCCTCATTTTTCATCACTTTTTTTTTATTATCTCTTTTTGTCTTAAAACCCTAGATCAGCACTCTCACTCTCTAAAACTCACTCTCTCTTTCTCTCTCTCTCTACATTTCAACCAAGATCCGTTGGGTTTTCTACCCTAGTGTCTTTTGAGAAAAATTTTGAGCATTCCAAGAGCTCCGCGTTGATCCAATTAAAACTTGGTTTCGACGTTGTTGAAGGTTCCACTTTGCTATGTTCATCTCCTAACTTTGAGGTAGGGACTTTCTACTATCTTCTATGAGTTTTACCTTAGTTATTCGTCGATGTGTAAGAAATATTGAAACTTATGGTGATTTTGAACAAACCGAGGGTTTTGGTTTAAAATCAAAAGAGGGATTTTCAAATGAATGTAATTGAAATGGTTATGGGAGTAATTAGGAGCTTGTGTTGGGTTAGAATGGTATGTTTTGGTGTTTGGGATGAAATTAGGAAAAATGAGAGTTTTGCCCAAAATCGATTCAAATGATTATTTTATATAAATAATGAAATTGGTATTGAAAGTGTGAAATTGGGAGGTTGTTAATATAAATGGTGTAGTCGGATATGTATTATCTCTCACCTATGAAAGTTTGGATAATCTATCTGTTGTGAAGATTGTATATCTCTTTAGAAATATTTGTCTTGGGCTATCGATGGAGGATAGCTATAATTGTTGTAGAAATTACATGAGGATTAGAAAAATTGAAACTGATCACCTAGCCATTATCATTGAATATGATTATGAACTGTATACATTGTATATGTATGATATTTAGGAGGAGAAAGGGGATGCACTCCATGTTTGGGAGAAGAAAGGGGATGGACTCCATTAAATTAAGTTGGCTTGTGGTCCATAGTGAAAGTCTCGAAAACCACGCGTATAGATGGCTGCCGATTGCCGCGGACGAAATTTCCGTAAAATAGCAAGTAAATGTATTTGTATGATAATTATATTGGTTGGAGACCTATGGGGTGTATCCTTTGTTTGGTTGATTAAATGAAGTGGGTATAACTAATGAACTCAGATAAAATGGATTGAGATGTAAGTTTGGCATAACTTGGTTTTGGAAAAGAGAGTTGTAAAAGGTTTTGTCATTGGGCATTGAACATGTGCATCATACTTGTATCTTTGTTAAGATTCATGTATTGTGATAGATTGTCTCTACTGGGTTTTAGCTCAACCTACTTGGGAAAACCATTTTCAGGTGCTGGTGATATGCCTCCACCAAGGACTTAGCTTGGGAGGACTGTGGAGTTAAAGGTTCAATTTCTTTTTATTTTGTATTTACTTGCTTTTTAAGCCTAGGGTTTTACTTGTGTTGAGCTAATGACTCATTTTGTCGTAACCAAGCCCGATCTTGGAAATATGTAAGCCCTTAGGGCATGTTTATCTGTTTATCTTCCTTTCTCTTCTTTAACTAGCAACATATGCTCTAGATTCAGGGCTAGGCTTTATGAATGTATGATGCATATGTTTCTCTTTTGTATATCATATCGAATTAATGGAAGATAACCTTATTATTGTTGTTGTCTTATATTGGATATTGTGGATGGATTATTATAATTATTTTGGGGCGTTACAACTTGGTATCACACCGTACCATGTTTGAATACTTTGGGTACGTGTGAAATGGTTAGTACCACAATGGGTTTGTCTCGCTTGATAGAGACTTTAGTATGAACGTTGTGTGTTTATATGATAACATGCTTATGCGATTATATGGGTATGGGATTTAATTTCTAGGATGTTGATTGAGTCTACGAGCTTCGAGAAGTCCTATTAGAAGAGCACTTGATCGCTGCTACTTCTAACTGGAACTCTGGCAATGCCAGGGGATGGTCATTATCCGGAAATGAAATTCGTATATGTCTACGTAACTATGTGCTTATGTGGAGTGAATTACTGTTGCCTACAACATTAGGATGCGAGTGAGTTAGCTTCGGCAGATTTGTAAATGTGCTAACCTCTTTAGTTACCTTCGTTAGGATGTCAAGATGTGGACATGGTGGTGGTAGGCGCGGTAGGCCTAGAATGCATGATGAGTCTTTACCGGATAAAATCCCAGCACAAGAAGAAGGGGTTGATTAGGCCAATGTGGCAGAATCGGTTGGTTAACAGGCCATGGGCGCCTTAGCCAGTGAAATGGCCAGAGAAGTGAAGGAATTCATGGACATTCTTAGGGTTGAGAATCAAGTCTAGGCCCAAGTAGCTAAGGCAGGGCCATTTTTTCAGAAGTGAGAGTTTTTTCGATCAAATCTGGATGAGTTTGTGGGTGACCCCAAGGAGCCACTGAAAGCAGATGAGTGGCTAGAACAGATAGTGAAGACATTTGAGATGCTTAGCGTTGAGGATGACGAACTGAGAGTGACCTTGGCATCCTTCCAGACAAAAGGAGATGCGGGTCAGTGGTGGAAGTATGTGGATGGGCGCATTGGAGTGACTTAGGAGGCCTTTGCCAAAGCCTTCCAGGACAAGTTTTTGCCTCCCACTGTTAGGGAGAAGTTAAGGGATTAGTTTTCTCAGCGTAAGCAGTTGAACACACCGCTGGCCGAGTTTGAGGCAGCCTTTACTAGTCTCTCTAGATTTGCACTAGAGTTAGTGGCGACAGAAGAGCGCTGTTGCTAGGAGTTTGAGAAAAGGTTAAGGACCGGGCTTCTAGTTAAGGTAGCCGATTCGATGATCAGAGATTACAGGTGACTTGTAGAGTTGGAGGCTCATCTTGAGACCATGATGCAGATTAAGGAGAAGAGGATGAGGGGCTCCAAGAGGAGTGAGGATGTTCAAGGGGACAATAAGAGGTAGAGGGGTCCTACCCTACAGTAGTCACAGGGAGCTCAGTTGAGGTCCACTTTTCCAGTGCCGAGTTCAGGTTCTGGGAGAGGTAGCCAAGGAGATTTCACTTGTTACAGGTGTCGCCAGTTGGACCACAAGTCTCCAGCTTGCCCGCAGAAATGAGGAAGGCAGCGATCTGCATCGTCTTCAACTCGCTCTTAGAGCCAGAGTCAGGGAAGAGGGCAGTTGCTCACTTGTTATCAGTGTGGGCAGGCGGGGCGTATGAAGAGATTTTTTCCTCAGTTGGGTGGCACACCAATGCATCTAGTTCTAGACAAACACAGAGCCATCAGCCAGCACAGTCAGCACAGGCCTCAAGGGCCAACCAAGGAGCCTCTTCAGCTCAGTCAATGCATCAAGCTTATGCTCCGAGGGGTGAGCAAGTATAGCAGAGACGTTCAGGGCGTGTGTATGTTGTTACCGCACCAGATCTTGTACTGGCTCCTTTAGTAGTGAGAGGTACCATCTTGTTTTGCAATTCAGTTGCTAATGTGTTGATTGATACGGGTGCATCCCATTCATTTATCTCGTCTGTATTTGCATCGGTTTTGGGGTTAGAGTTGGCTCAGTTAGCATCTTCCATCTGTGTAGAGTCACTTATTAGTGGAGAGATGATTTTGAAGCAAGGGTGTCGGGGTTGTGATATAGAGGTACCGGTCGTCGACTTCCTTTTTCATTTGTGTTGATTGACATGCTTAGCTTTGATGTTATTTTGGGTATGGATTGGTTGTCTTCATATCGGGTTGTCATAGATTGCTACCGTTAGAAGGTTACTATATATACCTTGAGCGGTGATTGCTTTTATTTCTTGGGGGACCGGGTTTATAAAGTCTTATCACCGGTGTATGATTCGCATGGGCGGAGTGAACTTAGTTGCCTTCTTGCCAACTTCTTGGGTAGTGAGGCTGATGAAGTCTGAATTAAGTTACCAAGGGTGGTTTCTGGATATCCAGATGTTTTTCCCAAGGATCTTACAAGTTTACTGCCTCATCGAGAGATCAAGTTCTCTATTGATTTAGTGCCTAGCACGACATCGATTTCCATGACACCATATAGGTTTGCACCCACTGAGTTGAGTGAGTTGAAGATTCAACTCCAGGAGTTGTTGGATAAGGGTTTTATTCACCATAGTACTTCACCTTAGGGAGCACTGACTTTTTTTGCTAAAAAGAAAGATGGTGCGTTGCGACTTTATATAGATTGCCGGAAGCTGAATCGGGTGATTGTTAAGAACAAGTACCCAATGCCTCGTATAAATGATTTGTTTGATTATTTGAAGGGGTCATGTTGTTTCTCTAAGACAGACCTGAGATCGGGTTATCAACAGTTGAGAGTAATGGAGGAGAATATCCCGAAGACGGCATTCCGTATGTAGTATGGCCATTACCAGTTCCTAGTGATGCCCTTTGGGCTAACCAATGCATTGGTTGTGTTTATGGATTTGATGAACTGGATTTTCCATGAGTTCTTAGACCGTTTTGTGGTCATTTTTGTGGACGACATCTTGATTTACTCACCCTCTGAGAAGGAGCATGAGGAACACATGTGGGTAGTACTTGAGTTGCTTAGAAACAACAAATTGTATGCTAAGTTCAGAAAATGTGAGTTCTGGTTGAAAGAAGTTAAGTTCTTAGGCCATGTGGTATCTGAAGAAATGGTGACTGTAGATTCATCCAAGATAGAGGTAGTTCAAGATTGGGAACAACCTAAGAATGCTTTTGAGATCCATAGTTTCTTGGGGTTGGCCAGGTATTATAGTAGATTTGTGAAGAATTTCTTTAGGCTAGCCTCACCATTGACTAGACTGACGGGGAAGGGCGTTAAGTTTGCATGGAATGAGACTCGTGAAAAGTTGTTCCAAGAGCTTAAGATTAAACTTACCACTACTCTAGTATCGATTATTTCGGAGAGGGGTTTGGGCTATTCGGTGTATTATGATACCTCGCGGGAAGGTTTGGGTTGTGTTCTGATGCAAGAGGGAAAGGTAATGGCCTATGGCTCGCGGCAGTTAAAAACACATGAGAGGAACTACCCTACTCATGACATAGAGTTAGCGGCGGTGATCTTTGCCTTAAACATTTGGAGGCATTATCTGTATGGTGAGAAGTTTGAAGTGTTCTCTGATCACAAGAGCCTGAAGTATCTGTTTACACATAAAGACTTGAATTTGAGGCAGAGGGGGTGGATGGAGATCATAGAAGATTATGATTTTGAGTTACATTACCATCCGAGGAAGGCCAATGTTGTGGCCGATGCCTTGAGTAAGAAGTCTATTAGTAGTGTGGCTTGTATTGCCATCCGCGAATGGGAGATGTTGGGTGCTATTGGGGAGTTTGACTTCCATCTTGGCGAGTCGGTTGAGTGTGCAGCTTTGTTTTCGGCACAATATACAGTTGTGAACCAAGTGATGGAAGCACAAAAGGGTGACCTTGAGGTAGAATCCCTTTGGGAGAAGATCTCCAGTGGGAAGGTAGAAAGAGGCTTGAATGTGTACTCCGATTCGAGTGTTAGATATCTTGACCGTCTCTTCGTGCTGGAGTTTTGCCGAGAGGAAGTACTCCGAGAGTTTCACCATTCACGCCTTGTAGTGCATCTGGGAGGCATGAAGATGTATCACGACCTTAGCCGCCAGTTTTGGTGAAGGGAAATGAAGAAGGATGTGGCCGTGTTTGTGTCAAAATGCCTTGCTTGTCAGCAAGTGAAGGCCGAGCATCAGATATCAGTGGGTTTGTTACAACCCTTGCCTATAGCCAAGTGGGAGTGGAAGCATGTCAAGATGGATTTTGTTGTGGGCCTTTCGAGGACTCAATGGGGTAGTGATGCCATTTGGGTGGTACCTGACCGGCTGACTAAGTCAGTGCACTTTATACCTATGCATGTAAGTGACTCGATAGATTATCTTGCCGACCTTTACATTAGGGACATAGTGAGGTTGCACGGGGTCCCAGTGATGATTGTTTCGGATAGAGATCCGCATTTCACGGCTCGATTGTGGCAAAGCTTGCAGATTGCCTTGGGCACTAGATTGACCTTTAGCACTGCGTATCATCCTCAGACTGATGGGCAGTCCGAGCATATTATTCAAATCCTTGAGGATGTGTCCTTGACTTTAAGGGTTTGTGGGAGAGGCATTTGCCCTTAGTGGAATTTTCTTATAATAACAGTTTCCAATCGAGTATTGGCATGGCACCGTTTGAGGCCTTGTATAGCCGACCGTGTAGATCTCCTGTGTATTGGGCAGAGATGGGTGATGCAACTATGTTGGGTCTAGAGTTAGTTTGGTTATGGCTCAGAGTCGCTAGAAAAGTTATGCCGACCATAGGAAGAGACCTTTATCTTTTGAGGTGGGAGACCATGTCTTTTTAAAGATATCACCTAGGAGGGGTCTGTTGAGGTTTGAAAGAGTGGGAAGTTATCCCCTCATTTCATTGGGCCTTTTGAGATCCTTGAGCAGATTGGGGAAGTAGCTTATCGTTTGGCATTGTCGCCACAACTTTTCAGGGTTCATGAAGTGTTTCATATTAGCATGCTTCAGAAGTATGAGCTGGATCCATCCCACGTGTTAGATTGGACCGACTTAGAGGTGGATGAGGATGCCTCGTATGAGGAGAGACCGGTAAAAGTCTTGGATACCCGGGACCAAGTCTTGCGAGGCAAGACGATCCCCTTGGTTAAGGTATTGTGGAAACATCATGGGGTTGAGGAAGCAACTTGGGAACATGAGTTAGAAGTCCATGAGAAGTATTCGAACTTGTTTGTTAATGTTTGAACATGTATTGGAATTTTGATTATATTAATGAAATATGAAAGGATTGTATATGTTTTGAGAATATGAAAACATTGTGTATGTTGTGTATGTTTTGAAAACATGAATTTAATGTAAACAATGTGTATGTTTTCAAAAAATGAGTTGTGTATTCAGTATTGAGGATTCGTTCATCATGTTGATGGGATCAAATGACCGGCGGATGGGTCATGAGGTTGAAATTGATTTACAATCATTATGGTGATTGGTTAAAACTTGGTTTTGAAACTTAATTGGTAATTTCGGGGACAAAATTCTTTAAGGGGGGAAGGTTATAGCGATTCCAGTTTTGACTTGACCTATGTTATATTCTGGACTCGGGTTTTATGATTTCTGAATGTTGTTCATGTCTTTCCCCCCCTTATTCTTGCTTAAGTTTGGTTATTGGGTTGTAGTGGTTATGCTTAGAACAGGTTGGTTGCTTGGTTTTCAAACCTTATGTTGCCTCGATTTTCGCTCTTTCTCTCGAGCGACACTTCTTATGCTCGAGTGACACTTCTTGCACTCGAGCGAGCTTCATGAACTCTCAGTACTTTTGAAGGTTTGCAAAACTACTGGGAGAGTGTGTTCTATGCTCGAGCGGCGTTTCCTACGCTCAAACAGGTGGGCGCTCGAGCGATGTTCGTTTATCTGCAAAACTGTTGGATATGTGTATTCTACGTTCGAGCTTCACTTCTAGCGCTCGAGCGGAACAAATTGTTGTGTCTGACGCTCAACCGTCAACTCTTGCGCTCGAGCGGATTGTGCATATATCAGTTCACAATAACCTCATTTTTTATCACTTTTTCATTTCTTTCTCTCTCAAAACCCTAGATTGGCACTCTCTCTCTCTCTAAGACTCACTCTCTCTCTACATTTTAACCTAGATCCATTGGGTTTTCTACCCTAGTGTCTTTACAAAAAAGTTAGAGCATTCCATGAGCTCTATTTTGATCTGATTGAAACTTGGTTTCAGCGTTGTTGAAGGTTTCACTTTGCTTTGTTCGTCTCCTAACTTTGAGGTAGGGACTTTCTACTCTCTTCTATGAGTTTTAACTTAGTTATCCATCGATGTGTAAGAAATATTGGAACTTATGGTGATTTTGAACAAACTGAGTGTTTTGGTTTAAATTCAAAAGAGGGATTTTCAAATGAATGTAATGGAAATGGTTATGGGAGTAATTACCAGCTTGTATTGGGTTAGAATGGTGTGTTTTGGTGTTTGGGATGAAATTGGAAAAAATGGGAGTTTTGCCCTAAAACGGCTCAAATGATTATTTTGTATAAATAATGAAATTGGTATTGAAAGTGCGAAATTGGGAGGTTGTTGATATAAATGGTGTAGTTGGATATGTATTATCTCTCACCTATGAAAGTTTGTATAATCTATCTGTTGTGAAGATTGTATATCTATTTAGAAATACCTGTTTTGGGCTATCGATGGAGGATTGCTACAATTGTTGTAGAAATTACATGCGGATTAGGCAAATTGAAACAAATCACCTAGCCATTATCATTGAATATGATTATGAATCGTATACATTGTATATGTATGATATTTGGGAGGAGAAAGGGCATGCACTCCATGTTTTGGAGAAGAAAGGGGATAGACTCCATTGAAATTAAGTTGGCTTGTGTGTCTAGAGGAAAGTCCCGAAAACCGCGCGTATATATGGGTGCCGATTCCCGCGGACTAAATTTTCGTAAAATAGAAAGTAAATGTATTTGTATGACAATTATATTGGTTGGAGACCTATGGGGTGTATCATCTGTTTGGTTGATTAAATGAAGTGGGTATAACTAATGAACTCATATAAAATGGATTGAGATGTAAGCTTGGCATAACTTGGTTTTGGAAAAGAGAGTTGTAAAAGGTTTTGTCATTGGGCATTGAACATGTGCATCATACTTATATCTTTGTTAAGATTCATGTATTGTGATAGATTGTCTTTACTAGGCTTTGGCTCACCCTACTTGGAAAAACCATTTTCAGGTGCTAGTGATATGTCTCTGCCAAGGACTTAGCTTGGCAGGACTGTGGAATTGAAGGCTCAATTTCTGTTTATTTTGTATTTACTTTTTTTTAAGCCTAGTGTTTTACTTGTGTTGAGCTGATGACTCATTTTGTTGTAACCAAGCACGATCCTAGAAATATGTAAGCCCTCAGGGCATGTTTATCTGTTTATCTTCCTTTCTCTTCTTTAATTGGCAACATATGTTCTAGATTCAGTGTTAGGCTTTATGAATGTATGATGCATATGTTTCTCTTTTGTATATCATATCGAATTAATGGAAGATAACCTTATTATTGTTGTTGTCTTATATTGGATATTGTGGATGGATTATTGTAATTATTTTGGGGCGTTACATATTCTGTGATGAGGGGTTCTATGCTTGGGCCTGACAGATAATCCACCATTATTGTCCTGGCCTCTACTGATTTCATCGCGCTAGCTAGGTTTGCCAAGGCGTCAACATGACTATTATTATCTCGGCTAACCTACTGTATTATTATCTCGGCTAATCCACCATTATTGTCCTGGCCTCTACTGACTACTATTATTATCTCGGCTAGCTAGCTGGCAATCCTCAAACAGTGTGAGCAACCTGACAACCTCTTTGACATAGGCTATCATCCTTTCATCTCGGGCTGCATACTTGCCTGTTTCTTGATTCACAATAAGCTGGGAGTCATAGAAGACTACCAGCTCATCGGCTTCCATGGCTGCTGCTAGTTTCAACCCCGCAATCAGCACCTCATACTTTGCTTCATTATTTGAGGCCTTGAACCCCAAACGAATAGACTGCTCTATCATTTGCCTATCTGGCAATACTAACACTACTCCTGCCCCCGCTCTCTATCGGTTTGAGCTTCCGTCGACAAAGAGTCAGAAGGAGTCTCCGATGTAGATAGCACAGGGCTTTGGTTTCTCTTCTTCCTTCTGCGCTGCTGGTGTGGGATTCTTTGGCCCTAGTTGGGTTTCCTCTTGTTCTCCTGGACATCCTAAGCCGTGGCTCACCGGAGCCGGCCTTGGGATGGCACTAGGAGTGAACTCGGCCACAAAGTCAGCCAGTACCTGGCCCTTGATTACTATTCTTGGCCTGAATTCCAAGTCGTATTGGCCTAGCACCACTGCTCATCTGGCTACTCTGCCTATTAGATCTCCATGCTACAACAAGGATTTCAGGGGATGCTCAGTTAGCACCACAATCTTGCGGGCTTGGAAATAGTGATTCAACTTTTTGGAAGCCATCACCAGGGCTAGTGTTAACTTCTCCAAGGGTAGGTACCTGGTTTCAGCACTGGCCAGGGTCCTGCTCACATAGTATACTACCTTCTATTCCCCTTCCTCTTCGCGGATTACCACCGTACTAACAGCGTGGCCTGATACCGCCAAGCACAGGAATAGTTCTTCTCTAGTTATTGGAGTCGACACAACTGGAGTTGTTGTCAGGTATCTTTTCAAGTCGGCAAGGGTGACTTTCCATTCTTCTGTCCACAAAACATTTGTGGCTGTAGACACCCCATTTTTGACCACCCTTAAGACTTGGGGACCACCGATTGATCACCCAATGAGGAGGTTTCACGCTTGTCAAATGCTCGATTTCCTCAGCAGAAAGCCTCGATTTTGAGCCTCAAAAGCCTACAAACCTTGCACCATTTTTGGACCAAGACAACATTTTTTCCAAGCCTGACCACTCAGAGGCTTGTAGGCCACTTGGTGGCCGGTCGGCCAGAAGCAAGTGTACGACCGTCCAATTAGTGGCCGGCCGGCCACTTGTGTTAATAAAACCAAATGTTTTTGCCAGCTATGCCAGCTGTCTCCACAGGTGCATGCACTGCACCAGCTGTGTGTATACAGATATTTTCGAGACCCTAACATAATTTTCTAAATATACTTGACCACCTCTCATAAAATTAGGTTAAAAAATTTTGGAGAAGGAAAATTCTTAGAAAATATTTCTCTCTCTCTCTCTCTCTGCCTTGCAACCTATGAACACTTTACCTAGACTTCATAAACAAGTTTTTGAGGTCTCTTTACGGAGGTCCTTGAGCTTGCATCTTAGCTCTTGAGGGTGTGAACTTGGTGGTTTATAACTCAAAAGGGTCACTCCGCTTTAAGAGGTACCACTCCTAGCTCTTTTGTACAATTTCTTTCCTATCTTTTCTTGCTGTTTTTGGGCTCTTGTTCAACTGTGTTTATGGACTGAAACTTGTGCTTAAAAACTATCAAAGGTAGAGGGGTTAACTACCCTTCTTTGTACCTTATATTCCAAGTTTTTGCCCTTGTGTTTCCCATCTCTTCATGAACTTTTTTTGAGCTTTTTACCACTGAATTTCAAAGTTTTCAGAGGCTAAAAATTTGGTTTGGAAGTCCCAAAAACGGAGGGGTTAGCCACCCATCTTTTGGCTTATTTGCTAGCTTAATTACTCTATTGTTTTAGCTTGCTTTGTTAGCTATTTTTACCTTACTTTTAGCACTGTTTTAGCCTAATTTAGGACTATTTATATGTGTTAGTTTCATTTATGGTTTGTATAGTAGGCTTGTAGTGTAGTTGTCCTCATAGGTTTGTTTGTTTTGTTTTGGCCTGAGACACCAACCTATTTGAGTTGATAGCATTTATTTAGTGCTTTCTATACTTGTGTTCACCTCCAATCACCTCTGCATTCTCCCTCTCTTCTTCATTTTCCCTTTCATTAGTGGACTTAACTATCACCCTTTGGACTAAAATGACTAATGAATGGAAAGGTAAATTAAAAGAGGTAATAAAATTGGACTAAAATGGATCAAGATAATAAAATCAACTTGGGTTCAATCGGACGTTAATTGAACCCATTGAGTCATGAGTCATTTCATGCTTCCTAGTGATGAAAATGGTTCAAGATTCAAGGTCAATCACTTCCCTCGATTAATTCCATGATAGGTTTCATTGTCATTTATTGAGATTGTATCCCTTGATTCATAATTCATCACACAATGAGTTTGCGTCGATTGATGGCTTACAAATCAAGCCTACCTTTCGTTTGATCTGTTTGATGATAATGAGAGGTAGGGTGGACAAACATCCCCTGAAAATACTTTGTTTGTGCTCTATTTCATGTATGTTGTAGCAGGACAGTACCAAAGATTAGTGGCCAGCCAGCCACATTACTGTACGGCCGTCCACTTCTTCTGGCCAGCCAGCTACCTTTTTTAGCCAGGCAGTGTCTTTTTTTTTTTTTTTTTTCCTGCAAAACAGAGCAGAGGCTAAGGAGAAACAATTCAATTTTTCTGGCTACAAAACAATAGCATTTTGACAACCAAACAGAGGGCATTTTCGAGTGTGGAAAATCTGCATTCATGCATGAGCCATCCCTCATTTCTCGAGGCCTGTTTGTAATAATTAATTACTTAGTTAATTAATTGCTTAGTTTAAATTTCAATTTGTAATAATTAGCTGGAGTAGTTAGTTAATTCATGGCGTTGTAATAATTACCTAGGACATTCATTCGAACCCTCTTGTGTGAGGGCCAAATATGTAATTTGTGTATGTCTTCCAACCCCCGTTCTTTCTCCCTTTTATTTACCCACTTATGATGGATTGCATGTAGCATCTTGTTTCCTTAGCATTTTCCATGTTTGCATACACTCGTATCGCTTGTATTTAGGGTTTGGCTCATCATACTAACCGAGGTCAAATTCAATTTCTTACTCGAATATGTGATTTATCATGTCTTGGATTAGATCATATACCATACTAGTGGCCGAGCCTATTAAATTGCATGATTGTATGTGTCTCCTTAGTCACGTTGCATTAGTTAGGAGCATGCATGTTTTCTAATTATTTTGCTTTGTTTGGCTTGCCTCAAAGTACTAGGTGAGCATTTCTTCGCTTTAGCATATCGCATGTGTGCGATTGTTTCCATGTCAAGCATATATTTCATGAGTCTAAATGCTTAAGTGATATACTTGTTTGAATGCCTGTGGATGAAGGCTAATTGCTCAAATTGGGATGATTTGATTAATGTATATATGAGATCGCTTTTTTCAAGTGGTACATATTCAAACAATTTCAAAAGCAAACATAAAATCAATGTGTTTCAACTTTAGCAAATTAGTCTATACTTGTGTGCGTCACGTAAATTAGCCTAATAATAGGAACAAGAGCATATAATATAAATAAGAATCACATCATGATTAGTAGAGAGGCCGATCTTTGATCGGGTGATTGGGGTGCTCAATTCATGACCTTCTCATCTCATATCTAAGTTCCCGAGCCGAGACACTTTGGTGATGATGGATAAGTGGCCTTTCGAATGAGTCTCGGCTTTCCTAAATTTCTCAAAAATATTTAGGTGGCGACTTTGAAATCTAGCAAAGCAGTCCATTTTTGGCATTTTGATTAAAAATCAATTTTCAAAAAAATTTGGTGGATTTGGACTCATTTGTGTTTATTTATTTCACATATATTTCACATTGCACTTGTGAAATTAGATTCAGAATCACAGGAGTCCGAACTGTAGGGCTATCGTATCCGAAAGGAGCAAGAAAAGCAAGCTACAGTTTCTGGCGACTCTGTTGGGGAATTTAGAGAACTTGACTTGAAATTCATGATGTGAAATTTTATCTACATATATATGTTCTTTGCATTACATTTGCATTGTTACTGTAAGTCACTGTGTTTTCCATTTGCCTATCCCTAGATAGTTTGCCGGAGGCTTGCCCGAAAGCTTGCCAAAAAGCTGACCGGTCGTGGGCTCTGCCATGTTGGAAACACAACCCTTGGATCTGGACTACTGCTGTGCCGTTTGATTCTCCTTTCACTTCTCGGTGTTAGGTACGAAAGGTATATTAGGTTGTTTTGCTGAGGTACCCCTCTTGACCATTTGGCCTAGCAACATATAGTAAAGCCATAGTGGCTGTTCCAAACTAGGACATGATACTCACCCAAATGCAGGATTGCGTGAAACCCCTTGATTGAAGTAGCGAAACCCTAGTTCATCACAAAACTAGGACAGGGTAACCCTACCCCCTCATATGGGTGTTTTAGCTCTCTCTTAACTGGCATGTGCTTTACAGTGAAACTGTATAGGAATGTGCATATCAGTTGTGTAGTTGATGTCTATTTCGGGGCAGAATTTAGTGTGGAGTACAGTTCTACAGCTTTGATCATGTCTGTGTAGATAACATCTTAGCTAGGTGCTATGCAGTTTCTGATTACTGCTCTTTTGCTTTATTTCTTTTGCTAGGTAGTTTAAAACCATAGCTACGGAAGGTTCTGATATCCCCCAAGTACTCTAGACCCGCGTTGAAAGACTTTGCAAGGTCGGAGATCTTGTTCGGGGACAGCCCGTGTTTGCCTTATTGTCATCGGTTACTAAGCGAAGAACGGTCAGGTAGAATTTACTAGTCCAGTTCTTACAATAATCACCTCTCAGCTCACTTGTGTTCAGTTCGATTCAAGAATAGGCATCTACTTCCAGTCCAGATCAAGAACAATCACCTATTCCAATGGCACAGTATCACTCGGTAAATATGGAGGACTTAATACTTCAACTGCAACAAACAGTTGAGACGCTACAGCAGGACGTGACCCGTCAGGCCGAGGTTATGGCCTGTCAGGCGGAGGTTATAACTAGACTACAGCAACAACAACCGCAGCCAACAGCGACCTTTGCATCACATGTACCCACCGCGACTATCCCTGTGCCCGGTGCCACTGCTAATACTGCCACTGCTCAAGATCCACAAACCCAGGGTAATCCGGTTTTCCCAGTCCCAGCAGAACCCATCCCAGCACAAGCTTCCAAAGCCCCAATTTATCAAACTGAGGCACTATTCGAATTCGAGGTTGATCCTATTATGCTCAAAGTCAACAAACTAGAGAAACTATTCAAAAAATCCCAAGGAGTCAACTCCATTCCAGACATAGAGGATGGATACACCGAATCGGTGGTTATGTTACTAGAGCGGTTCAAGATGTCGTACATTCACCGCTTTCATGGTTTCGGGGACTCGATAGTTCATTTACAACTGTTTTCAAATATCTTACGGCCGATGTGCTTAACTAGACTGCAGAAGCTATCTCTCTTTGGTTGTACCATGTCGGGCATAGCGGCCATTTGGTATGCCGAGTTGGAAGATTCAGTAAAGCAGAACTGGGAGGTGTTAGCCGAGTTCTTCATTACTTAGTACTCTTATAATACGCAAATCGAGGTCACAACCTGTGATCTTGAGGCAACGCGTCAAGAGCCAAAGGAAGGTTTCTCCAAGTTTGTGACAAGATGGAGGGCCAAAGTGTCCATGATGCCCGTTCGACCTTCAGAGAAAGATCATATCAGAATGGTTGTTCGGAATCTGTATGGCAAGTTGTTGCAGAAAATGATTGTTCTCTCCCTATTTGCATTCAAATAGCTTCACGAGATGAGGGTTCAAATCGAGGATGCAATAAAGCAGGGGATTATCACCGAAGACAAGGAGCCGGCTAAGAGGCTGTTTGTTTGCAGTTCCAATGCTGTCAGTGGTAGCATAGCTGCGAGGCCATTAGATGTAAGTGTTGTCACCATAGCAAAAACGACCGACCCTTTCGCCAACCAAGGCCCGCAAACACCATCCAATCCTACTCGACCTCTGGGTAGAACTTATTACCCACTATACATGACCCTATCCAAAGCCATGCAGGTGCTAGTCAAGAAAGGGCACCTAAAACCCATATAAACTTGCCCACTTCCTGACCCTCTTCCACCCAAGCATAACCCCGCAAAGTAGTATGCTTTCTACCAGCAGCACGATCATGACACCGACCAGTGCTTTTGCTCACATCATGAGATTTAGGATCTCATTGACAACAAAGTCATCGCTCCACCTCAGAAACCAAATGTGACCACAAATCCGCTTCCGGCCCATAATCAATTCCCCCCACCTCGAAACCTCAACCTTATCCATACACTGGCCAGCTCTTATGACCCCAGTGTATATATTACCCCCTCCCACCTAGCAAAACTGATGTTATGCATTCCTGAGGGCATAGACTTGTGCATGATGGACACATCTACCTTACAACCTGAGCTTTCTAAATCAATGGTGACAACACCTATGGTAGAAGAGGTATTGACCTCGGAGGGAGGTACTGGCTTGCTATCGGAATGTCCTGGGGACTTATCTGAAAGAGAGTACAACCCGAGCCGTTACATCGTTTATACTACTCAACTCAGGCCTGAGGTGGTGTTACCAACCTCGGTGGAAATTATTGTGGTTAGGGAGGATGGCCCGAGCCAAGGGTTGAACAACCTGGTAAATCTTGAAGAAGATATAGACAATCTGCAATTCTTTGATGAGCATGATCAGGGAGATGTACAGGTTGGGTGGTTCGACCTGAACGGATCGACTGATAATACCGGATGGTTGAGTGATGATCCAGACAAGGAAGAAGAAATAGGATGCTAGAGGGAAAGAAAGCTGATATAACTGTGGTAGCCAAGAAGGTTGATGAGAAAGGAAAACTGCTGAAGGGCACATGTATGGGAAAATCGACCCGAGAAATAGGTATTGTGGACGCTACCGATACTTGCACTGAGGCAGTTTGAGAAAGAAAGAGTTGAAAGCAACTAGAAAATCGTAATGGCGTATCGCCCTGAGGGAGACACTTGTATTGTAAAGATGATTTAGGTAGAGCCAGATAATTGTTTGTCGGTAGTTGATGGCGAGTGGTGGGACGACAATGATTTGCATCTGGTCCATACTGATGATGACTGGGGGGACTGCATCCCAGATAATACAAGGTATACTGAGGAGATAGATCATCTCACAATAAGTAGATGGTATTTTAAGTTGCCACACCTGGATCAAGCAGAGCCATCAGGAAAGGACCAGCAGGTCGAGAAACAGAAGAAGAATGAGCTAGTTCTGAAGCAGCTCAAGAAAATTCAAGCCGATATCTCTATCTGGGGACTCCTCATGGCTTCACGGGTGCACTGACAGGAAGTATTGTTGGCAATGGACAAGGATAAATTGTCCATTGATAAAATGCCCAAGCAACTTGTGGGCCTAGTCTTTCCAAGTGGTGCTAAGCCAGTGCTCACTTTCTCTTACAAAGAGATGCCATCGGAAGGCTCAACTCACAACAAGCCATTATACATATTCGTGGAATACAGAGAGAAGTGGGTGCCAGTGGTGCTAGTGGACACTGGTTTCTGCCATTAATGTTTGTCCATCTCGCACTGCCTATGCAATAGGCCTCAAATAGGCAGACTTCATTCCTACGGTCCAGGTGATATGGCCGTATGAAAATACAAGCAGAGAGGTCATGGGGAACAGTGAAAGTGTGAGTTCAGGTGGGCCCCGTTGTAGACACCCCCATTTTTGACCGTCCTCAAGACTTGGACGTCACCGTTCGAACACTCGGTGGTTATTCATGTTTGTGTTTCGTTTTGAGTTCCCGAAGGTCTCGGCTACGCGCCTTGCCTCAGGATCTCTCGACTCGACTGTTCTGTGTTTGGTTTTGCACCAAACACTTGTGTTTTTGCTTCTAAGGGAACAGAGTAACTTGTTAGCTACCCTGGAACCCACCGGCCGTGGCTTGAGGCCACCGGCCATGTTTTGAGGCTACCGGCCATTGGTTAAGTATACCATTGGCCGGTCGGCATTTAGTGTGGCCGGCCGGCCATTTGTTTGGCCGGTGATCTCCTTTTCTGGCCGGTAGCACTTTTTTGCCTTTTTCAGGCATGGTGCATGCCAGCTGTGCCAGCTGGAATGCACTAACCCTGCCCCCGTGCATAAGTGTGGCTGTTTTGCCCCTTTACACCCTTTTGGTCTACCTTCTTGAGGAAGCTTAGACCTTTGTCTTAGCTTCCTCAAGAAGCTTGCCAGCTGTCCCAGCTTCCTCAGGAAGCTTTGCCCCCCTTGCCCCCTTTGACCTCTTTTTGTTTCGCTTCTTTGAGAAGCTTCAAGACATTTGCATTGTCTATATAAGAGCCCCTCCTCCTCCATTGTTAAGGGTTGAGCAAAAAAACCAGAGCGATACACATATATATCTGATATACATCCCTCTCTCTCTATATTTTCCCCTCTCTCCTCTTTTGTGTGTGTTTTGTGACCTAAAAGGGTGTTTAGTTCATAGCATTGCACTAAGACACACACTATTACACCATACTTCGACTTGGGAGGTCTTGAAGGTTTGTTCTTGAAGTTTTGAAGTGGTTTTGATCAGAAGAAGGGGCCTGAGCTTGCTGTTCTTGGAGTATTCTTCAAGGGTAACAATCTTGCTTTATTTTCCCCAATCTTGCACTAGCTTTTGACCTGCTTTGCTTACTATTTTAGACTTTGTGTATAACTGAAAAAAGTCTTTTATTTGCGTGCTTAAGATGTTTCATTAAGGTCGCCTTGGTGTTGGGGGTCGACCTCCCCCTCTTGGGCCTTGTTTGGCCCTTTTTGTGCTCTCTTCATTAAGCTTTGGTTACTTCAGTGTATTTCCCTCCTCACCATTGAAATCCAGTGGATTTTCAATGGTGAAGAAGAAGGTTTGAGGTCCTGCATAGGGGAGGGGCACCCCTTTCCACTTGTGTCTCTTTTGCTTGTGTTTAAGGCTCATAAAGGTAGCATGCATGCCTAGTTGTCTTTGGCCCCATTTCAGAGGTTTTTGTGTGTTTTCTGGTCATATCATACCTCTATCCCATGTTGGTTTGTTGCCCCTTTGCATGCATAATACACTTGCTTTGCATTCCCCCATTTTGCCTAGGAATGCATCTTACCATTTGACCACCATGCTTTCATGTTTTGACCTTGCTTTGTGAAGTTCTCGGTCATATTTTACCATGATTGAGGTCTGTTGAGTGTTGATTTGGTCATGCCTTTCATGCTTTGTATAGTCTCTTTGCATTCTAGCATGTTGGCATCGGGTGTGTGAGTCATTGGCATGCATTACCTTGGCTATTTCAGTGATTTAGACTCACTTATTATGTCATTTCAGACCATGTTTTGTGCTCACATGCTTGCACTTGTTATCCTTTCAATGCCTTGAAGAAATGTGGTCTTATGCTCCATGTTTGAGTCCTTGTGCACGCCTATGTGCTTGAGTCCTTGGGCTGCCATTCATGTAGGTTTTAGGGTGCATTTTGATGCATTAAAACTCTGTTTTTGATTGGAAAGTCCATGCCATGTTTGGTGGGGGGAGGTGTAGAGTAATGCCCTTTTGGTGACCTTGAACGCCTTTGTTTTGATGCCATTTCGTAGCATATTTTTGGCCCTATCCCGTGCATGTTCCAGCCCTGTTTTAGAGTCCTCTAGGACTGTTTTAGGTCATTTTGGTCCATTGGGGTTTGATTAACATGGCCATGGTTGACCCCTCTTGGTTGGCTTCAAGTCTAGATCATTGTTGCATGCCTTGCTTGCATGACATGGCTAATTTGGCATCTTCCTCCATGCATTTTTAGAGCTTAATATGTTAGCCTAGCATCCATGTTTTTTATCTTGTGAGTGCCCTTGAAAGCTACCTTTCATGCCTTAGTCTTAGGCTCATTAGTTTGCATGCTTATTTCGCATGATTGGCATCATCCTTTTAGTGCACTTTGGCCACTGTTTTGGGGAGGTGGCTGAGGTTCCTCCATCCTAGTGTAAGTCCATGCATTTGTATCTTGTAGTATACTCATTACATTGCATGTTTGGTGCATCCTTGTAGTCAATGCATTGTTGCATGATCACCACTTTGCCTAGTTGCCTAACTAGGTTGTATTGTAGCATTGCATGCTTGGCACATTGCACACTTGCATGGTAGCTTACATTGCATTTGGCATGCTTTGTAACTTAGTCTTTTGTACACTTGAGCCATATTTGTATGCATACATTGCATTGTTTGGTTTGGGGTGTCAAACCAAACATGGGAATTGAGGTGCGTTCGTACTCAAAGTGACGTAACGCGCCTCGATCCTCGGTCGTCGATGCCCTTGATATCAATATGATAGGGTATTGGCACTCATTTGTTTGTTGCATGCATTTACATCAAGTTGCAAACTCGGCCTCTTAGGCCATCATGCATTGAAACGCACAATTGATGGCTCGAGGGTCGAGGGCCATGCTCCCTGGAGTTCATTGCATGATAGGGAGTGTGGCCATGCTTACATTTGCTTAAAAATTCCATGTCATACACTGCATGCCCTTTGTTGCTGCAAAAACCAGTTTCTGGAGGAAGCTTTGGCCGGCCGGCCATCTCTAGTGCCGACCGGCCATCCATAAATGGCCGATAACTTCATCAGCGGCCAGTGACCATTTTCCATGGCCGTTGGCCATTCCTCCTAGCCGGTGGTGCTCCACAGTGTGCAGAGAACCTAACACAAGACTTGTGCAGTCTTCAGAGAAGCTAGACAGTGTAAACAGAGGCAGCAATGCTATGGCGGCGAGTTTCCGAGTAGTACGAGTCAAGCATGCATCATCCAAACATTTTGAGGCGGAGGCTGTGGCCACTTTAATTCTGTATTTAATTTGTTAATTAAACAGGAGTTCTGTAATAATTAATTAAGTAGATAATTATTTATTCGGTTGTGTAATATTTATTTAGACCCTCCGAGAGAGGGCAATTGTGTAATAAGTGTGCGTGAGTGTGTGTATGTCTTCCAACCCCACGTCTTTCTTCCCTTTTATTTACTGGCTTTCAATGGTTAGATTAAGGCATGTTTCAATTAACATACAGTATTGATAGCATGTTTGCATTCATTCATCTGTTTTGCATGCACCGGGCTCGGCGCATCATACTAACTGCATAGTATTTCCATTCCAACTTGAATACGTGTACCGAGTTGTTGCATTTCACATGCCATCCTAGGATTAGCCGAGCATATTCTAGTTACATTTTGTATGCGGTGCATTAGCCACTTAACATGAACTAGGATCATGCATATGATTATTAACTAGTTTCTGTTTTGGCTTGGAGTACTAGGTAAGCAGTTACGCTTTAGCATCCTTGCATGAGTGTGAGTGTTGCCATGATAGCATGCTTACCATGAGGCTATATGTTTATGTGATATATCTGCCTGAATGCCTGTGGGTGAAGGTTGGATTGTTTGAGTTGGAACAACTCGTCGAAATCCGTGTTTTAGCCTACTTGCGTGTAGCAAACTTCAAACCATTTTCCAAACAAACAGATATGCAATGTTTTGTTCCAAATTAGGCGATCTAGTCTATACATGTATGCTGTGAGCATCACATAGTAATTCTAGGCTAATAATCGGAATAAGGACGCATGTGTTTTCAAAAACAAGATATCATAGTTAGTAGAGGTGTAGACACCCCATTTTTGACCGTCCTCAAGACTTGGACGTCACCGTTGGAGCACTCGGTGATTATCCACGCTTGTGTTCGTTTGGAGTTCCCGGAGTTCTCGGCTCGCGCGCCTTGCCTCAGGACCTCCGAACTCGACCGTTTTGTGTCTGGTTTTGCACCAAACACTTGTGTTTTGCCTTGGAAGGGCAGGGAATGCCTTGTGAGGCATCCCCACACACCACCGGCTGTGGCTAGAGGCCACCGGCTGGCTGGTGTTGCCACCGGCACTTTATTGTGCCGACCGGCACTCTTTTGTGCCGACCGGCACTAAGTTTTGCCAAAATGGCATCCTTAGCCGGCCGGGCACTGTGCAGTTGCTTTTGGAGATATTTTCAGACAGCTGTATAGTTTTGGTTCCCCTCCATACACGTGTATGGAGGGATGACCCTCTTAGTTAGCTTAGCTTGTAAGCTTTGCAAGCTTTGCTTGCCTATAAGAGGACCACTCCTCTTCTTGGCTTAGGGTTACAAAATTTTAGACATTTTAGACAAACCAAGCTCTGGTTTTTAGGGTTAGGATAGATACACATCCTATCTCTCTCTTTCTCTCTTGTTTTGTACACTAGGTGTTTGTGACTTACTATTGCTCACCAACACCTAGTGTTTCACCTTCCTCTTCGAACTGAGGTGCTAAGGGCTTGTTCTTGGTGTTCTTGGCTGGTTTGAAGCTTAAAGAGGCATCAAGGTTACCATTGTTGGAGTTGATCATCAAGGGTAAGAAACTACCCCTTTTTCCCCCATTCTTGCATTCCATTTTTGCCTAGTTTAGAACTGTTTTTGTGCTTAGTCTATAATACAAAAAAGTTCTGATTTTTAGGCCTCTTTATTGTTTATCAAGAGTGTTTTGTGGTTTGAGCAAGTTTGACCACCCTTAGGCCTTGAAAAGGCCATTCTTTGTGCCATATTGTGAGAGATCCGAGACTTTGGTGTTAGGATCTCTTCACCACTGAAATCTTGAGGGATTTTAGTGGTGAAGATGATGCCTTAGAGTCTCAAGAAGGAGAGGACCACCCCCTCTCCTTGATGTCCTTGAAAAGGGCAAGATTTGGCTTCTCGCGGGAGCTTGTGCTTAAGTGTGTGTTGAGCATGTTTGGTTTGTTTTTCATGCTTATATTGCCATGATATAACATGTTTCTAAGTTGGTTTAGGTCCCTTATGCATGCTTAGCATAGTTGCCTTGTAATGCCTTTTGATCCTCTAACATGCCTAGGTTGTATGCCGTAGCTTCTAGCATGTTTTAGGCTTGCATTTGTGAAGTTTTTGTGCTCATATTTCCATGTTTGAGGTCTGTCTCATGTTGTTTGAGTCAACCATAGCATGCTTAATATAGCCTCTTTGTATTCGGCTTGTTGGCCTTAAGAGCATGAAAGTGTAGTATGCCTTGCTTACACTATTTTCAATGGTTTGGAACCATCTAGCATGTTATTTCAGTCCCTTTGGTGTGCTTGTGTGCTTGCCTTAGTTGCCTCTTTAATGCTTTAAAAACATGTGTTGAATGCTTCATGTTTTGGCTTTAATGCATGCCTTTGAATTCATGTCACCTAGATGCCATCTAGGTGGTCCTTTAGGCTTAGTTTTATGTGTTAAAACTCTGATTTTAGTTGCTTAAGTATTGCCATGTGTGGTTGTGCTAAGGGTGGTTCAAACCCTCATTGATTTGCTTTCAACCTTAGACCATTTGCATGCTTTGGTTTGGTCTATTTTGACTTGGTTTGGCACCATGTTTTGCATGATTTTCAGAGCTTTACAATGTGTGCTCATTGCCCTTGTTTGGTATCTCCAAGTGTGCTTGGGGGTTGCCATGTTTATGCCTTGGGTTTGGACCATAACACTTGCATGTGTGTGTGTGTTTAGTCTCCATTTCTAGGCACTTTGGCCATTGATTTTAGGCCAATTAGGAGTAGCCTAATTCATGTTTTAGTCCACTCCATTGCTTGGTTTACATGCTTCTTTGTTTAGGTTGTATGCCTAACATGTTTAGCTTGCTTGCATTGTTCATGTTGCATGTTAGGTAACATGCTTAGAGTTGCATTGCATGAGCATGCATGCTTGGCCTCTTGAGACGAAAATGATAGAGGTTTGGCACCCTTTCATGTTTATTTGGGTTGCATGCATTTGAAAGTGAAGTTGCATCCTTGGTTCCTTGGGCCATCATGCATGGAAATGCGTGATTGGTGGTCCGGGAATCAAGACACATGCCCCTTTGAGTCACTAACATGATAAGGGATGTGTTTGGTGCATAAATGGCTTGAATTATATTGTCATGCATAGATTTCCCCTCTGCTGCTGTGAATTGCAGGTTCTGCAGGCATTCAGTGCCGGCCGGCACTATTTAGTGCCGACCGGCAGTCAACAAACAGCCGATGGCTTCTTTTTGCGCCGGTGGCCTCCTCCTTCAGCCGGTGGTGTCCTACCCCAGCCGGTGGTGATCCCCAGTGCCCTGAGAGGCACTCCTGGGACTTTGGCAATTTTCTGAGGAGGAGAGCAGAGGAAACAGAGGCAATCCGTGCATGGCAGTGCGGTTCCGAGCCAGTCCCGAGCGCATGCTGCATTTGGCCCTCATCCCGAGGCGGTTTACTGTTTAATTAGATTAATTAATTTATTTGATTAATTTAGTTAATTTGTAATAATTAATTAGCTTGCGTAGTTAATTAAATTGTATATTCTTTCGGTCCCTCCGAGTGAGGGCGTATCTGTAATAAGTGTGTGTGAGTGGATGTATGTCTTCCAATCCTCACTTCTTTCTTCCCTTTTATTTACCTACTTACGATGGTAGATTAGGGCACATTTAAATTAGCATACCTTATGCAATGCATGCGTGCATTCATGCATTTGTTTACATGCACCAGGCTCGGTACGTCATACAAACTGCATCGTACTTTCGATTTCCAAATTGAATACGTGCTACTCGCGCATTTCATATGCCATGTTTAGGGTTAGCCGAGCCTACTCTAGATTGCATCTATGTCTGTGTTGCATTAGCCACTTAACATGAACTAGGTCATGCATGTTTTGCTAACCAGTCTCTTGTTTTGGCACGGAGTACGATGTAAGTTTTTATGCTTTAGCATGTCGCATGCGTGTGAACGTTTGCCATGACAGTATGCTTGCTATGCGGCTAAATGCTTACGTGATAAATTGCTTGAATGCCTGTGGGTGGAGGTTGGATTGCGTGAGTTGGAACAACTCATTGAAATCCGTATTTTAGCCTACTTTCGAGTAGCAAAAACCAACACGTTTTTCGAGACAAAACGGATATGCAATGTTTATTTCCAAGTTAGGCAATCTAGTCTATACTTTTGTGTTGTGCGCATCACATAGTAATTCTAGGCTAATAACCGGAATAAGAATGCATAAATTTTTCAAAAACGGATATCATGGTTAGTAGAGGCCGGTCTTCGGACCGGGCGAGAGGGGGTGCTCATAGCTGACCTTCCCCGATCGTACCCAAGCTCCCGAGCCAAGTCACTTTGGTGATGACGGACACGTGGCCTTCGGCACCGAGTCAGGGTTTCCTAAATTCCCCCATTTTAAAAATATTTAGGTGGCGACTCTGTATCTGGCAAAGCAGTCCATGTTTGGCACTACTTTTCAAAAAAAATTGTTTTCTCAAAACGATTTGCCAGAGTTGGACTCTTTGGTTCAGATTATGAACCGCAACAAAACAAAAAAGCAGGAGAGTCCGAACTGTAGTGGAGGTCCCCCGCGGGCGCCGTTACAAGAGGCTGATCTTCGGATCGGGCGAGAGGGGGTGCTCATAGCTGACCTTCCCCAATCGTACCCAAGTTCCCGAGCCGAGGCAACTTTGGTGATGACGGACACGTGGCCTTTGGCACCGAGTCAGGGTTTCCTAAATTCCCCCATTAAAAAATATTTAGGTGGCGACTCTGTATCTGGCAAAGCAGTCCATGTTTGGCACTTCTTTTCTAAAAATCTGTTTTCTCAAAACGATTTTCCGGATTTGGACTCTTTGGTTCAGATTTAGAACCGTAACAAATTGAGTCCGAACTGTAACCTATGAGGTCTCTCGCGGACTTGTTACAGTTTCTGGCGACTCTGCTGGGGAGTTTAGAGAGCTTGACTCGAACTCGTGATATCCTGTTTTGACTATGTTTGTGTGTTTCTTTGCATTGCATTTGCATTGGTGCGCCTAGGACACCGTGTTGGCCATCTGCTATTCCTGAGCGGTTTGCTGGAGGCTTGCCTTGTCAAGGCATGACCATAAGGCTGACCGGTTGCGGGCTCTGCCAGTATGGGAACACAAACCCCGGTTTTACCGGGGCACCCTTTTCGACCATTCGACCTAGTGCATATTCGGAATCCGTAGTGACCATTCCAAACTAGGACAGGTTGCTTACCCGATGCTAAGTTGTTTGAAACCGCCGTGTGCGTAGTGAAACCCTAGCTCCTGACAAAATAGGACAGGGAAACCCTACCCCAACATAGGGGTGTTCTGTTCTCACTTATCTGCTATGTGCTTTTAGAGTGTACCTCTGCAGAAAAGTGCATGTCAGTTTGTAAGTTTGAATACCCGGCCCGAGGGGCATCAGTATCAGTGTTGTTGAGGAACCAGTTATATCTGTGGGTATTAGTTCGGTTCTGGGAACAGTGATTCTGGGGAACAGTAATCAGTAGAAGAGATCAGTTGTTTAACTGCGTCTGTGTTTGATCTGTTTTGGGCTGAAATGCTGTCCGTTTCTCCTTTCAGTTCAGAGAATTCAGAAAGTTGATACAGAATAGTCAGTGTTTCCCCTTGCCGAGGTAGGACTAGGGATGACGCAAAGTTCATAAGAAATAGTGGTTATGACAGCCGCGTTGGATCAAGGGATGACCCTACAGAGTGAGGCCGGCGTAGATATGCCGCATCCTCCTAGGTCGCCCGCTACACACCCAATCTGGGCCCCCCAGTTCTATCAGGCTCGCGAGCCCACTACATTCGAGTTAATGGGGATGATAGGTGATCTCCAAAGATCTGTGGCAGATCTCGCTTATGGGATGTCAGCCTCGCCACCGGTTGCACCGTATGCCGGAAATTTTGAGCCCCAAGAGCCCCCGCTACTGGGGCGGATTGTGATCGAGCTTAATCAGCCGGAGATGGCCTCCACATACAACAGTGATGTACCAGTACCAACCCAAACCTCTCATCAGGCTGAGGCCAGAGGTAAAAATGTGGCAAAGGCAGACGCCGACCCCATGGGACAGCTGCTGTGGGCAGTCGAGGCTTTAAAAGCCGGGGGGATGAACAAACAACAGGTATCTGCGATGACAACCAAAATTGTGAAGGATGCTTTTCCCACTCTACCTGAGGGTAGTTCAAGCCAGTCGGAAAATCGGGATAGACCCCGTTATGTTGAAACAGTTTCTCTCACTCCCAACCCCGTACCTGGGAAGGATCATAAATTCAAGCCCGCACCTGCCGATCCGTTCGCCAGCACATCTAGCAGGAGCACTCAGGCTTCAAAATACCAGCCCCGGGGGCACAGGGCCTTTCATGCTCTCTACATGCCATTGTCTAGGGCGCTTCTCATTTTGGCTAAGAAGGGGCATCTTACACCTCTTGAGCCGCGACCTCTGCCGAAGAACCTCCCGGCAGGCCATGATGCTACACAGTACTGTGCGTACCACCAGGAAACTGGCCACTCCACCGATAACTGCTTTCGCCTCCGCCATGAGGTACAGGATCTGATTGACAACGAGGTTATCCTCCCACCCACCTCAGCTAAATCCGTCACCACTCAGTTGTTGGATTTTGAGGACACCGATGCTGCAAGTATGTAGTTGGGATTCAACCGTCTACGGGCAGCGCCTCGAGTTTTTGATGTGGCGTCTGGCACGCATTTTTTGAGCATCTGCGAATGCTAATCTTGTAAATCCTGGCTTGGGCGCCGAGTCAGTCTTTTGCTTTGTTTTGAGTCTGTCTCTGTCTTGAGTCAGTCCTTTTTGCTTAAGGGTCTGTCTTGTTGTAACGAGTCAGTCCCTCTTTTGTATAGAATACTAGGTGACTCCGGGGTTGTTGCCTCGAGCACCGTTTTGTTTTGTAATTGCTTCTTTTTTACTTTCTTCTTGGGTCTGTCTCTGCAGTGGAGCCAGTTGCATCCGAGGAACCTGAATGAAACAGCTGCGGCTACTGTGTTTCCGTATCTATTGTTTTGGGCTAGTCGTGCCACAGAATTCGAATAGGGTGACAGCGCATTCCACCCGCTCTTGTGTGCCCTAATAATTATTGTTTTGACCTAAGTTTTTCAAACCCTTTTGAACACTGCGGTGAAAACGAAGAGGAAGGAATTCCTCGGGATTTGCAAAACTTTGATCAAATTGAAAGAAAGAAAGGCATGCCAAGCCCTTGATGATTGAGATCATGCTTGTCAGCATGAGTACTGAGAAGGACCCTGGCTTGATCCAGACTGGTTCCACACTGTCTTCGGCGCGAGCGATTCGTCGCCTTCTTAAAAACTTTCGAAAACAAAATGTTTTGCGCAGTCCTGCGAAGACCTGTGTGGGATCGCTCTCGAGATTGCGCAGCTTAGGATCGCTCTCAGCCTCGAGACCCGACCCCTCATTTTCAAACCTTGGACCGGCATCCAGAATGTTCAATGGTCAGCTATCAATGTGAAGCCCATGTGGCCCGACTCGAAGCAGCCCTCGATCAAGGGGCACCGAAATCGGAGCAAAAGACTAGAGTTCACCAGGAGAAGTTGGCAAAGCATTCGTGATTGATTCTCCTGCAAAGTACTGCAACGGTCATTCTCCCGAAACGGGGAGGCTTCGATTTCAAAAACCATTTGGCATGGACTCGCTACACTTTTACCCTTTGAGAGGCTCGCTGGGCCGAAAACCCGGAAGGGCGACCCAGGCAAAAGTAAGAGCAAAAGAAAAATACAAAAGAAAAAAAAAATCAATCAAAAAACCAAAAAATAACAAAAAGAAGAAAAAAAAAGAAAAAATGCAAAAGAAAAAAAAGAAAAAGAAAGAAAAGAAGCTCGCAAGGTCAAAAACCCGCATTGGGCGCCTTGGCAAAAGTAAGAGCCTAAAAATAGTGAAGGTTAAAATACCCGAGAGTACCTTAACCGGAACTACGTAAGGCTTGATTCCAATGTTTTGGGATACGTAGGCAACTTCATCCTGAAGTCCAGCCCTTAACGCTTTCATAGCGTCTCAGTCCATGTAATGGTTTTGATTACCTATGATTCCTCCGAATCCGATGTCTCGGTTGCAACAACTGGAGCTGCGTGATCAACTTCCTCCTGAAGTCCAACCACCAATGCTTTCAAGGTGACTGTGTCCATATATTGTTTGTGGCCGCCTTCGTCCTCTCCGTGCATGAGAATTCGGTTGCGATCAATCATCGATGAGCATGCCGCGGCATCGTCCAAGCAAGGGGCAACTTTCCGTTGCCTCATATCGCCATAAAGTTGCCCTGAGTTGCCGCCCAAACTAGGGGCAACTTTCCGTTGCCCTCTTTCCCCCCTTCAAGCAAGGGGCAATTTTCCCAAATTGCCTCCGATCCGAGGTTGCGTATCTCGAGGGTAGGTTCTGTGCTTGTTGAGCATTGACTGTTCGCGAAAATAGTTTTTGAAAATTTTTACTGAGGTTGACTATTTTCTCGAAAACTATTCCATTTTCCAAAATCGGACCATGTTTGGACCCAAAAAGGAAAACTTTCAGTGCTTACGGCCTGACTTGCATGATTTTCAAATCAAAAATTGAACAAGCATGTTAATCTGACGTTCATTTTGATCAAAACTGTTTTAGAAAGAAAACAAAAAATGGTCAAAGTAATGAACTAGAGGCACAGTTTGAGCCAGGTGTTCTGTCTCTCCCTTGTCATCAACGCGCCTGCCAGGAAAGCACTTTATCTATCAGAAGAAATAGCCGTGAGCTAGCTGTATTCGGCATGAATCTGCAGCTTCCTATTCATCCATCAATCACCCTGGGGAGGGATGAAAAATGAGAGAATAAAGAATAGAGAGGTGTAAGTCGAGAGAAAAGTGAGCAAGAGGGTTTTGAGAGAAAAACCGAGCTTGAGGGCCGAGTGGCGTGAGAATCACACAAATCAGAAAGGGTGGGAAACCTGCCCGGAGGAATTGGCTCATCAAGGTCTTTTGTTTTCAAGCACGTCCGTGTGTCGTGTCCTTTGATTTGTCGGTCTCAATTTAGCTTTGAGTCTTTTCCGAGTGTATCTCGTTGTGTTTAGGTCGTGTGCCTTTTATTTTCTTCACTTGAGTCCTTTCCACTGTGTTCAGTTGTAGGCTCGATACCCCGGTTGTGAAATCCCTTTTCCAAAGTCAATCGTTTGTGCTCAGAATGCTGTGCCATTCTCTACATTTATGCAAGGCAAGAGAAGAAAAGGAAATTTTGGGACATCCGAATGTGTTTCAGCTTCAACTGTCTCAGTTTTGGTGATCCGTCTTGTCAGATTGGGCCAATTGTTCAAAGTTTGCCGTGTGCAGAATGGACCGGATATTGTATTATGAGCTGTGTGCAGATTAATCCCCAGCAGAATATGGGCTATTTGTTCAGTTTGAGCAGTGATTTGTCTGGGTTGTTTGCTGTTAGTTGGTTGGTTATCCGATTATTACAGTGCAAGTGCTCAATTTTCAGACAACAAATCGTAATCATTTACATTTGAGGTGTAATATGATGCAGTGCAATGCAAAGTACGAGGTATGTAAATAAAATACTTTTCAGATAAAAGTTTGTTTCATATCATCGTCTTTTCAAATACAAAGTTTTGAAGAAAGCAAAATCTGCCTGTGGCAGTACAAAGTACTCTATCTACTAAAAAGAGAAAAGTACAAGAAAAGAAATAAAGAAGAAAAGCAGCGAAAAATCATCATCAGCAGCAACCTCACGCCTGAGGATCTGTCCTGGCCCTCTTCCTGGGCAGAAGCCCAGGAGCATCGTCGGAAGCATCGCTGTCAGAGCCCGAGCCCGAGCTATCCCCGGCCTCCTCCTCGGACGACTCCGCCTCCATCTCTGACTCGCCATCACCTGGAACTGGTGCTCGCGAGCTGCTCCCGACATGAGCGTGTCTCCCCCTGGTACGGGGGAATATCCTGCCATCCCGAGTAGAAAGGGGAGGCCCAGCCGGAGGAACGCCGCCCACTGGCGGAATCGGAAAGGGAGGCTGAAAAATACGAAAAGCAAATGCATCAGAAAGCTGTGAGCAGTATATCAGAATGCAGTGTATAAGTACAGTATGTGAATGCCGTGAGCAGTTAATCAGTACAGAGTGCAGTGTATGAGTACAGTGTGAATGCCGTGAGCAGTTAATCAGTGCAGAATGCAGTGTATGAGTACAGTGTGTGAATGCCGTGAACAGTTTATCAGATTTTGTGTAGTGCATCAGTATGTATGGAACAGAGTATGGTTTGAGACTGTGGTCAGAAGAACGTACCGGAAGACTGTAGGCGGCCATGACATCGAGGGTCCGCTGCAGCATCCCCATCAGGGAGGCACACAGCTCCACCGACTGCCGTGTGTACTCGGAGGAAGCCTGCAAAAGTATCGGATGCATTTAGTATTCTGCAGAATATCAAATAAACTGAAATGGAATGACAATGCAAGATGCAAAGTGAAGTAATACGTACCGGGGGTAAGTCGGGAATACCGGCTAACTCGTGACCAGCCGGGGGAGGAACGAAGGGGATCTGGTAGGTCTCCCCACCCTGCCCCCTATACGTCAGCATAGTGGGCAAAGCGGGCCAACCGGACCCTCGTCCCCTCTGTACCCCACCCCTGCCTCGGACTCGGGCTCTTCTCGAAGATCCCACTCCTGCTCCTGCCTCTGCCCGAGCCGCCGGCACCGCAGGACTCCCTCGGTCAGTCTGGTGACCCCCGCTCAGAGGCCGCATGATGAAGGTCCGGACGTACTCGGAGTAGTCGCCCTCGCCCCTATAGCCGTCCTCGTCCTAGCCAAGGGTGTAGTCCTCCATCTGCTGCAGAGAAAACCTCTCGGTGTCCCTCATGTGCTCAGGAGGGTGAACCGGGACTATCTGCTCTGGCAACCCTAGGGTCTGGCGTAGGAAACGCTCACCCAGGTACCAAGCCCGACAGACCGGGCCCTCCAGCAAAATCCGGTAGCGAGAGGTCTCCTCCGCACCGGCAAACCGATCCTGAATGTCTGCTGGCACCGCAGCCCACGGCCGCCAGGTGACCTGCATTGAAACAGTTGGTTATTTGCTGGTTATCAAAATACACAAATGCAAAGCAAAGTTTGAATGAACTGTAAGTAAAACATACCTCGGTGGAGGTGATGGTGTCGAAGAATCGACGGAAGAAGCTGAAGGTATCACGAGGCCGCCGTGTGCACCTCCCGTCATAACGGCGTGAGAAGGGGATGACCAGAGGAGTCTCCGTCTCCGGTACTGGCTCCAGCCTGGGAAAGTAGGCATAGGCCCACAACTGCAAAATAGATGTCAGTATGACCATCAGATAAAGCAGAAATGAAGAATAAAGCAGAAATAGCAGAGCTGTGTGTTGTGCAGTGTATTGTGCAGAGTATGTGTGTGCCGTGTGTACAATATACAGTCAGTGTAAAGCAGAGTATGTGTGTGCCATGTGTACAGTATACAGTCAGCTCGAAACAGACTACAGTGTGTGCAGTACAGAGTACAGAAAATGTAGAGCAGAAATGTAAAGAAGAGAAGAAGACATACCTCCCAGGCCCGCCAGTAGCCTCCGAGCAACTGCCCGCTGCCACGGGAGACTGAGCTCATGTAGCCGTAGAGGGTGGCCAGAGCCGCGCCACCCCAGTCAAAGCGCAAAATATCTCTGACATCTACCAGTGCGCTGAGAAGACAGAGGGGCACTGTGTTCGCCCGGTCGGCGAAGAGGGTCATCCCGAACATGAACATAAGGAAGCCGCGTGCGCATCTCTCCACGGCCTCCTAAGTCATCGGGGCTGCGTCGATGAGGGTGGGCTGGACCCTAAACTGAACCTCGAACCAGGAATACCTGACAAAGCCAGGACGCGCCAGAGGCGGTGCCTCGCCAAGCAAGTAGACTTGGGCCGCGGTCCACTCATCCATGTCAATGTCGAAGGGGATCGGATCACCCCCTACCCCGATGCCGGTAAGCATCGCGAAGTCGTAAGGGGTCATCGTCATGTCCCCTGCCACCGACAAGTGGAATGAATCAGTGGTGTCCCACCACCTCTCTGCCAGAGCGGCAAGGAGAGGTCTGCAGGCGGAGAGCCTGGAAAGTCCCCTACAAAATGCGCCGAAGCCGGCCCGATCGACGATCTGACGGACTGCGTCAGGTAGCTCGGCATACCACTCTCGAGCGACGGTATTCCCATACCCGCGGATGGTATGGGAACCTCCCTGTTTACAAACAAACAGTTGTGAATCAATATGAAATGTACAGTTTCGAAGAAACAGTTAAAGTCAGTACAAATCTAGCATGCGTGCAAGTCTTTCAGATTCAAACAGAAACCGGGTACCGGTGTGCTTACAGTAAACTACGGCGCGTGATGCGTCAGTATGTTTTGAGCGGTCCAGTGTAAACTTGGTGCACGTGTGCACGTTTTTCAGATGCTAGCAAATGTCAGGTTTCAGTGCACCAGTAGGTGGACTACGGCCTGTGATGTGTCAGTACTCCCATGGGGATCAGTGTAAACATAGCATGTGTGCGTGTTTTTCAAAGTTCAAACGGATGCCGGGTCCCGGTATGTTTCAGTGAATTACCAACGTGTGATGCGTCTGCGTGTTTGTGTGATTCAGTGCAAGTCTAGCATGCGTGCGAATTTTCAGATTCAAATAAGCACCGGGTGTCGGTGAGTTCATGTCAAAAGTGCAATGTGTGCCGTGTGTTTGGGTGATTCAGGCTAGTGCAGTGTGTGCGCATGTGTGTCGGTCCTAAGCAGATATCAGTTGTGAGGTTGTCTACAATCAACTACAGCGCACAGTGTATCAGATCTAAAGCAGTTAAGGAATGTAATCAACTATGGCAGTTGACAGTTAAAGGTCCTACATTGCAGAAAATAAAGTAGATCAAGATGTTACCTCGGAAGCGCCGAAGGACAAGTGAGAGGCCGGCTCGCGCAGGAGAAGCTCCGGGTCCAGCGCTCGGTCGAAGCCGCGGAAGTGGCGAAGTCCATCGGGTGGTAGAATGTGAATAGCCGGCCGGTAGGTCGCCGGATCAAATGGGCGCTCGCTCAACGGGAGAAGCTCAACCCCGGGATCCATCTCGTGATCCGGGGGAGTCCCGACATGTGGAATGTCGTCAGCCATGGCAATGGGGATGAGAAAATAGCCGGAAAAGGAAAACCGAGCAAGAATACGAAAGGTCAACCGAAAAGGTCAACCCCGAGCGGGCCGAAAATGGTTGGAAAGGCCGGGAGATGAAAATACACGGAAGTGTAGAGGAAATCGAGGGGAACAAGTCCCAAAAAGGCGGAAATAGCAAAGGAGATCCCGAAATGAAGTTTCGATCGGGTGGAAATGTCCGAAACGCGAAGAATATCGCGAATCCGACGGTAAAACGAGCGTGAAACGCGAGGAAATCGACGAAAAATTTAGAGAACAAAGCTCTAGAGAGAGAGAGTGAAGGATTTCGGTGGAAGAGGAAGTGGAAAATAGGGTTTAGAAACCCTATTTTATAAAACCCGAGGCGAAATGGCAGAACTGCCCCCGATCAGGCATTTTCTGCCGGTCGGCACTATTTTCTGCCGGTCGGCACATTTTTGTGCCGGTGGAGAAGTTTATGCAGCCGGCGGCAGCCGGTGACCACATAGCCCAGCCGGTGGTGTTCCCAAGGCCTTGTTTAGGCTAGATGAGGGGTTTTGGGTCTTCATAGCTCAAGAAAGTCCAAGAAAGTGCATCTCCGACGCTCAACCGGCCTCCGTTTTGACCTCAGATAGTGTCTTCTGTGTGTGGCACTCAAATTCATGCGATGACTGTATCCTTTTGTATCCTTTTGTCTTTCATAAGATTTAAAAGTTGCCCCGTGTGTGTTGCACGCATTCATCACACTCTCCGGTGCGCCGCCTCGCGCCGTCTCACACGTCCCTTGCGACTTGCATTATTTTCCATCCGATGAGGTATGCGTGCCTCATCTTGCATTTCATTGCATTTCGAGGTACGCGTGCCTCGTTTTGCATTCCATTCTCCATCCGATGAGGTATGCGTGCCTCATCTTGCATTTCATCGCATCTCGAGGTACGCGTGCCTCGTTTTGCATTTCATTTTCCATCCGATGAGGTATGCGTGCCTCATCTTGCATTTCATCGCATTTCGAGGTACGCGTGCCTCGTTTTGCATTCCATTTTCCATCCGATGAGGTATGCGTGCCTCATCTTGCATTTCATCGCATTTCGAGGTACGCGTGCCTTGTTTTGCATTCCATTTTCCATCCGATGAGGTATGCGTGCCTCATCTTGCATTTCATCGCATTTCGAGGTACGCGTGCCTCGTTTTGCATTCCATTTTCCATCTAATGAGGTATGCGTGCCTCATCTTGCATTTCATCGCATTTCGAGGTACGCGTGCCTCGTTTTGCATTCCATTTTCCATCCAATGAGGTATGCGTGCCTCATCTTGCATTTCATCGCATTTCGAGGTACGCGTGCCTCGTTTTGCATTCCATTTTCCATCTGATGAGGTATGCGTGCCTCATTTTGCATTTCATTGTATCTCGAGGTACGCATGCCTCGTTTCGCATTTCGTTTTCCATCATTGAGGTACGCGTGCCTCGTTTTGCATTTCATTTCACACCAATGAGGTATGCGTGCCTCATGATTCATTTCATTCTCACTTGCATTGTTTTGCATCCCTTGTGGCACGCGTGTCACATTCGCACAGTTGCCCCACACTGGGTCCGGCGGGACCTTAAACACGCCCGGTCTAGGAGACCTTAAATCCTCGGAGGGTGCAAGACCTTCGGTGCATTGGTGCGCACACTCCATTTGCATTATCATGCATTACCCCAAAGCCGGTCCGGCGGGACCTTAAACACGCGTGGTCTAGGAGACCTTAAATCCTCGGGAGGTGCAAGACCTTCGGTGTGTTAAGTTGCCCCTCATTGCATTTGGCATGCATTTCATCGCGCTATTTTGCGCACCACACTTGCGTTGCCCCGAAACGAGGGTCCGGCGGGACCAAAAACACGCACGGTCTAGGAGACCTTAAATCCTTGGAGGGTGCAAAACCTTCGATACATCGACATGCGTGCCTCATCCGCATTATCATGCATCGCATTGTAAATATCGCATTGTCATGCATCATTGTAGGTAGCGCATATGTCATGCATTTCAAATCAAAAAAAAAAAAAAATATCATGCATCATTTGCATTTCAAAAACCAAAAGAAAAAACATCATGCATCATTTGCATTTCACAACAAAAAACAACAAAACAACATGCATTGTCATGCATACATTTTGCATTCCGGTCTAGGAGACCTTAAATCCTCTGGAGGTGCAATTCCTTCGGTGTTTGTCGTACCCGAACGACTTCCGTGTTCGCGGTGAGTTCCTAGGAGACCAACGGGGATGGTGAAAACTAGAGTTCGAACGGCTCATGCCTAGAACGCAAAGGTTCAGAATTTCCGAGACTAAAGTCTGGTTTAAATACCCAGGGGGTGTACCCTCGGCTTGAAACCTGTATGGAAGCCCCATAGGTTGAGGTAGTGTGTATACGCCTCAATTCTAGATATTGAACCAACCTAGTATACCATCCTGTTGGGAGAATAGGGAAAACCACAATCATGGTCATTGCATCATCTGCATTGTCATGCATTTCATCCATTTCATTGTAGATATTGCATTGTAGGTTGCATGCATCCATTGCATCACCTTCCATCCATGGCTTGCGCCTTTCCTTGTCAAGCTTGGTCTGGTATGTGCCTATACTTTTCACGTCGAAACACCGTTCTGCTTGTGTATCGCGCCTATTCCACGCTGGTATGTTGGTTTGAGGTTGCGGCACCTTTTCTGTGTTAGACATGGTTCGTATGCGTACATGCCTTTCCTAGGCGAGATTTGGTTTGGCTTGCGTGCCATATCCATTGTATCCATTCGATTGCATGCATCCATTGCATCACCTTCCATCTATGGCTTGCGCCTTTCCTTGTCAAGCTTGGTCTAGTATGTGCCTATACTTTTCACGTCGAAGCATAGTTCTGTATGTGTATCGCGCCTATTCCACGCTGGTATGTTGGTTTGAGGTTGCGGCACCCCTTTCTGTGTTAGACATGGCTTGTATGCGTGCATGCCTTTCCTAGGCAAGATGCGGTTTGGCCCGCGCGCCATATCCATTGTACATACTACATTGTAGTGCAATTAGTGCATCCTGCATTAGGATCATTGTCCACTCATCAGCGGATCGTTTCCCCACTTATGTCAATCCCCCCCCCCAACACTTATTCTTGTGTCCGTCTACATTACTCATAGTTCGGCATGTGTATCGCGCCTACTCCACGCTGGTATGTTGGTTTGAGGTTGCGGCACCCTTTCTATGGTAGACGGACTTGTTACTTCCATCAATCTATTTGACATTTGTGTGGTTTTGAACCACTCGTGATCGGATCATGATTCAATTGCTTTTCAATTGCATTGCATATTATTTGCATTGTTTATATTTTGTTTTGTAGTTTTGCATATCATTTGCATTACATTTAGATTCAATTGCATATCATTGCACTGTTTTGTGCACTTCATTTGCATTGTCATGCATGTTGCTAACAATATTGCACCTGTTAAGTTTGTTTTCTTTTCAGGCACGATATTGTATGTATGGTTCATTTGAAGCTGGCACGGCCAGACGAACCAGACAGGTATTGTATCCTCCGAGTGAGACGTATCGAGAATTGCACAATTCTCATACACCCTTTCTGCATTGTAGTGTAGTTTGGAGTTTGCTAGCTTAAAACTGTTGCATGCGTGTTTCGTTACAGCTTTCTTTGCATGATCATAAGTTATGCTTGGCTTCTTGCATTTTCAGTCGCATTTTGCCCCTGCCTTCGGGCGCATATCTTACTTGTCGTGCATGTTTGCCTGAGTCTTCGGCCTTGTCAAAAATGGGTCGTCTCTGGGCTTTGACATTCACTCCCGTCATTCTTATGACTTTTGAGTTCTGTCAAAGAGGGGCAACTGTAGACACCCCATTTTTGACCGTCCTCAAGACTTGGACGTCACCGTTGGAGCACTCGGTGATTATCCACGCTTGTGTTCGTTTGGAGTTCCCGGAGTTCTCGGCTCGCACGCCTTGCCTCAGGACCTCCGAACTCGACCGTTTTGTGTCTGGTTTTGCACCAAACACTTGTGTTTTGCCTTGGAAGGGCAGGGAATGCCTTGTGAGGCATCCCCACACACCACCGGCTGTGGCTAGAGGCCACCGGCTGGCTGGTGTTGCCACCGGCACTTTATTGTGCCGACCGGCACTCTTTTGTGCCGACCGGCACTAAGTTTTGCCAAAATGGCATCCTTAGCCGGCCGGGCACTGTGCAGTTGCTTTTGGAGATATTTTCAGACAGCTGTATAGTTTTGGTTCCCCTCCATACACGTGTATGGAGGGATGACCCTCTTAGTTAGCTTAGCTTGTAAGCTTTGCAAGCTTTGCTTGCCTATAAGAGGACCACTCCTCTTCTTGGCTTAGGGTTACAAAATTTTAGACATTTTAGACAGACCAAGCTCTGGTTTTTAGGGTTAGGATAGATACACATCCTATCTCTCTCTTTCTCTCTTGTTTTGTACACTAGGTGTTTGTGACTTACTATTGCTCACCAACACCTAGTGTTTCACCTTCCTCTTGGAACTGAGGTGCTAAGGGCTTGTTCTTGGTGTTCTTGGCTAGTTTGAAGCTTAAAGAGGCATCAAGGTTACCATTGTTGGAGTTGATCATCAAGGGTAAGAAACTACCCCTTTTTCCCCCATTCTTGCATTCCATTTTTGCCTAGTTTAGAACTGTTTTTGTGCTTAGTCTATAATACAAAAAAGTTCTGATTTTTAGGCCTCTTTATTGTTTATCAAGAGTGTTTTGTGGTTTGAGCAAGTTTGACCACCCTTAGGCCTTGAAAAGGCCATTCTTTGTGCCATATTGTGAGAGATCCGAGACTTTGGTGTTAGGATCTCTTCACCACTGAAATCTTGAGGAATTTTAGTGGTGAAGATGATGCCTTAGAGTCTCAAGAAGGAGAGGACCACCCCCTCTCCTTGATGTCCTTGAAAAGGGCAAGATTTGGCTTCTCGCGGGAGCTTGTGCTTAAGTGTGTGTTGAGCATGTTTGGTTTGTTTTTCATGCTTATATTGCCATGATATAACATGTTTCTAAGTTGGTTTAGGTCCCTTATGCATGCTTAGCATAGTTGCCTTGTAATGCCTTTTGATCCTCTAACATGCCTAGGTTGTATGCCTTAGCTTCTAGCATGTTTTAGGCCTACATTTGTGAAGTTTTTGTGCTCATATTTCCATGTTTGAGGTCTATCTCATGTTGTTTGAGTCAACCATAGCATGCTTAATATAGCCTCTTTGTATTCGGCTTGTTGGCCTTAAGAGCATGAAAGTGTAGTATGCCTTGCTTACACTATTTTCAATGCTTTGGAACCATCTAGCATGTTATTTCAGTCCCTTTGGTGTGCTTGTGTGCTTGCCTTAGTTGCCTCTTTAATGCTTTAAAAACATGTGTTGAATGCTTCATGTTTTGGCTTTAATGCATGCCTTTGAATTCATGTCACCTAGATGCCATCTAGGTGGTCCTTTAGGCTTAGTTTTATGTGTTAAAACTCTGATTTTAGTTGCTTAAGTATTGCCATGTGTGGTTGTGCTAAGGGTGGTTCAAACCCTCATTGATTTGCTTTCAACCTTAGACCATTTGCATGCTTTGGTTTGGTCTATTTTGACTTGGTTTGGCACCATGTTTTGCATGATTTTCAGAGCTTTACAATGTGTGCTCATTGCCCTTGTTTGGTATCTCCAAGTGTGCTTGGGGGTTGCCATGTTTATGCCTTGGGTTTGGACCATAACACTTGCATGTGTGTGTGTGTTTAGTCTCCATTTCTAGGCACTTTGGCCACTGATTTTAGGCCAATTAGGAGTAGCCTAATTCATGTTTTAGTCCACTCCATTGCTTGGTTTACATGCTTCTTTGCTTAGGTTGTATGCCTAACATGTTTAGCTTGCTTGCATTGTTCATGTTGCATGTTAGGTAACATGCTTAGAGTTGCATTGCATGAGCATGCATGCTTGGCCTCTTGAGACGAAAATGATAGAGGTTTGGCACCCTTTCATGTTTATTTGGTTTGCATGCATTTGAAAGTGAAGTTGCATCCTTGGTTCCTTGGGCCATCATGCATGGAAATGCGTGATTGGTGGTCCGGGAATCAAGACACATGCCCCTTTGAGTCACTAACATGATAAGGGATGTGTTTGGTGCATAAATGGCTTGAATTATATTGTCATGCATAGATTTCCCCTCTGCTGCTGTGAATTGCAGGTTCTGCAGGCATTCAGTGCCGGCCGGCACTATTTAGTGCCGACCGGCAGTCAACAAACAGCCGATGGCTTCTTTTTGCGCCGGTGGCCTCCTCCTTCAGCCGGTGGTGTCCTACCCCAACCGGTGGTGATCCCCAGTGCCCTGAGAGGCACTCCTGGGACTTTGGCAATTTTCTGAGGAGGAGAGCAGAGGAAACAGAGGCAATCCGTGCATGGCAGTGCGGTTCCGAGCCAGTCCCGAGCGCATGCTGCATTTGGCCCTCATCCCGAGGCGGTTTACTGTTTAATTAGATTAATTAATTTATCTGATTAATTTAGTTAATTTGTAATAATTAATTAGCTTGCGTAGTTAATTAAATTGTATATTCTTTCGGTCCCTCCGAGTGAGGGCGTATCTGTAATAAGTGTGTGTGAGTGGATGTATGTCTTCCAATCCTCACTTCTTTCTTCCCTTTTATTTACCTGCTTACGATGGTAGATTAGGGCACATTTAAATTAGCATACCTTATGCAATGCATGCGTGCATTCATGCATTTGTTTACATGCACCAGGCTCGGTACATCATACAAACTGCATCGTACTTTCGATTTCCAAATTGAATACGTGCTACTCGCGCATTTCATATGCCATGTTTAGGGTTAGCCGAGCCTACTCTAGATTGCATCTATGTCTGTGTTGCATTAGCCACTTAACATGAACTAGGTCATGCATGTTTTGCTAACCAGTCTCTTGTTTTGGCACGGAGTACGATGTAAGTTTTTATGCTTTAGCATGTCGCATGCGTGTGAACGTTTGCCATGACAGTATGCTTGCTATGCGGCTAAATGCTTACGTGATAAATTGCTTGAATGCCTGTGGGTGGAGGTTGGATTGCGTGAGTTGGAACAACTCATTGAAATCCGTATTTTAGCCTACTTTCGAGTAGCAAAAACCAACACGTTTTTCGAGACAAAACGGATATGCAATGTTTATTTCCAAGTTAGGCAATCTAGTCTATACTTTTGTGTTGTGCGCATCACATAGTAATTCTAGGCTAATAACCGGAATAAGAATGCATAAAGTTTTCAAAAACGGATATCATGGTTAGTAGAGGCCGGTCTTCGGACCCGGCGAGAGGGGGTGCTCATAGCTGACCTTCCCCGATCGTACCCAAGCTCCCGAGCCAAGTCACTTTGGTGATGACGGACACGTGGCCTTCGGCACCGAGTCAGGGTTTCCTAAATTCCCCCATTTTAAAAATATTTAGGTGGCGACTCTGTATCTGGCAAAGCAGTCCATGTTTGGCACTACTTTTCAAAAAAAATTGTTTTCTCAAAACGATTTGCCAGAGTTGGACTCTTTGGTTCAGATTATGAACCGCAACAAAACAAAAAAGCAGGAGAGTCCGAACTGTAGTGGAGGTCCCCCGCGGGCGCCGTTACAAGAGGCTGATCTTCGGATCGGGCGAGAGGGGGTGCTCATAGCTGACCTTCCCCAATCGTACCCAAGTTCCCGAGCCGAGGCAACTTTGGTGATGACGGACACGTGGCCTTTGGCACCGAGTCAGGGTTTCCTAAATTCCCCCATTAAAAAATATTTAGGTGGCGACTCTGTATCTGGCAAAGCAGTCCATGTTTGGCACTTCTTTTCTAAAAATCTGTTTTCTCAAAACGATTTTCCGGATTTGGACTCTTTGGTTCAGATTTAGAACCGTAACAAATTGAGTCCGAACTGTAACCTATGAGGTCTCTCGCGGACTTGTTACAGTTTCTGGCGACTCTGCTGGGGATTTTAGAGAACTTGACTCGAACTCGTGATATCCTGTTTTGACTACACTTGTGTGTTTCTTTGCATTGCATGTGCATTGGTACGCCTAGGACACCGTGTTGGCCATCTGCTATTCCTGAGCGGTTTGCCGGAGGCTTGACTTTGTCAAAGCATGCCAGAAGGCTGACCGGTTGCGGGCTCTGAAAGTATGGGAACACAAACCCCGATTTTACCGGGGCACCCTTTACGACCATTCGACCTAGTGCATATTCGGAATCCATAGTGACCATTCCAAGCTAGGACAGGTTGCTTACCCGATCATAGGTTGTTTGAAACCGCTGCGTGCGTAGTGAAACCCTAGCTCCTGACAAGATAGGACAGGGAAACCCTACCCCAACATAGGGGTGTTTTGGCTCTCACTTATCTGCTATGTGCTTTTAGAGTGTATCTCTACAGGAACACACATATCAATTTGCAAGTTTGAGTATCAGGCCTACGGGCATCAGTGTTTTTAGGAATCAGTTATCTGCGGGTATCAGATTCAGACTTGGAGGCAACGATTTGGAAATAGTGATCAGTGATTAAGGAACATTATATTCAGCTTATTGGCAGAATGTCATGATACCCAACTGTGTGCTGTGTATTTATTTTACGCCGTTACGCTGTCCATTTGTCTGTTTATTTATTCGCTTTATTTATCTTCTTGCTAGGTAGTTGAGCACGATTGCTTCTGACCCAGTAGGTATTCCCCAAGCACTCTAGACTAGAGGTCGTCGACTCCATCAATCTGAGGATCTGGTAGACAGACAACCAGTGTACCACTCTCTACCCCCGGTCACTAGACGGAGGGCAGTTAGGCAGAGGGCATCAGTTTAGCAGTCAGTTCAGAGGGCCTTATTTACCCCACCTAAGTACAGTAGGGATCAGGGTTCTGTTTCACCTACAGAGAGGGAATATATACCGATAATTCAATCGGATCAGAACAGTATGGCCAGCTTAGAGGAGATGGTGCGCCAACTCCAAGAGAGTATGAAAATGATGCAGCAGGATGCTGTTCGACAGACAGAGTTCGCCAAGCAGCAGGCCACGGTTATGAATGAACAAGTAGAGTTAATCGTGAGGTTACAGCAGCAAGCCGGAGCATCTGCTTCGCAGCAAGCTCCTCCCCTGCCAGGAGTTCCAACCCTCGGGGAGACAGCTAATGTTCAGAATGATACAGACATTCCCACAGGATCGCCTCCACCCCCGATCCTACCCCCGATCCCACCCCAGTTATCCAAAACACCCACCAACCTGCCGGACTCTCCCTTTGAGTTCGAGACAGATCCCACAGCACTGAAGTTGAGCAAGCTTGAAAAGCTGTTCAAGAGATCCCAAGGAATCAAGACCATCCCTGACATTGAAGATGGATATACCGACGCAGCCGTGACACTACCTGATAGATTCAAAATGTCTTATATCGACCGATTTGATGGATCCGGGGATCCCATGGTGCACCTGATATTGTTTTCAGATATCTTAAGGCCAATGGGCCTCTCCAGACTGCAGAAGCTGTCTTTATTCGGCCGGACCCTATCGGGTGTGGCAGCCATATGGTATGCCAAATTAGAAGATGACGTCAAGAGAAATTGGGACGAGATGGCCGAGGCCTTCATTGCGCAATACTCATACAATACACAAATCGAGGTTACGACCCGTGATCTCGAAACAACGAGGCAAGAGCCTAAAGAGAGCTTCTCAGAATTCGTGACCAGATGGAGGGCCAAGGCTTCGATGATGACCTTAAGGCCCACAGACAAAGATCAGATTCGGATGATTGTGCGCAATCTTCAGCTGAAGTTAATGCAGAAAATGATTGTACTCCCCTTTCCTACCTTTTCTGATCTACATGAAATGGGGGTACAGATTGAGGATGCCTTGAAGCAAGGCTTAATTGATAATGATCGGGGGCAACCCCGAAGAACTTTCAATCGCAGCAACAATGCAGGCCCGAGCGGCGCTACAACTACAAGAGCCTCCGAAGTGAGCATGGTCACCACTAACCCCCCTCCAAGAACCATGGCAGCTACACCATTCTCCGGTGCGTCCGGAAGCCATACACAAACAGCCAAATACCCACCTAAAAACACAAGAACCTTCGCTCCACTATATATGCCCCTGTCCAAAGCTCTGGGGGTTTTAATCAGAAAAGAGCACTTGAAGCCCCTAGAGCCACGGCCATTACCGGAAAAACTTCCCCCTACCCACAATCCAGCCAAATATTGTGCATTCCACCAACAGCACGGTCATGACACCGATCTGTGCTACCGATTACGTCATGAGATTCAAGATCTCATCGATAACGGGGTGATTCTGCCTCCTGAGAAACCCAATGTTACGACAAACCCTCTCCCTACACATAACCAAGCTCCACCTCCCAAAAGAATCAATTTCATCCAGACTGGGGTCGTGTCTTACGATCCTAGCATCTATATTACTCCTTCCCATTTGCCCAAACCGGAGGTGCTTCTTCCTGATTGCACCAACTTGTGCATGATGGACATCTCCATAACCCAACCTAAGCCATGGTGGTGACTGTTGAGGACGGAAGATGGAAGATTTCAGAGGAGAAGAGGGTTGTTGAGCCAGAGTTTGAGAAATTCGGGAGTTCTGTTGAAAAAGTGTACAGTCCGAGCGACTACATTTCGTCAATAGGCCAGGATGGGCTAGATGTGGAATTGCCAACGGAGGCAAAACTGTGTGCGATCCAAGGGGATGGTTTGGGACAGAGGACGGATAACTTGACGGCTGTGGAAGAGGACCTCGCCAACCTCTAATTTTACAGTGACCAAGATCCAGGGGACGCAGCAGTCCACTGGTTTGATTATGGGGAATCTGCAGAGGCTATCGGGTGGTTCAATGATCAACCAGATGTGGTGGAAGAGTTCTAACCAGAACAGGGCCCATCAGGGGCAAGAAGGTCAGTGACGGTCGGAAGGGTCGGAGAGCAGAGTACATCACCGGAGAGCGCCAGTGTCAAGAATTTCGCTCAGAATTGGAGCATTTTGAATGCAGGAATTATTGAACAGCCAGCTGTATTGACACAGTCGGAACAGGAAAGATTTGAAGATTCCGAGAGAATCAGGAAGGCAAAGGCCCATGTGGGGACTGAAATTGCTATGAGCACAGAAATAGAGAATACGGCGAGCATAGGGATGGAAGGTACTGTGAGTACGAGAACAGTCATACCAGAGCCGGACAGGTGTCTGTCGGCCGCAGATGGAATGTGGTGGGAGGACGATGATTTATGTCTTGCTCACACGGATGAAGATTGGGGGAACAACCAACCCGACGACACCTGGTACATTGGAGAAGTCGACCATATGGCTAGGAGCGGGCGGTACTTCAAACCCCCGCACCTAGATCAACCAGAGGCTTCTGGGAAAGATAGGGAGACTGAGAAACAGAAGGAGAAACAACTTGAAGAGGAGGCAGTGCTCAAACAATTAAAAAAGATACAAGCAAACATCTCCATCTGGGGACTACTTATGGCATCACAAGTGCACAGACAAGCTGTCTTATCGGCCATGGACAAAGCCAAGCTTTCGATAGAAACCACGCCAGAACAGCTGGTGGGATTAGTCTTTCCGGGAGGAGCTACCCCGACGCTAACTTTTTCCGACAAGGAATTGCCACCTGAGGGGGCAAACCATAACAAACCACTCTACATCTTTGTGGAGTGTAGGAATAAATGGATACCGGTGGTTCTTATTGATACCGAATCCGCCATCAACGTCTGCCCGGCAAGGACAGCATATGCGATCAGTTTGAAAACCGCGGACTTTGTACCGACAGCCCAGGTGATTAGGGCATACGACAACACAAGCAGAGAAGTCATGGGGACGGTGAAAATTCAGACTAAAGTTCGGCTAGGACAGCATGAGATAGATTTCCATGTCTTAGAAGTTTCGGCAACTTTCAACCTGCTTTTAGGGCGGCCGTGGCTGCATCAGGTAAAAGCAGTTTCCTCCACCTTACATCAAATGGTGAAATACCCCCATGGGAAGAGAGTAGCCATCATTTTTGGGAATTCATCGATTCATCCACCACCGGAGGTATCTATGCCTGTTCTAGAAATTGAGCACGGTATGGAGGATGTGTTCATATCAGGTTTTACCCTAGCTGAGGCTCGGATTGTACGGGACGTCATGGCTGCTAACAAGCGGACATATGTCAGTGCTCAAGCAGCATATCTCATGAACAAGCTCCAACACATCCCCGGGATGGGATTGGGAAGGAGTAGCCGGAAGGACGTCGCAGCATTGGCCGAAGTGCCACACAACCCCCATACCTTTGGCTTGGGTTATTTGCCCACCAGGGAGGATTGGGTAAGGAAAGGAAAGGAAATGGCCGGGAGAGCCAGAGCGAAACAAATGGGGAAACCTTTTGAGTTGATGCACCGGCCCATCCGGGGTACCCTAAACGGACGCTTCGTCCGGGAGGGGGAGGACTTTCCATTCTGTGGCTTTCCAGAGCCATGGTTGAACGCGGAGAGGAAGCGCGTGCCGGGGTTCGAGATTTTCTTTGACCTACAGTTATCTGGGGATGATGTTGCCGAAGGGCAAACAGACCCGACAATTAAGGCTGAGCCGAGCAAGGAAATGGAGTCTGAGGACACCGAACTTGAAATAGGAGTAGCACTGGCATGTCTACTTTCAGATCCTCCAATCGAACAGAAGTGCTTGGGGGATAACTTCTCGGTGTCCATGATCGGGAATGAAACGGCTGTGGGCCTACCATCAACTATTTTGGATGTATCCATCGCACCCTCTCTCGTTTGGCAGTACGAAGAGGGATTTTTGTCAAACAGCACCGGGTCAGGTAGTGAGCCGGAATCTGATTCCACCGAGTCTTGTGAGTTGGAATCAGGTTCCAGCTCAACTGTGTCTGAGTCCGGTATTCCTGGGGGTGATAACCCGGATGCCACAGTCCTGTCCAGGTCGTCTTTTTCTTTCTCTTTTGAGTCTGTTGTAACAGAAGAATCGGATGGGTTGGAAGTACATAATGAGAATGATATGGATGTGGTTTCTGAGTACTTTTCTGTGCCTTTGATTTATTGCTTGAATCAGGACTTTCAAAATTTTGACGAAAATGGCGAGGAAGAAATTCCTCCGGTTTTGCAACGATTAATTGATCAAGAGCAGGAAAGATTTGTTAAACCTTTAGTTGATGAAATCACTACTATGAATGTTGGTACTGAGAAGGACCCGCGGCTGGTCCAGATCGGGTCCACGTTGTCTTCGGAGGAACGCGAACGCTTAGTCACTTTATTAAAAGATTTCAAAGATGTTTTCGCGTGGTCCTACGAAGACATGCCTGGAATCGATCCTGAGATTGTACAGCACCAGATCCCTCTTGACCCCGAGGCCTGACCTGTCAAACAGAAACTCAGAAGGATCCGCCCTGACTGGGCTATCAAGAATAAGGAAGAGGTCACCAAGCAGATCGACGCAGGCTTCCTGCTGGTATCCGAATACCCGACTTGGTTGGCCAACATTGTTCCAGTGCCGAAGAAAGATGGCAGAATCCGAGTATGCGTGGATTTCAGGGATTTGAACAGACCTAGTCTGAAGGACGACTTTCCCTTGCCACATATTGATGAGTTGGTGGATTTCACAGCAGGGCATGCTTTACTTTCGTTTATGGATGGCTTTTCCGGCTACAATCAGATAGTGATGGAACCTGAAGATCGGGAAAAGATTGCCTTCACTACCCCGTGGGGGACATACTGCTATAGAGTCATGCCGTTCGGGCTGAAGAATGCTGGAGCTACTTATCAACGGGCCGCGACCACAATATTGCATGACATGATCCACAAAGAGGTTGAGGTGTACGTGAACGACATGATTGTCAAATCCAAAGATAGAGTGGGCCACTACACCGCCTTGCAAAAATTCTTTCAAAGGATCAGAGAGTTTCGGTTGCGGCTGAATCCTCAGAAGTGTACGTTCGGCGTTACAGCGGGAAAAATGCTGGGGTTTCTGATTACACAGAGAGGCATCGAAGTCGACCCTTCCAAAATCAAGGCCATCTTAGAAATGCCACCACCAAGGACTGAAAAGGAGGTGCGAGGCTTTCTGGGTAAAGTGTAATTCATAAGACGGTTTATCTCAAAATTAACCTTGACTTGTGAACCACTTTTTGGTCTCTTGAAGAAAGGAAAGAAATTCCAATGGGACGGCCGATGCCAAGCTGCTTTTGAACAGATCAAGGAATACTTACAGAACCCGCCCGTGTTGTCACCACTAGAACTGGGAAAACCGTTGATATTGTTCAGTGACTGAAACTACAATGGGCTACATGCTCGCACAAGAATCAGAGGACAAGGTGGAAAGGGCCATCTACTATTTGAGCAAGAAGGTGCTAGAGTATGAGACTCGCTACACACCGTTGGAGAAGGCTTGCTTAGCTTTGGTATGGGCTACTAGGAAGCTGCGGCACTACCTGTTAGCTCACTTCGTAATGTTGGTTTCACGACTCGATCCCATCAAATATCTTTTCGAGAAACCAGCACTTACGAGTAGGCTAGCTCGTTGGTTGTTGTTGCTCTCCGAATTCGACCTAAAATATGTGACACGCAAGTCAGTCAAGGGAAGAGCAGTAGCAAAATTCTTAGCCGATCATCCAGTGAAAGGGGGTGAAGCAGTCGAGTACTTATTCCCAGATGAAGCCATTTTGCATATCGACGATGAAACTTGGACTATGTACTTTGACGGAGCATCAAACCAGTACGGATATGGGATAGGGGTGTTGCTGATAGCACCCGACAATTCCCGTATCCCTCTAGCCTTCAAACTCCGTTTCAAAGTCTCAAACAATGAAGTAGAATATGAGGCATGCATTGTCAGTCTACAAGCAGCCCTGGAACTAGGGGCAAGACGGTTGGACGTCATCGGGGACTCGAACCTTGTTGCGTCTCGAGCAAAAGGAGATTGGAAAGTCAAAGAAGAAAAGATGATGATGTATCACCAGACCTTGGACTTGTTAATTCCTCGGTTTGAGAAGCTAAACTCTGCTCATCTACTAAGAGAGAACAACAGGTTCGCAGATTCTTTAGCAACTCTATCTTCCATGATAGACATCCCGTTCGGGGTCCGGATGCGTCCAGTCATCATTGACCAGAAGTTTGCGCCAGCATATGAATCAATTGCTGCTATAGATGAGGTTCAAGATGAGAACCCCTGGTATTACGACATTTGGAACTTCTTGGAGAAAGAGGCATATCCACCAGGGGCAAATGCCAAGGATAAAAGGGCAATCAGAAGAATGGCCTTTCAGTTCATCATCTGCGGGGGTAAGCTGTATAAGAGAGGTCATCTGGGAATGCATAAGCTGAAGAGTCGAAGCGCCTGATGGAGGCCATCCATAGAGGAGAATGCGGTGCACATATGAACGGGGTAATGTTGGCTCGGAAGATCCTCAAACAGGGTTACTACTGGTCTACCATGGAGGAGGATTGTATCGGCTTTGTTCGGTGATGCCACAAATGTCAGATCCATGCAAACCGCATGAACATCCCGCCGTCGAAGCTATACAACATGACTTCGCCATGGCCATTTTCAGTTTGGGGAATCGATGTGATCGGGGCTGTTACTCCAAAGGGGTCGAATGGGCATGAGTTCTTCCTGGTCGCGATAGATTATTTTACAAAGTGGGTTGAGGCCCAATCTTATGCGGTGTTGAAAGGCTTCACATGTTGCGAAGTTTATCAGAAACAACATCATCTGTCGCTACGGAGTCCCAAATGAGATAATTTCAAATAACGGTTCCCACTTCAAGAAGGAAGTGATTGACTTGTTGGAAAAATACAACGTGGCTTTTCATAAGTCATCTACCTATCAGTCGCAAACCAATGGAGCGGTTGAGGCCGCCAACAAGAACATTAAGCACATACTGCAGAAGATGGTGGAAACCTACCGGGACTGGCCAGATAAGTTGCCGTTTGCTCTATGGGGCTACCGGACTTCAATCAGAACTTCTACTGGGGCGACTCCGTATTCATTGGTTTATGGGATGGAGGCCGTTCTACCTATCGAGATTGAGGTTCCGTCATTGCGAGTATTGGCTGAGTGTCAAATAGCCGAAGTAGATTGGCAGCAGAGCAGATTTGAGGAACTCATGCTCTTTGACGAAAGGAGATTGAAAGCACTGTACCATGTTCAAGGTTATTAGCGCAGAATTGCCCGGGCCTTTAACAAGAAGGTTAAGTCCAGGAATCTAAAGGAAGGAGACTTGGTACTCAAGGACAACCGAGCTCCCATCCACGACCCGAGGGGCAAGTTCAGACCCAATTGGACTGGTCCCTACATCATCAAGTCTATCTGGTCGGGTGGAGCTATCGTGTTGATGGACCTAGATGGCCTAGAGTTTTCACAACCGATCAACATGGACAAGTTGAAGAAATATTACCCCTGAGAGGCTCGCTAGGCCGAAAACCTGAAAGGGCGACCTAGGCAAAAGTTAGAGCACGAAAAATTTGAAGTTATAAAAACTGAGCTCGCGAGGTTGAAAACCCGGAAAGGGCGGCCTTGGCAAAAGTTAGAGCGCAAAAGGAGAGTGAAAATACTCAAGTGAACCCAAGCCTGAGCTACGTAAGGCTTGATTCCCATCTTTGGGATACGTAGGCAACTTCATCCTGAAGTTCAGCCATAAACTTCTTTCCCCGATCAACTTTGTCCATTTGATCATCTCGGCCATCTTTGTCTATTCAGTATTCAAAGAGTTCGGTTAAGATCTCCGATGCAGCGCTTTTCAGACTAGGGGCAACTTTCCGTTGTTGTGCAGTGCTGCGGTACTATTCAGACTAGGGGCAACTTTCCAGTTGCTGAGGTCCGGGGTTGTGCATCTCAGTGACAGATCTCAGGTGTGTCCAGTTCTAATCCATATCGAAAATAGTTTTGAAAAGTTTTGATAAAAGTTGACTTTGTTCAAATTAATCTTTTTACAACTAAGACCATTTCTGGACCAAAACGGGAAATTTTCAGTACCACAACCTTCAATTCATTGATTTCAATACAGAGTTCTCCTGCTCTTGCATACAAATTGAAGTTACTTTTTATTACATTCATAAGGAAAACTTGAAAGTACTAATAAAGCAGTAAATCCGGGGCATAGGTAAGTCAGGTGTTCCTGCCCCCCCTCCCAGAGCTGGTCGAAGCCTCTGATGCCAAGCTAGGTCCGATCTGTGCCTCTTCGTTGAGCCAATCTATGCACTCATCAGACAAAGTACAACTGAAAGTGGGAGCGGGGGCTAAGAGCTCTCTAGTCCTCCATGCTGTCGCATATCAGGCAAGCTGTGCACCTCGGATCGGGAATGTAGCAGGGTACTCTATTCCCTCTGGTGGACAAGTCTGATCGTGACCGAACTGGCGTAGAAGCCGGAATGGGAAGTAGAACACACAATGAGTCAGACCAACCAACTGGATCCCGGTCTGTCGGGACATGCTATAGCTCATTGTCGGGAGATTGAGCCAAGGATAGTGCCAGGCAATGCGATCTGCAGACAAGCTACACATCCAATCAAACCACCAACCCTCATCAAGGGCATCGACTAGGCGTTGCCTAAAAAAGTAACCTCGAGCTGAGTAGGCTGGGCAAGAGTCCACAATCTGCAATTTATCCATCAACCATACCTGGGGAGGGATGAAAAATGAGAGAATGAAGAATAGAGAGATGTACGATGAGAGAAAAGTAAGAAAAGGGTTTTGAGAGAAAACCGAGCTTGAGGGTCGAGTGATGCGAGCAATACATATGTGAAATTGGGTGGGAAATATTACCTGCAACAGTAGTGGACTACCCGCAAATTTGGTCGTTTCGCGACGATAGAAAGCATCCAAGCCTATCAACGTCTCAACCAGAGTCATGGCAATGTAACTCTTACCCTCCTTCAAACCTTGGGCCACCTCGATCAACCGAACACTAGACCCTCCGGAGCTTGAAGCAAGTAAGAAATGAGATAGCATGCACAAACAAAGTGCGTGTTGCCGAAAACCTTGCCAATGACGGTCGCCGTGGTCACCGGCATCGGAAAAACGGCAAATCAAACTTGGAATATCCAGCATTCCGTCACAAATCAAAGATCAAGCGTCGGGTATTGAGAGCCCACATATTTGTCCTAAGGCTTGGGCATGGCCAAAACGAAGTTGGGGCAGGATCTCTTCGTTGCGCTCGGACTCCATTAAAGCTTGAAAATCTTCAAAGGTAGGACATACCTCTTGCCCGCCGAAGCTAAAAACATGTGTCATCGGATTCCAAAACTTTGCCGTGGCATGGAGAAACAGAAGGTATAGCAGGGTACGACCCAAAGTGAATAGTGCGTTTATGCCGAAGCCCCGAAAATTTAGCTTTTCTAAGCCATCCAGGTCGTTAATCCAAGTTGTGAGATTTTGGGCAAGAAGTGCTTCCATTTGGGGCAAATTAGTGTTGAATTGAGAAGAACCACGAAGCTGAGGCTTCTTTTGTAGAAGATAAGGTTGAGTGGAGGACAGATGTCAATATTCTGCTGGTTCTGCAATTCATGGCCGGCCGGCCAAATATAGTGCTGACCGACCACTACGTTTGGCCGGTTGATCGGAGTTGCTGGCCGATGGCCATTTCTCATGGCCGATGTCCTTTACCCCTGGCCAGTGGTCTCCCTCCTTGTTCTCTGAGCTGTTTATGCTAAGAATTGGGGAATGCCACCACTTCTAATGCCCTCCGGTGATCGATTCTTGCGGAGTCATGCCTATTTGCTTATTGAGTTGTTGTACATTTGCTTATCGAGTTGTATTTCACTCTCTTTAAGTCTTTGATTTGCTTATCGAGTTGTACTCGCACTTGGTTGGTTATGTCGAGTCTCTCTGTTTTGCTTATCGAGTTGTAGATTGGTTCACTACCTGATTATTACGATGCGATTGCTCTATTTTCAAACGAATTTCATTCACATTGTTATGTGATGCCATACGATGCAATGCATAGAACGTACAAATGCAACACATTTTGAACAAAATATCAATTTCATTTCCATCATGTATTTTGCAAAAATAAGCATTTAAAAAAAAAAAAAAAAAAAACCTGCCTGAGGCAGTGCAATGTGCTTAAACTACCAGTAAAAAGGAAAGTAAAGCAAAAAGAAGGAGCAAGGCAGCAAAGTATCAGGGTTGATACCGGTATCCCCTCCCTTGTGGTCAATACATCTCTCGCGCCCTTGTATGGTTTGGCACCTTCATTTCTCGAGGCAGTGCAAGGAAGTACACCTTCAGAACATTCATAGACCTCCGAGTTGACCTCGAGTTATGTCTACTACGAGTGATGCTCCGTACGTACGAGGAACATCCCTTCCCGTATCTTTTATGTATCTGGTGAACTCCACGAATCACTTCAAACATACTATGTCGCAGTGCTCTGCATTTCAATATCATGAATAACCTGTCTTTACCATGCTTCAAGTTTCTATACACATTGCGTGCACGCGTGCATTGCTTTACTTACATGTATTCAATTTCAAGTTTCTATACACATTGCGTTCACGTGTGCAATGCTTTACTTACATGTGTTCAATTTCAAGTTTCTATACACATTGCGTGCACGCGTGCATTGCTTTACTTACATGTGTTCAATTTCAAGTTTCTATACACATTGCGTGCACGCGTGCATTGCTTTACTTACATGTGTTCAATTTCAAGTTTCTATACACATTGCGTGCACGCGTGCACTGCTTTACTTACATGTGTTCAATTTCAAGTTTCTATATACATTGCGTGCACCCGTGCACTGCTTTACTTACATGTGTTCAATTTCAAGTTTCTATACACATTGCGTGCACACGTGCACTGCTTTACTTACATGCATTCAATTTCAAGTTTCTATACACATTGCGTGCACACGTGCACTGCTTTACTTACATGTGTTCAAATTCAAGTTTCTATACACATTGCATTGCATATGTGCATTGCTTTACTTACATGTGTTCAAGTTCATTTTATACACATTGTATACATTGTCGCGTATACTTTATTTACACGTGTCTACATCTTCACACATTGTGCACGTTGTCCCGTGTTCTTTACTTACATGTGTTTGTGCCTTCAAAGCATTGTTATGCTTCTCACTTGCTTCGCGTCGTCGCGCACTATCAATTGCATTGATGTGCACGTTGTGCACATTGCTAACAATATTGCACCTGTTAAGTTGCTTTCGTTTGCAGGCACGATATTGTATGTACGGCTCATTTGAGACTGGGGCAACCAGACGAACCGCACAGGTATTGTACTCTTCGCGTGAAACATAGCGAGAATTGCATAATTCTCTTACATCCCCTCTACATTGTTGTGTAGTTGGATTTGTGTATGCTGGCTTAAAACTGTCGCATGTTATGCTTCGTTACAGCTTTCTTTGCATGATCATGAGTTATGCTCGGCTCCTTGCATTGTCGGTTGCATCTTGCCCCTGCCTTCGAGCACATATCTTTATCTGCAACTTGTATGCTTGTCTAAGTCTTCGGCCTTGTCAAAAATGGGGCGTCTCTAGGCTTTGACACTCACTCCTGTCATTGTTATGACTTTCGAGTTCTGTCAAAGAGGGGCAACTGTAGACACCCCATTTTTGACCGTCCTCAAGACTTGGACGTCACCGTTCGAACACTCGGTGGTTATTCATGTTTGTGTTTCGTTTTGAGTTTCTGAAGGTCTCGGCTACGCGCCTTGCCTCAGGATCTCTCGACTCGACTGTTCTGTGTTTGGTTTTGCACCAAACACTTGTGTTTTTGCTTCTAAGGGAACAGAGTAACTTGTTAGCTACCCCTGGAACCCACCGGCCGTGGCTTGAGGCCACCGGCCATGTTTTGAGGCTACCGGCCATTGGTTAAGTATACCATTGGCCGGTCGGCATTTAGTGTGGCTGGCCAGCCATCTGTTTGGCCGGTGATCTCCTTTTTTGGCTGGTAGCACTTTTTTACCTTTTTCAGGCATGGTGCATGCCAGCTGTGCCAGCTGGAATGCACTAACCCTACCCCTGTGCATAAGTGTGGCTGTTTTGCCCCTTTTGCACCCTTTTGGTCTACCTTCTTGAGGAAGCTTAGACCTTTGTCTTAGCTTCCTCAAGAAGCTTGCCAGCTGTCCCAGCTTCCTCAGGAAGCCTTGCCCCCCCTGCCCCCTTTGACCTCTTTTTGTTTATCTTCTTTGAGAAGCTTCAAGACATTTGCATTGTCTATATAAGAGCCCCTCCTCCTCCATTGTTAAGGGTTGAGCAAAAAAACCAGAGCTATACACATATATATATCTGATATACATCCCTCTCTCTCTATATTTCCCTCTCTCTCCTCTTTTGTGTGTATTTTGTGACCTAAAAGGGTGTTTAGTTCATAGCGTTGCACTAAGACACACACTATTACACCATACTTCAACTTGGGAGGTCATGAAGGTTTGTTCTTGAAGTTTTGAAGTGGTTTTGATTAGAAGAAGGGGCCTGAGCTTGCTGTTCTTGGAGTATTCTTCAAGGGTAACAATCTTGCTTTATTTTCCCCAATCTTGCACTAGCTTTTGACCTGCTTTGCTTACTGTTTTAGACTTTGTGTATAACTGAAAAAAGTCTTGTATTTGCATGCTTAAGATGTTTCATTAAGGTCACCTTGGTGTTGGGGGTCGACCTCCCCCTCCTGGGCCTTGTTTTGCCCTTTTTGTGCTCTCTTCATTAAGCTTTGGTTACTTCGGTGTATTGCCCTCCTCACCACTGAAATCCAGTGGATTTTCAATGGTGAAGAAGGAGGTTTGAGGTACTGCATAGGGGAGGGACACCCTTTTCCCCTTGTGTCTCTTTTGCTTGTGTTTAAGGCTCATAAAGGTAGCATGCATGCCTAGTTGTCTTTGGCCCCATTTCAGAGGTTTTTGTGTGTTTTCTGGTCATATCATACCTCTGTCCCAGGTTAGTTTGTTGCCCCTTTGCATGCATAATACACTTGCTTTGCATTCCCCCATTTTGCTTAGGAATGCATCTTACCATTTGACCACCATGCTCTCATGTTTTGACCTTGCTTTGTGAAGTTCTCGATCATATTTTGCCATGATTGAGGTCTGTTGAGTGTTGATTTGGTCATGCCTTTCATGCTTTGTATAGTCTCTTTGCATTCTAGCATGTTGGCGTCGGGTGTGTGAGTCATTGGCATGCATTACCTTGGCTATTTCAGTGATTTAGACTCACTTATTATGTCATTTCAGACCATGTTTTTGTGCTCACATGCTTGCACTTGTTATCCTTTCAATGCCTTGAAGAAATGTGGTCTTATGCTCCATGTTTGAGTCCTTGTGCACGCGTATGTGCTTGAGTCCTTGGGCTGCCATTCATGTAGGTTTTAGGGTGTATTTTGATGCATTAAAACTCTGTTTTTGATTGGAAAGTCCATGCCATGTTTGGTGGGGGGAGGTGTAGAGTAATGCCCTTTGGTGACCTTGAACGCCTTTGTTTTGATGCCCATTTCGGAGCATATTTTTGGCCCTATCCCGTGCATGTTCCAGCCCTGTTTTAGAGTCCTCTAGGACTGTTTTAGGTCATTTTGGTCCATTGGGGTTTGATTAACATGGCCATGGTTTGACCCCTCTTGGTTGGCTTCAAGTCTAGATCATTGTTGCAGGCCTTGCTTGCATGACATGGCTAATTTGGCATCTTCCTCCATGCATTTTCAGAGCTTAATATGTTAGCCTAGCATCCATGTTTGTTATCTTGTGAGTGCCCTTGAAAGCTACCTTTCATGCCTTAGTCTTAGGCTCATTAGTTTGCATGCTTATTTCGCATGATTGGCATCATCCTTTTAGTGCACTTTGGCCACTGTTTTGGGGAGGTGGCTGAGGTTCCTTCATCCTAGTGTAAGTCCATGCATTTGTATCTTGTAGTATACTCATTACATTGCATGTTTGGTGCATCCTTGTAGTCAATGCATTGTTGCATGATCACCACTTTGCCTAGTTGCCTAACTAGGTTGTATTATAGCATTGCATGCTTGGCACATTGCACACTTGCATGGTAGCTTACATTGCATTTGGCATGCTTTGTAACTTAGTCTTTTGTACACTTGAGCCATATTTGTATGCATACATTGCATTGTTTGGTTTGGGGTGTCAAACCAAACATGGGAATTGAGGTGCGTTCGTACTCAAAGTGACGTAACGCGCCTCGATCCTCGGTCGTCGATGCCCTTGATATCAATATGATAGGGTATTGGCACTCATTTGTTTGTTGCATGCATTTACATCAAGTTGCAAACTCGGCCTCTTAGGCCATCATGCATTGAAACGCACAATTGATGGCTCGAGGGTCGAGGGCCACGCTCCCTGGAGTTCATTGCATGATAGGGAGTGTGGCCATGCTTACATTTGCTTAAAAATTCCATGTCATACACTGCATGCCCTCTGTTGCTACCAAAACCAGTTTCTGCAGGAAGCTTTGGCCGGCCGGCCATCTCTAGTGCCGACCGGCCATCCATAAATGGCCGATAACTTCATCAGCGGCCGGTGACCATTTTCCATGGCCGGTGGCCATTCTTCCTAGCCGGTGGTGCTCCACAGTGTGCAGAGAACCTAACACAAGACTTGTGCAGTCTTCAGAGAAGCTGGGCAGTGTAAACAGAGGCAACAATGCTATGGTGGCGAGTTTCCGAGCAGTACGAGTCAAGCATGCATCATCCAAACATTTTAAGGCGGAGGCTGTGGCCACTTTAATTCTGTATTTAATTTGTTAATTAAATAGGAGTTCTGTAATAATTAATTAAGTAGATAATTATTTATTCGGTTGTGTAATATTTATTCGGACCCTCCGAGCGAGGGCAATTGTGTAATAAGTGTGCGTGAGTGTGTGTATGTCTTCCAACCCCACGTCTTTCTTCCCTTTTATTTACTGGTTTTCGATGGTTAGATTAAGGCATGTTTCAATTAGCATACAGTATTGATAGCATGTTTGCATTCATTCATCTGTTTTGCATGCACCGGGCTCGGCGCATCATACTAACTGCATAGTATTTCCATTCCAACTTGAATGCGTGTACCGAGTTGTTGCATTTCACATGCCATCCTAGGATTAGCCGAGCCTATTCTAGTTACATTTTGTATGCGGTGCATTAGACAGTTAACATGAACTAGGATCATGCATATGATTACTAACTAGTTTCTGTTTTGGCTTGGAGTACTAGGTAAGCAGTTACGCTTTAGCATCCTTGCATGAGTGTGAGTGTTGCCATGATAGCATGCTTTCCATGAGGCTATATGTTTATGTGATATATCTGCCTGAATGCCTGTGGGTGAAGGTTGGATTGTTTGAGTTGGAACAACTCGTCGAAATTCGTGTTTTAGCCTACTTGCGAGTAGCAAACTTCAAACCATTTTCCAAACAAACGGATATGCAATGTTTTGTTCCAAATTAGGCGATCTAGTCTATACTTGTATGCTGTGAGCATCACATAGTAATTCTAGGCTAATAACCGGGATAAGGACGCATGTGTTTTCAAAAACAAGATATCACGGTTAGTAGAGGCCGATCTTCAGATCGAGCGAGAGGGGGTGCTCATAGCTGACCTTCCCCAATCGTACCCAAGTTCCCGAGCCGAGGCAACTTTGGTGATGACGGACACGTGGCCTTTGGCACCGAGTCAGGGTTTCCTAAATTCCCCTATTAAAAAATATTTAGGTGGCGACTCTGTATCTGGCAAAGCAGTCCATGTTTGGCACTTCTTTTCTAAAAATCTATTTTCTCAAAACGATTTGCTGGATTTGGACTCTTTGGTTCAGATTTAGAACCGTAACAAATTGAGTTCGAACTGTAACCCATGAGGTCCCTCGCGGACTTGTTACACCCGCCAGAGCAAGAGATCGAGTTCCACATACTAGATGTGTCAGCTACCGCTACCTTCAACTTGCTGTTAGGGAGGCCTTGGTTACACCACATAAAGGCTATATCCTCTACTCTCCATCAGATGTTGAAATATCCTCATGATGGAGGGGTAGCAATAGTTTTTAGGAAGTCGTCCATTCATCCATCTCTAGAGATGACTACGTGTAACAACCCCGACCCTTGATTAACGTTAATCTATGATTTAATATGCCTAATAAGTAACTAAGATTAAGTCCTACATTAATTATTTGTGCATTGCATTGTATGGGTTTCTATATGTCTATCGTAGGAATATATGTTTCTATTCCTGTTTTGTACTGTAAATTGAAGACCTTCTTGGCATCCGATCACGAAATTGACTTGGATTATGTGTTATTTGGAATTTTTAGAACATTATGGTAGGTTCAATTGAAATTCGATTCATAATGAATTAAATTAGAATAATTAATGATCAATTAAGCCTAATTAATGAAATTCTTAATCAAGCCTATATAAGGCTAATTTGACCCCACTAGTTCTTTGTTTCACCCTCATATCCTCATCTTCAAGCTCCAGAGAGAGAGAGAGAGAGAGAGAGAGAGAGACTAAGAGAGAGTTTAATTCAAGCAAAGGAATTGTTAGAGAACTTGGAGATTTGGAACTTCAAACAATTACCTCTATAGAGCATAGTTGAGCACTTGAGGTAAGAAACCAAACTCTTAGTTATGTAATTGAGTTAGCTCGTGAAAGAATTCAAGTGAAAGAGATGAGTTGATGTGAGAATTGAACTAAAATTTAGATAATATCATGCATGCATAACCATTTAAGCACAATTTGAGTTTGATTTCAAGAGATTCCCTCATATATGTGTTCATCTTACCATTATTTTGGAGAATTCAACTTGTTTGATACCATTTTATGGAAAATGATCATGATTTGGGACCTTTGAAGGCAAGATAAAGCTTGCTTGTTATACATGTTATGTTTTTAATGAAATGAAGAGTTGTTTTGCATAATTGGCAAGCTCTTGAGCCTTAATTTTGTGAAAAGGTCTTTAATTCACCATGTGTTCCAAGTTTATATAAGTTTCCTCAAGTTTTTGGCCCCAAAGGATCTTGTTTACAACTTCGAATTCGAGTTTTGAGCTGACAAGAGCAATATAGAAATCCCAGAATTTTGCTCTCCGCTTGAGCATCAAAACCTACGCTCGAGCGACCATTCTGTAATCCTACACTTCCACTCGAGTGACCAGAAGTCCGCTCGAGCATAAAATGCATGCTCCCAGAAGTTCTTATATTTTACAGTCTGCTCGAGCGACAAAAGTTGCGCTTGAGCGAGAGTATATCTCTCACTCTTAAGCGAGCATTCGAGCGGAAAAAACAAGTAACCAGCACTTTTGCAAAAGTTTACAGACTGCTCGAGCGACAAATCTTGCGCTCGAGCGACCACTCACATTTTGGATATCCACTCGAGCGTAGGAAGTTGTGCTTGAGTGAGGACCCTGTTTTCAGCAAGTTTTGTTAAGTGTTTTCAAGCGCATTTTTGCATCCTCATTTCATCCTAGGCATTCCTAGGCCAAGATTAAGGCACAATAATGAGGATAAAAGTAGAGACACACCAACTTAAGAAAGAACAAAGTAAATGTTTCCAGGTGTGTAATCCAGTATGTATTCGTTTTGTACCTATGTAGGTCACGTGCTATAAGATATTAGAATTGCCTACTCTATTCGTCTATTTGGAGCCATTTGTTATTAGTGAGTAATAACTCTGTAAAGTTATGTTAGACTTTGATTATTTTTTTATGGTACGACGTGATTTGTTTAAAGAAATGCTATGTTTTGTGTGAATGAATGATCGTTCAAGTTTCTGAAATGCACTCGGGGCATTCGTAGCATCATGTGATATTTTGTGTCCCTTCATGGGTTATTAGGTCCCATTAAGGGTCATCGAAATGCCTTTATGGTTGTCCCTTTATGGGTCATCGGAAACGTCTCCGTGCACATGAGTCATTGGAATGCCTCTGTAGCCATCCCTTTATGGGTCATCAGAAACGTCTATGTGCATGTGAGTCATCGGAATGCCTTCACAGTCGTTCCCTCATGGGTTATCGGATTTGTTAATGCTAATGGATATGCCATGCATTATAATGTGTAATGCACATACTTGAATCACGAATACGAACAAGTATAAGAAACTTTTTTTGATTTGAAATCTGAATAAGCATTAGATTCTATATCTGCATGGACATCATTTAGTAAACTCCTTACTCTGTTATTACTCATTGGGCCCCAGCTCACTATTTGTATTTTGTATGTAGGTAACTAGGCCCAGAGTTGATGGCCTAAGATTCTGTGTTGTCAGCCAACCTTTGTGCCTCCTGAGGAGGTTCCAGATTAAGTCAAGACTACTAGCTGTGTTTTTATGAATGCATAAGACTTCGTTTCTTTTGATTTACAGACAAGTTTCCTGTTTGTACGTACATGGAGTGATGTGTAAATACTGTATCTTTTGATGTCACTCGTATGTTTATAAAAGTTTAAGAATATCTGTCTCATGTATATCTTCACAGCTCAATGGGCTATGTATATTTCTGTTTATTGCTTTCGGAACCCCTAATTTCACGTTATTTTGTTAAGAGGCCTTCGTTAATCCAAGGATTACTGGCCGGTTATGACGCTAAACCTATAGGGACGGGTTTGGGTCGTGACAGAGTGGTATCAGAGCTTGAGTTATTTAAATGTATGAGGCTTATGACTCTCTTTTGTCTTAACCAAGTATAAGTCTTGGAAAGATGTGAGCCCATAGGGCATTTATTTTGTTGTTGTTAACTAGAATTACGTGTTGTAGATTCAGGATGAATATTTATGAATGTATAATGCATGTAATATATTTTGTAATATAGACTCTGATGAATGGAAGTATATCATTTCTATTATGTTCATAGATCTTATGGAATGGATTATTTATATTATTTTTGGGGCATGACAAGCAAGCAAGGTGGTACCGAGAAGGTATATTAAGAAGCCATGGGTGTACTGCTTTATCTCCTCTTGAGTCTCCAGTTGATTCCTGCAGAAGTGCTCGAGGAACCAGCTGTATCTGACCATACCTGGCTTGTATAAAAGCAGGCTCACTCTAAGAAAATAGATCTAGGCCGTCTCCCACTGGCCCATATCCATATCAAAGAGGATCAGATCACCCCCTACGCCCAAGCCGGTGATCATCGAGAAATCATAGGGAGTCATCATCATCTCCCCGGTAGAAGAGAAGTGGAAGGAGTTAGTGGTGTCCCACCACCTCTCCACCAAAGCTTCAAGTAAGGCCCGGCTGGCCATGTGGCATGAGAGCCCGGTGCAGAATAAGCCAAGCTCGCCTCGTCAACAAGGTCGCGAACCCGAGGGGAGAGCTCGTGATACCAATCCCTGGCCACCACCATCCTGTAACCTCTCCATGAGCGAGAGTTATCCTGTGACAAGGAAAGAATGAGTTAGATGAAAGGCAGCGATGAAAGACAGTCAAATGAAAGGCAGTGATAAAATGGCTAAACAGGTAAACTGCATGAAAGCTAGTTTGTACCCCAGAAGTGCCGTGAGAAAGATGGGAGGTTTGCTCCCTCAGCAAAACATCCTCCGGCACGCCACTGATAATATCATCGAAACGCAGCTTGCCGACGGGTGCCATCGCGTGCGTCTATGGGTGGTAAGTGGCCAGGTCAAATGGCCTTAGTCTCAGTGGTAACAACTCGGGCTCGGGCCCTAGAGTGAGGACCTCCTTTGCCTCGAAGTCCGCGACAATGTCCTCCGCCGCCGCGCCGACCTCGGCAATTGCTGGCTCCTCTACCTCGGCTATAGGTGAAAGCGCAGGTACCTCGGGAGGGGCACTGTCATGTGGGACATCGTCTGCCATCTGGAAAGTGGGTGAAAAGTGGTGAAAAATGGAAAAAAAATGAGGGAAAAGAGGGAAAACTTGAAAAAAGTCAACCCTAGGAGAGAGAAAATGAGAGAAAAAGTCAAAACCCGAGAAAGTTTGCAAAAACCAAGAAAAATCCAAGGGAAATGAGCCCAAAGTGATGAAAACTCAAAAAAAATCAACGAAATCAAAATCTGATCAGTTCAAAGTGTAGAGGACCAAAAGTGTTTTACGAATAATGTTTACGTAGGGCATTGAAAAACGTGTACAAAACACAACTCCAGAGAGAGGAAACACCTAGAGAGAGAGAGAGGGAAAGATTTTGGTGGTGTAGGTGTGTGCCAAATGAGGTTTGGTGATGATTTAAAGAAAACCCGAGGCAAAAGGACAAAACTGCCCCCGAAATCCTCATCAGTGGCCGGTCGTCCACTTATTGGCTGACCATACACTCATTTGTGCTCGGCCGGCTGCCCCATTTTTGACCAAGGGCTACTTTTTTGCTATCCTCTTGCCCAATCAGTGTATAAGAGGACCTATTTTGGGTCTGGGAAGAAGGATTGAGGTACTTGAAGTCGATTTGGTTTTCGAAGATCTCGAACTTGTGTCCCAATCTGTAGACGCGCCCCGAGGACTCCCGAGAAAATCTCGTTTTGTTCTCTAGCATACTACAGTTCAGATTCAAATGTCACGGTTCTGAATCTAGTCTCGCAAAGCGCGATGCATGACCGATAAATCACCAAAGAGTCCAAATCCGGTAAATCGTTTTAGAAAACTGATTTTTAAGAAAGAAGTACCAAACATGGACTGCTTTGCCAGATACAGAGTCGCCACCTAAATATTTTGTTTTGGCAGAATTTAGGAAACCCTGACTCGTGCCTAAGGCCACGTGTCCGTCATCACCAAAGTTGCCTCGGCCCGGGAACTTGGGTACGATTGGGGAAGGTCATGCAATGAGCACCCCCGCTCGCCCGATCAAAGATCGGCCTGTACTAAGGATGATATCTTGTTTTTGAAAACACATGCGTTCTTATTCCGGTTAATTAGCTAGAATTACTATGTGATGCGCACAACACACAAGTATAGACTAGATCGCCTAATTTGGAACAAAGCATCGCATATCCGTTCGTTTGGAAATGGTTTGAAGTTTGCTACTCGCAAGTAGGCTAAAACACGGATTTCAATGAATCGTTCCAATTCAAGTAATCCAACCTTCACCCATAGGCATTCAGGCAGTTATATCACATAAGCAATTAGCCTCATGGCAAGCATGCCGTCATGTTAACATTCACACACATGCAAGATGCTAAAGCATAAACACTCACAGTGTACTCTGAGCCAAAATAAAGAACTAGTTAGTAATCAATGCATGATCCTAGTTCATGTTAAGATGGCTAATGCAACACATGCAAGATGTAACTAGAAATAGGCTTGGCTATTCTAAGATGGCATATGAGATGCAACAATTGATACATGTATTCAACTTGGAATTGAAGTACAATGCAGTTAGTATGATGCGTCGAGCCCAGTGCATGCAATACAGATGAATGGATGCACGCATGCGAGCATAAGGTATGTTAAATGAAATATGCCCTAAAACTAACCATCGTAAGCGGTTAAGTAAAAGAGAGAAAGAAGTGGGGTTGGAAGCCATGCATCACACACACGCACGCTTATTACAACAATTGTGCCCTCTCGACGGAGAGACCGAAAGAATAATACAAACCATCTAATTAACTAACTAACAAGCTAATTAATTATTACACAACTCTTAACTAATTAAACAAAATAATTAAGCTATGAAACCAGTAAAGCAGCCTCGGGAAGAGGAACAAATGCACGCTTGGTTGGCTTCGCTCGGAAATCCGTTGCCATGCCTCATATTGCCTCTGTTTGCACTGCTATGTACCTCCGTAAAGTGTGAAACTCTCTATGATGCTCCAGAATCACCTCAAGGACACTCTAAGAGGTCATCGGCCAAAAGATGGTCCATCGGCCAGGATATGAACGTCATTGACCAAAAATAAGGCTCTCGGCCAGACATTGCTAGCCGATCGGCACTGAAAATGGTTGATCAACCATCTCTTTCTGCAGGCTGCTCCTTTTGCTGCAGCAGAGGACAACAGAGCATGGCAATACATTTACAAGACAATGTTTGCAACTATACCCCTTATCATGTTTAAGACTCAAAGGAGTGTAGTTCTCGACGCTCGGGCCACCAATTACGCATTCCAATGCATGATGGCCAAAGGAGCCAAGTGTGCAATTCAATATCAAATGAAATGCACAAAACACATAAGGGGCCCCAACCTCTATCATGCTTGATCAAGAGGCAAGCGATGCACACACAATGCAATGCAAACATGCAAGCATGATGCGAACAACTCAAGCATGCAACAAGTATGCAACAAGATCATGCAATGCATCTAATATGCAATAGGCATACAACCTAACATGTAAACATGTAAAATGAAGCAAGCATGCAACAACATGCAAAGATAGACTTAAATGAAAGTGGACAGCTCTTAACCATGCCCAAATCAGTGACCAAAATGCTAAGAAATGATAGACAAAAGTACATACAAACATGCATGCCAATTGGCCCATAAGCTAGGCAACAAGACACAACTCTCAAACATGAGCAAGGTGTGACAAACATAAGAATGTGGCGATGCAATAAGCTCTAAAAATATGTGAGGAATGATGCCAAGTCAACCAAACAAAGCAAGTATAGCATGCAAGAAAGCCTAGAGCTTAAGGCTAACCAAGGGACTCAAACCATGGCTATGCAAGGCAAGCCCCAAAGGGCCAAGGGCAATCAAAACAGTCCCAAGGCAGGTCAATACAAGACCAAAAACATGCTCGAAACTAGCCAACACAAGCTAGAACAAAAGTCCAAAAGCATGAGGCATGCAAGGCTACAAAAGAGGTGTTAAAGGAGTGATAGGTGCAAGTGTATGAGCATGAAACATGGACTAAAATATCATAACAAATGATGCCAAATCATTGAAATGAGCCAAGTAATGCATACTAGTGACATGGACACTTAAAGCTAACAAGCTAGGATGCCTTAGGGCTATACAAAGCATGGCATATATGATCAAAACAACACAAAACAGAGCTTAAGCATGGTAAAACAAGGCTAAAAACTTCTTAAAGTTAAGCCAAAACATGCAAGCATGATGGTCTAAACACAAGATGCATGTTAAGGCAAATGAGAGGATTGCAAGACAAGTACATGAAGCATGTAAGAACCAACTAAACCCACCCAAAACAGAGTCATGGCATGCTAAAACAACACCAAAAACCCACTGAAATGGAGTCAACATAGGCTAGAAAGACATGCCCAAACATGAAGCATATAAGACTAGTTTGTGTGATTTACTCTACAAGTGTATTAGGCATGCATGGAGTGACAAAACCAAGCAAGAACAGTGTTGTATCATGGAAAAACAAAGCCTAATACAATACTGAAATGAAGCTAAAACAAGCTAAGAAAACATGCTACCAATATAAGCCATTTATACTAGCATACAAGACAACAAGGAGAGGGGATGACCCTCTCCCATTTAGGACTCCAAAACCACCTTTCCACCACTGAAAATCCTCTAGATTTCAGTGGTAGAAAGATCATGCAAAGCCAAGAACAAGGGCCAAAAGGGATGGCCTAAAACAAGGCCTAACAAGGCCTTGGAGAGAGGAGATGACCCCCAACCAAAAAGTGACCTTAACCAAAGATTTAAAGCATGTGAAAACAGAACTTATTGTAGTTTAGAGTCAAGCTTAAAACAATAAGAAAAAAGGTCTAAAAGCTTAAGCAAGAATGGGGGTTTCAAAGGAAGTTTGCTCATCCTTGAAGAACACCTTCAAGAACACCACTCCAGCAACTTTTCCAAGCTTAAAACAGTCCAAGCACACTAAAATCAACCTCAAGGGACCTCAACTCCAAGAGGATGGTGTTCTACTAGGTGTGTGTGTACAATAGTAAGACAAAACAACACTTTTGAAACACAAAATGAAGAATCAAGGCAAGATAGATACAAAACTATATCTAACCTTCAAAACCCTAATTTTTCTCAAACCCTGAGAAGCGAGGAGAGCTCCTTTCTTATAGAAGTTCAATTCCTAAGCTTGTTGAGCAAGCTAAGCAAAGGGGCAAATCCCTCCATACATGTGTATGGAGGGGGTGAATTGTGCATGCCAGCTGTGCCAGCTGGCATAAAATATCTGCAAAAAGCAGATGAACAAGGTTTGGCCAGAAAATATGGCTGATCGACCAACAAAGTGCCGACCGACCAAAAATAGTGCCAATCGGCCAACACTTTTGGCCGATGGCAAGAAAACCCAGCCGATGGCATCATGCCTTAGCCGATGGGTTGAGGGAATGGCCAACAAGCCCCTGTCTTCCCTTAAAAGCAAAAACACAAGTGCTTGGTCCACAACCAAGCACAAAAAAGTCAAGTTGAGAGATCTTGAGGCAAGGCGCGCGGCCGAGACCTCCGGGAACTCAAAACGAACACGGGCATAGATGATCATCGAGTGTTCAAACAAAGACGTCCAAGTCTTGAGGACGGTCAAAAATGGGGTGTCTACAGTTGCCCCTCTTTGACAGAACTCAAAAGTCATAAGATGACGGGAGTGAATGTCAAAGCCCAGAGACGACCCATTTTTGACAAGGCTGAAGACTTAGACAAGCATACAAGATAGCAAGATATGTGCCCGAAGGCAGGGGCAAAATGCAAAGGACATGCACGGTGCTGAACATAACTTCTGATCATGCAAAGAGAGCTGTAATGAAGCGAAACATGCAACAGTTTTAAGCAAGCAAGATAAAAAATCAAACTACATTACATGCAGAAAGGATGTAAGAGAATTATACAATTCTCGTTACGTCTCGTACGGAGTACATACAATACCGTCCGATTCGTCTGGTAGCGCCAGCTTCAAATGAACCGTACATACAATATCGTGCCTGCAAAAGAAAGAAACTTAACAGGTACAATATCGTTAGAAACATGCATAACAATGCAATCAAAAAGTGTGTGACAACGCAAGTGAAGTGTGCATAACAATGCAAGTAACGTGCGAGACAGCGCAAGTTAAAGAGGTGCGAAACAAACGCAAGTGGAAGGATGCAAGACAGTGCAACCTAAGGGTGACGCATAACAATGCGGAAGGGATACAAGACAATGCAAGTTAGAGAGGTGCGAAACAACGCAAGTGGAAGGATGCAAGACAATGCAACCTAAGGGTGACGCATAACAATGCGGAAGGGATGCAAGACAATGCAATGCACAGGTAAGGTGCGCAAGATAGCACGATGCGCAAAATAGCGCGAGTGATGCAATGCACTAACAGGTGCAAATGATGTGCGCAAGATAGCGCGATGCGCAAAATAGCGCGAATGAAATGCAAAGCACTAACAGGTGCGGATGAGGTGCGCAAGATAGCACGATGCGCAAAATAGCGCGAATGAAATGCAATACAATGCACTAACAGGTGGCCAATGAGGTGCGCAAGATAGCGCGATGTGCAAAATAGCGCGAATGAAATGCAATGCACTAACAGGTGCAAATGAGGTGCGCAAGATGGAGCGATGCGTAAAATAGCCCGAATGAAATGCAATGCACTAACAGGTGCAAATGAGGTGCACAAAATAGCGCGATGCGCAAAATAGTGTGAATGAAATGCAATGCACTAACAGGTGCAAATGAGGTGCGCAAAATAGCGCGAATGATGCAATGCACTAACAGGTGCAAATGAGGTGCGCAAGATAGCGTGATGCGCAAAATAGCGTGAATGAAATCCAATGCACTAACAGGTGCAAATGAGGTGCGTAAAATAGCGCGATGCGCAAAATAGTGTGAATGAAATGCAATGGGTGACAAACTCCAACCATGCTGGAATCATGAGAGAAGGAAAAACAAACAATCGGGCATGCATACAACGCAACCTGAGATAAATTCCAAACATGCTGAAATCGTGTGTGGAAAAGGACACTCAAACCATGCTAAAATCGTGAGAGGAGGTCCAAAACAACCCGCCCAGGTGTGTTCAAAACACAACCTGAGATAAATTCCAAACATGTTGAAATCGTGTGAGGAAAAGGGGACACTCAAACCACGCTGAAATCATGAGAGGAGGTCCAAAAACAAACCGTCCAGGTGTGTTCAAAACACAACCTGAGATAAATTCCAAACACGCTAAAATCGTGTGAGGAAAAGGACACTCAAACCACGCTGAAATCGTGAGAGGAGGTCCAAAACAACCCACCCAGGCGTGTTCAAAACACAACCTGAGATAAATTTCAAACACGCTGAAATCGTGTGAGGAAAAAGACACTCAAACCACGCTAAAATCGTGACAGGAGGTCCAAAACAACCTGCCCAGACGTGTTCAAAACACAACCTGAGATAAATTCCAAACACGCTGAAATCGTGTGAGGAAAAGGACACTCAAACCCCGCTGAAATCGTGGGAGGAGGTCCAAAAACAACCCGCCCAGGTGTGTTCAAAACACAACCTGAGATAAATTCCAGACACGCTGAAATCGTGTGAGGAAAATGATACTCAGACCACGCTGAAATCGTGAGAGGAGGTCCAAAAGAACCCGCCCAGGCATGTTGAAAACACAACCTGAGATAAATTCCAAACACGCTGAAATCGTGTGAGGAAAGAGGACACTCAAACCACGCTAAAATCGTGAGAGGAGGTCCAAAAACAACCCGCCCAGGTGTGTTCAAAACACAACCTGAGATAAATTCCAAACACACTGAAATCGTGTAAGGAAAAGGGAGAGGGAGAAACATAGGGACATATCCCCGTGTTTCAGAATCGTATGAGTATTGGAACGTATTCCAAATACTCTAAACCAGAAAAGGAGAAACACAAGGACATATCCCCGTGTTTCAGAATGGTATGAACATTGGAACGTATTCCAAATGCTCTAAACCAGAAAATGAGAAACACAGGGACATATCCCCATGTTTCAGAATGGTATGAGTATTGGAACGTTTCCAAATACTCTAAACCAGAAAAGGAGAAACACAGGGACATGTCCCTGTGTTTTGGAATGGTATGAGCATTGGAACGTATTCCAAATGCTCTAAACCAAAAAAGGATAAACACAGGGACATATCCCCATGTTTCAGAATGGTATGAGCATTGGAACGTATTCCAAATGCTCTAAACCAGAAAAGGAGAAACACAAGGACATATCCCCGTGTTTCCCAAAGAAAGGAGAGTGCAAAACAATGCAACAAGAGGAAAGGCACATCTCTCAACGTCTTAGCATATCATGTGCAAGAGAGGAAAGGTACCAGTCAAACTACACCGGAACTTCTCTTAATGAATAGTACATACAATACCGTGCATAAATGAGAAAGAAACTTGATGGGTAGAATGCAATACAATGCATGACGTTAAAGGGATGCAATACACAAACAAAGCGGCACTTTAGAAAGCATCTCACGGGGTGAGTGGTGATAAACCGCTCTACTCTGACGGGGATAACCCCTTGTGTTCTTCGAACACTTACCTTCAACTCAGAGTTCAAAGGTCCTGAAACGCTGACAAGGAGCAACATCTGCTGGGGAAACCACGAATGCCACTTTTCTTCCTGATCATACTCACAACTTTCCCTATTCTTCAACGGGGTGACATACTAGGTTGGCTTAGTATCCAGAATCGAGGCGCATACCCAGCTACCTCAACCTATAGGGCTTCTATACAGATTTCAAGCCGGGGATACACCCTTGGGTATTTAAACAGACTTTAGTCTCGGAAATTCCAAACCTTTGTGTTATAGGCAACAACCATTCGAACTCTAGTTTCCACCAGCACAGTTAATCTCTTAGGAACTCATCGTAAACACAGCCAAGATGCCCCTGGCATGGAATGATACTCAAAGAGAGCATTTCTAATCACCATTCTGGCATTGAAATAGTTGACACAATACTCTATTCACTTCGAACACACAACTCGTACAGTACACTGCTCATTCTGAACACACAGCCCGCAATACAGCACCCTGCTTATTTTGAACACATGGCTCACACAGGACACTGCTCATTCGCATAGCCCACTCTGAACACTGCTCATTCCGAACACACGGCCCACTCTGAACACTACTCATTCTGAACACACAGCCCACTCTGAACACTGCTCATTCTGAACACTACTCATTCTGAACACAACAGCCCATTCTGAACACTACACCCTGTTCATTTTGAACACACAGGATGCAAAGACGGAACTTGTAGAAGTCGAAACAAACTCAGATGTTTCGAATTTTCCCTCTTTTCTTTTGCTTCGCAGTCCGGAATCCATATAACTTCAGGTAGGTCCTGGTTTCACTGTTCCCATATGACCTGGGTTGAACCCTGCAGTTTTATGAAAGAACGAATCTTGTTTTGCACAAATGTAGAGAATGACACAGCACTCTGAGCACAAAATGAATCATTTTAATATTTAAGAAATGAGTTCTTAACCGGGTATTGAGCCTACGACTGAACACAGCGCAAAACAACTCAATAAAGAAAGACAAAAGGTAAACAACCTAAACACACCGAGAAACACTCGAAACGACTCAAAACAAGAATCGAGACAAAGCAAAAGACACGACACTCAAACGTGCACAGGGAGCTTGTTTCTCCGGGTATTGTTTCCCACCCTTTCTCATTTGTGATTCTCACATCCCTCGGCCCTCAGGCTCTGTTTTTCTGGAAAAGCCCTTTTCCTCACTTTTTCTCTCAACGCACATCTCTCTATTCTTCAATCTCTCCTTTTTTATCCCTCCCTGGGTGGTTGATGGATAAACAAGAAGTTACGGGCTCTTGCCCCTAGCATTCCGCTAGATTCTCTTTCTTCCGCTCACAACAGTGAACTTTTCCCACAAAGGGATTCTGGTGCGACCAGATGTGCAGCAAGTCTGCAATTGACATCGGTTGATGATGCACTTGGTCAATTTGGATATGATCAGACATGTCCTGATGAGGGAGTGGAATATCCTGATCATTCCAATCCGTGCTTCGCACTTGGCTTAAAACCTCGCTGCTTGGAGGATGTGAGAGCTTTCTGTCCATTTGCTGTTAACTTCAGTTGTGCCCTTTTCTGGCAGGTAGAGTGCCCTTTCTGGCAAGTAAAGTGCCCTTTCTGGCGAGTATGTTGGAGATGGCGCAAAGACAGAACACCTGACTCAACTGTGCCCCTAGCTCACCATTTTGACATTTTTTGTTTTGGCTTCTACTAAAACAATTTTGACCAATATGAGAGTTAGATTAACATACTTGTTCGATTTTCTGATTTGAAATCATGCAAGTTAGATTGTGAGCACTGAAAATTTTCCTTTTTTGGGTCCAAGAAATGGTCCAGTTTTTGGAAAAATAGAATAATTTTTGAGAGAATTAGTCACCTCAGTAGAAATTCTCAAAAACTATTTTTTGCAAATGGCCACTGCTTGACCAACACGGAACTTACTCTTGAGATGCACAACCTCAAATCGGAAGCAATGGAAAATTGCCCCTTACCTAAATGGCACTGCACGGCAACAGAAAGTTGCCCCTTGTTTGAATAGCACCGCAGCACACTGAACGGAAACAGAAAGTTGCCCCTTGTCTGAATAGCACCGCAGCACACTGTAACCAGTTCTCACAATGAAGGTCACAACCGAACTCTGGGATACAGAAATGACAAAGATAATCAAAACCATTGCAATGGACACAATCGATTTGGAAGTGTTTATGGCCGGACTTCAGAATGAAGTTGCCTACGTATCCCAAACATGGGAATCAAGCCTTACGTAGTTCGGGGTTTAAGGTACACTCGGGTATTAACCTCCTCCTTTTGCGCTCTAACTTTTGCCAAGGCCGCCCTTCCGGGTTTTCAACCTTGCGAGCTTTGTTTTTCTTTTCTTTTCTTTTCTTTTCTTCTGTTCATTCATTTTTTTTTAATTTTCTTCATTCTTTTCTTTTCTTCATTTCTTCTTTTCATTCTTTGCATTTTTTTTTTTCGTTCTTTTCTTTGCTTTAACTTTTGCCTGGGTCGCCCTTCCAGGTTTTCGGCCCAGCGAGCCTCTCAAGGGTAATAGTGTAGCTTTGTCCCATGTCAAATGGTTTTGGGATCTCGAAGCCATCTGAATCCAGGAGAATGGCTGCTGTTTGCTGATGATGTAAAAGTCCATCCAACGGGGGTTGAATTTGCCCCTAGTGTTTGCGGATAAGAACTTGGTTGTTCTTCAACAAAACTTTCTTCTTTCGTCCCTTCTGGGATTTGGTATTCTTGCCAGTCTTCACCTTTGACTCTTCGAGCATAATCTAACATCTTTTGCCCCTAGTTTGAGGGGTGCTTCACATCCAGCTTTGCAAGCTTTCTTTTGATCATATCTGACCTTCTTGGTCTGACTTTGTTGCCGTTAATTCATGGGCTGCTTCAAATATGGCCACACAGGTCTCACATTGTGGTTGACCTTTGAACATTCTAAATTAAGGTTCAAGGTTTGAAAGCGAAGGGGGGGTCGAGTCTCGAGGCTGAGAGCGATCCTAGGCTGCACAATCTTAAGAGCGATTCCACACAGGTCTTCACAGGACCACGCAAAACATTTTTTTGAAATCTTTTAAGAAAGCGACAAATCGCTCGCGCTGAAGACAATGTAGAACCAATCTGGGTCAAGCCAGGATCTTTCTCAGTACTCACATTAACAAGCATGATCTCAATCATTAAGGGCTTAGCATGCCTCTATTTCTCTCAAATGATCAAATTTTGCAAAACCTGAGGAATTCCTTCCTCTTTGTTTTCATCACAGTATTCTAAACGTTTTGAAAAACTTAGGTTAATGCAATGATTTTAAGGGATAGAAAAATAGGTGAAAAGCACTGTCGTTTCATTCTGAACTTCTGGCACAACTGGCGCAAGACAGAAGCAAACACAAGAGTGTGAAAATTTACCGCTGTTTCACTCAAAATCTGTTGGCACAACTGGCTCCATGGCAGAAACAGACTCAAAAGAAAGCGAAAAGACAAACACCAAACAAAATAGGGATGCTCGAGGTAACACCCCTGGAATCACCCGACTTCTGTACGACAGGATTGACTCGATACAACAAGACAGACCCGACTGACATAGTACAAAAAAAATAGACCATATACAAGACAACAAAACTGACTGAATACCCAAGTCAGAAAGTACAAAATTAACATTCGCAAATGCTCAAAATAGTGCGTTCATCCTCTGATCACATCACATTAACATACGCCACATCTGAAGTAAACCGAGCACCGCTCGCAGGTGGTTCATCCTCTGATCACATCACATTATCCTCTAGGTTCACTGATCCAGTGACGATAGACTTTGCTGAGCTTGATGGGAGGACAACCCCGTTGCCAAACAAATCCTGTACTTCGTGACGAAGATGGAAGAAATTGTCGGTGCTATGACCAGTTTGTTGATGGTATGCACAGTACTGGGTAGCATCATGACCAGATGGAAGACGACTAGGGAGAGGCCGAGGCTCGAGGGGTTTGAGATGCCCCTTTTCAGCAAGGATTTGAAGAGCCTTGGACAAAGGCATACAGAGGGCATGGAAGACCCTGCGACCTCGGGGTAGATACTTCGAGGTTTGTGGATTTTTGCTGGGTGCACTAGAAAAGGGATCGGCAGGTGCAGGCTTGGTCTGCTGATCTTTCCCGGGTGTAGAATTAGGGTTGGAGGGAACGATTCTGGTATGATGGCCCTTCTCTCGATTTTTCCCTTGGCTCGAACTGCCTTCGGTCTGAGTGGGGAAAGTGTTATCCACAATTTTGCAGCACCTGCTGTTTGTTCAGTCCCCCAGCTTTCAAAGCCTCAACAGCCTGCAGAAGTTGTTCGTAGGGATCAGTGTCTGCCCCCACCTTGTTCTTACCACTCGCGTCAGCTTGGTCGAAGGTTTGGGTTGCTACATCAGTGCGAAGTCCTGTTGTTGTCGGCATGTCATTGTCGGGACTTGGGATGGCTTCAGGTTGGCTGAGTTCAATTACAATTCACCCCAAGAGTGGGGGCTCCTCTGGCATGAAGTTCCCGGCATGCGATATGATCGATGGCGGAGCCGACATTTCGAAGGCTAGATCAGCCACAGATCTCTGAAGATCGCCGATCATTCTCATCAGCTTAAAAGTGGTGGGCTCACGGGTTTTAAATAATTAGGGTTCCCAGATTGGATGTGCAGCAGGTGACCTGGGTAGGTGTTGCATGTCAGCATCGGTCTCACCCTGCATGATGATTCCCTGGTTTAATGCTACTGCCATGACCACAATTTCTTCTGAATTCTGTGTCATCACGAGTCTGCTGAACTGAACAGAGGTGATGTGACTGGTGACTAACAGGTCAAATGAATCAGTAAGCTTTGACTGGCCTATCTCTGCCTTGCCTCAGCGAAGGAAAACCCTGGTTGCTCTGAACTGAATCTCTGACTCGACAAAGTCTATCAGCACAAATCTAATGAACCTCGGGGGATATCAGAGCCTTCTGAAGCTACGGTTCCCAAGACTACCCTAGCAAAAGAGAAAACAAGCAACATCTCAGCCCAATTTCACTGGAATAGATACGAGCATAGCTGAATAACTATACTCTCTACTGAACTCTGCCCAAATTCTGCCTGTAAACTGATACCCTCAAGTAAAACTGATTTTTCTCAAAAATACTGATGCCCTCAGGCCTGATACCCAGACTTGCAAACTGATACGTACGACCTGTAGCGACACACTCTGACAGCACATAGCAAGCAAATGAGAGCCAAAACACCCCTATGTTGGGGGTAGGCTTTCCCTGTCCTATTTTGTCAGGAGCTAGGGTTTCACTACGCACACAGCTATTTCAAACAACCTACAATCGGGTAAGCAACCTGTCCTAGTTTGGAATAGTCACTATGGATTCCGATATGCACTAGGTCGAATGGTCAAAAAGGGTGCCCCGGTAAGATCGGGGTTTGTGTTCCCATCATGGCAGAGCCCGCAACCAGTCAGCCTTATGGCATGCTTCTCGAAGCGAGCCTCCGACAAACCATTCAAGAATAGCATACGGCAAACACGGTGTCCTAGCACACCAATGCAAATGCAATACAAAGAAACACATTAGTGTAGACGCACAGAGGACTCCCCAGCAGAGTCGAGTCAAGTTCTCTAAATCCCCAGCAGAGTCGCCAGAAACTGTAGACGCACCCCGAGGACTCTCGAGAAAATCTCGTTTTATTCTCTAGCATACTACAGTTCGGACTCAAATGTCACGGTTCTGAATCTAGTCTCACAAAGTGCGATGCAAGACCGATAAATCACCAAAGAGTCTAAATCTGGCAAATCATTTTGGAAAACTAATTTTTAAGAAAGAAGTGCCAAACATGGACTGCTTTGCCAGATACAGAGTCGCCACCTAAATATTTTGTTCTGGAGGAATTTAGGAAACCCTTACTCATGCCTAAGGCCACGTGTCCGTCATCACCAAAGTTGCCTCAGCTCGGGAACTTGGGTACGATTGGGGAAGGTCATGCAATGAGCACCCCCGCTCACCCGATCAAAGATCGGCCTATACTAAGCATGATATCTTGTTTTTGAAAATACATGCGTTCTTATTCTGGTTAATTAGCTAGAATTACTATATGATGCGCACAATACACAAATATAGACTAGATCGCCTAATTTGGAACAAAACATCGCATATCCGTTCGTTTCGAAATGGTTTGAAGTTTGCTACTCGCAAGATGGCTAATGCAACACATCCAAGATGTAACTAGAAATAGGCTCGGCTATTCTAAGACGGCACATGAGATGCAACAATTGATACATGTATTCAACTTGGAATTAAAGTACAATGCAGTTAGTATGATGCGCCGAGCCCGATGCATGCAATACAGATAAATGGATGCACGCATGCGAGCATAAGGTATGCTAAATGAAATATGCCCTAAAACTAACCATCGTAAGCGGTTAAGTAAAAGGGAGAAAGAAGTGGGGTTGGAAGACATGCATCACACACACACACGCTTATTACAACAATTGTGCCCTCTCGACGGAGAGACCGAAAGAATAATATAAACCATCTAATTAACTAACTAACAAGCTAATTAATTATTACACAACTCTTAACTAATTAAACAAATTAATTAAGCTATGAAAACAGTAAAGCAGCCTCGAGAAAAGGAACAAATGCACGCTCGGTCGGCCTCGCTCAGAAATCCGTTGCCATGTCCCATGTTGCCTCTATTTGCACTGATATGTACCTCTGTAAAGTGTGAAACTCTCTGTGATGCTCCAGAATCACCTCAAGGACACTCTGAGAGGTCATCGGCCAAAAGATGGGCCATCGACCAAGATATGAAGGTCATCGACCAAAAATAAGGCTCTCGGCCAGACATTGTTAGCCGATCGGCACTGAAAATGGTCGATCGACTATCTCTTCCAGCAAGCTGCTCCTTTTGCTACAGCAGAGGACAAACAGAGCATGGCAATACAATTACAAGACAATGTTTGCAACTACACCCCTTATCATGTTTAAGACTCAAAGGAGTGTAGTTCTCGACCCTTGGGCCACCAATTACGCATTCCAATGCATGATGGCCAAAGGAGCCAAGTGTGCAATTCAATATCAAATGAAATGTACAAAACACATAAGGGGCCCCAACCTCTATCATGCTTGATCAAGAGGCAAGGGATGCACACATAATGCAATGCAAACATGCAAGCATGATGCAAACAACTCAAGTCTGCAACAAGTATGCAACAAGATCATGCAATGCATCTAATATGCAACAGGCATACAACCTAACATGTAAACATGTAAAATGAAGCAAGCATGCAACAACATGCAAGACAAGCATGCAACAACATGCAAAGATAGACTTAAATGAAAGTGGACAGCTCTTAAACATGCCCAAATCAGTGACCAAAATGCTAAGAAATGATAGACAGAAGTACATACAAACATGCATGCCAATTGGCCCATAAGCTAGGCAACAAGACACAACTCTCAAACATGAGCAAGGTGTGACAAACATGAGAATGTGGCCATGCAATAAGCTCTGAAAATATGTGAGGAATGATGCCAAGTCAACCAAACAAAGCAAGTATAGCATGCAAGAAAGCCTAGAGCTTAAGGCTAACCAAGGGACTCAAACCATGGCTATGCAAGGCAAGCCCAAAGGGCCAAGGGCAATCAAAATAGTCCCAAGGCAAGTCAATACAAGACCAAAAACATGCTCGAAACTAGCCAACACAAGCTAGAACAAAAGTCCAAAAGCATGAGGCATGCAAGGCTACGAAAAAGGTGTTATACTACACCTATCAAAACCAAACATGGCATGAATTATCCAATGAAAAATAGAGTTATGGCATGTCAAAGTAAGCCCCAAAACCCACTTAGATGGCATCCCAAAGGCCTAAGCACGGAGGCATGCACAATGATCCGTTCATGAGACATAAAACATCAACTCTTTAAAGCATTAAAGGAGTGATAGGTGCAAGTGTATGTGCATGAAACATGGACTAAAATATCATAACAAATGATGCCAAATCATTGAAATGAGCCAAGTAATGCATTCTAGTGACTTGGACACTTAAAGCTAGCAAGCTAGGATGCCTTAGGGCAATACAAAGCATGGCATATATGATCAAAACAACACAAAACAGAGCTTAAGCATGGTAAAACACGGCTAAAAGCTTCTTAAAGTTAAGCCAAAACATGCAAGCATGATGGTCTAAACACAAGATGCATGTTAAGGCAAATGAGAGGATTGCAAGACAAGTACATGAAGCATGTAAGAGCCACCTAAACCCACCCAAAATAGAGTCATGGCATGTTAAAACAACACCAAAAACCCACTGAAATGGAGTCAACATAGGCTAAAAAGACATGCCCAGACATGAAGAATATAAGACTAGTTTGTGTGATTTACACTACAAGTATATTAGGCATGCATGGAGTGACAAAACCAAGCAAGAACAGTGTTGTATCATGGTAAAACAAAGCCAAATACATATTGAAATGAAGCTAAAACAAGCTAAGAAAACATGCTACCAATATAAGCCATTTATACTAGTATACAAGACAACAAGGAGAGGGGATGACCCTCTCCCATTTAGGACTCCAAAACTAGCTTTCCACCACTGAAAATCCTCTGGATTTCAGTGGTGGAAAGGTCATGCAAAGCCAAGAACAAGGGCCAAAAGGGATGGCCTAAAACATGGCCTAAAACAAGGCCTAACAAGGCCTTGGAGGGAGGAGATGACCCCCAACCAAAAAGTGACCTTAACCAAAGATTTAAAACATGTAAAAACAGAACTTATTGTAGTTTAGAGTCAAGCTTAAAACAATAAGCAAAAAGGTCTAAAAGCTTAAGCAAGAATGGGGGTTTAAAAGCAAGTTTGCTCACCCTTGAAGAACACCTTCAAGAACACCACTCCAGCAACTTTTCCAAGCTTAAACTAGTCCAAGAACACTAAAATCAACCTCAAAGGACCTCAGCTCCAAAAGGATGGTGTTTTACTAGGTGTTTGTGTACAATAGTAAGACAAAACAACACTTTTGAAGCACAAAATGAAGAATCAAGGCAAGATAGATACAAAACTATATCTAACCTTCAAACCCTAATTTTTCTCAACCCATGAGAAGGGAGGAGGAGCTCCCTTCTTATAGAAGTTCAATTCCTAAGCTTGTTGAGCAAGCTAAGCAAAGGGGCAAATCCCTCCATACACGTGTATAGAGGGGGTGAATTGTGCATGCCAGCTGTGGCAGCTAGCATAAAATATCTGCAAAAAGCAGATGAACAGGGTTTGGGTAGAAAATATGGCTGATCGACCAACAAAGTGGCCGACCGACCAAAAATAGTGCCGATCAGCCAACACTTTTGGCCGATGGCAAGAAAACCCAGCCGATGGCATCATGCCTTAGCCGATGGGTTGAGGGAATGGCCAACAAGCCACCTTCTTCCCTTAAAAGCAAAAACACAAGTGCTTGGTCCACAACCAAGCACAAAACAGTCAAGTTGAGAGATCTTGAGGCAAGGCGCGCGGTCGAGACCTCCAGGAACTCAAAACGAACACAGGCATGGATGATCATCGAGTGTTCAAACGATGACGTCCATGTCTTGAGGACGGTCAAAAATGGGGTGTCTACACAATTCCATCATTCCGAATCCCGTTGAGTCTCCGATGTATGAATGTGCCTCAATTGCAAATGTGAGCAAGTTGTATCCTTTTTGAGCATTTTGTAAAACCTCCAAGTGGTAAGTTGGAGGTCATTGGCAAACATCGCTTTTGTCCATCTTTTCGATTCACATATCTTTTGCATAGAATATGTATTCTCACATACCTCTTACATTGCATGTGCCCATTGCATCATAACTCATATACTTATCCTCTTTGCATAGAACATGGATTGCATCTTATGTTAGTTGTCTATGATGTTGCATAGAACATGCGTTGTCATCATACTGATTTTCAATTATGTCACATTGTGTCGTATTCATGTGCATTATGCTTTTTAATTATGGTGTTCACTCTCGTCATGTGAGTATGATTTGGGTTCCCTCCCTCTAACCTCGCCACGCAGTAGTGTGGCTTGGTTTGCTATTATCCTCTCTACGTGGAAGTGTAGTTAGGATCACCTCGCTACGCGGTAATGTAGCTTGGTTGTTCTTGTTCCTCGCCATGTGATAGTGTGGCTTGGTTTGCTGTCATCTTCTCTACGCAGAAGTGTAGCTAGGATTACCCCTCTACACGGTAGTGTGGTTTGGGTAGTTTTTTTTTTTTTTATCCTCTCTACGCGGAAGCATAGTTAGGATTATCTCTCTACACGGTAGTGTAGTTTGGGTTGTTGTTGTTCTTCTCTCTACACGGAAGTGTAGTTAGGGTCACCGTGCTACACGGTAGTGTGGTTTGGTTGCTCTTGTTCCTCGCTACGCAGAAGTGTTGCTTGGTTCCTTCTTGTACTCCTCTACACGGTAGTGTAGTTGGGGTTGTTTTGTTCCTTTCTATGCCGAAGTGTAGTTAAGATTGTTTCTTGGTAACCACTCTATGCGGTAGTGTAGTTTGATTTGTTGTTTCTCACCTCTCTACGCGAAAGTGTAGTTTGGCTCGTATCTTTTTAACCTTTTATGCACGAAAGTGTGTTTTGGATTGTTTTTTATATGCGAAAGCGTAGTTTACTCATTTATTATTGGTTTCAATTGTTGTATTGCATTAAATCTCATTTTTCGGATGGTATGCCGTTCGTATTTGCATCGCATCATATGCATCATTTCATATTTCTGCCCCTGAACTACGCTAGTTTGATTCTTGGCAAAAGGATACATAGGCAACCCTTGGGTTCAACCACTTTCAATTTATGTCTTGACTGTTTGTCCAAGTCTTACGGCCTTGTTGTCTCTAGGCTTTAACATTCACTTACGTCATTTCATGACTTCGAGCTTTGTCAAAGAGGGGCAACTGTAAACACCCCTATTTTTGACCGCCCTTAAGACTCGAGAGCCACTGATTGATCACCCAATAATGAAGTTTCATGTTTGTCAAAAGCTCGATTTTCTCAACAAAAAGCCTCGGTTTTTAACCCCAGAAGCCTACAAACCTTGCACCATTTTTGGACCAAAACAGCATTTTTTCCAAGCCTGACCACCCAGAGGCCTACAGGCCACTTAGTGGCAGGCTGGCCAAAAGCAAGTGTACGGCCGTCCAATTAGTAACCGGCCAGCCACTTGTGTCAATAAAACTAAATGTTTTTGCTAGCAGTGCCAGTTGTCTCCACAAGTACATGCACTATACCAACTGTATGTATATTGATATTTCCGAGAGCCTAACATAATTTTCTATATATACTTGACCACCTCTCATAAAATTAGGTTAAACAAATTTGGAGAAGGAAAATTCTTGGAAAATATTTCTCTCTCTCTCTCTCCACCTTGCAACCTATACACACTTTACCTAGACTTCTTAAACAAACTTTTGAGGTCCCTTTGTTGAGGTTCTTGAGCTTGAATCTTTGCTCTTGAGGATGTGAACTTGGTGGTTTATAACTCAAAGGGTCACTCCTCTTCAAGAGGTATAACTCCTAGCTCTTTTGCACAATTTCTTTCCTATCTTTTCTTGCTATTTTTTGTCTCTTTTTCAACTGTGTTTATGGGATGAAACTTGTGGTTAAAAGCTATCAAAGGTAGAGAGGTTAGCTACCCTTCTTTGTACCTTGTATTCCAAGCTTTTGCCCTTGTGTTTCCCATCTCTTCATCAACTTTTTTTGAGCTTTTTACCACTGAATTTTAGAAGTTTTCAGAGGCTAAAAATGTAATTTTGAAGTCCCAAAAATAGAGGGGTTAGCCATCTCTCTTTTGGCTTATTTGCTAGCTTAATTACTCCATTGTTTTAGCTTGCTTTGTTAGCTGTTTTTACCTTACTTTCAGCACTATTTTAGCCTAATTTAGGACTATTTTTTTGTGTTAGTTTCATTTATGCTTTGTATAGTAGGCTTGTAGTAGTTGTCCTCATAGGTTTGGTGGTTTAGGCCTTAGACACTATCCTATTTGAGTTGATATAATTTATTTAGTGCTTTCTATATTTGTGTTCATCTCTAATCACCTTTGCACTCTCCCTCTCTTCTTCGTTTTCCCTTTCATTAGTGGACTTAACTATCACCCTTTGCACTAAAATGACTAATAAATGGAAAGGTAAATTAAAAGTGGTAATAAATTTTGACTAAAATGGACCAAGATAATAAAATCAACTTTCAATTGGACGTTAATTGAACCCATTGAGTCTTGAGTCATTTCATGCTTGCTAGTGATGAAAATCGTTCAAGATTCAAGGTTAACCACTTCCCTTGATCAACTCTATGATATGGAGGAGGGTCATGAGTCATTCATTGTCATTTGTTGAGATTGTATCCCTTGATTCATAAGTCATCACGCAATGAGTTTGCATTGATTGATGGCTTGCAAATCAAGCCTACTCCTCCTTTGATTTGTTTGATGATAAGGAGAGGCAAGGTGGACAAACATCCCCTAAAAATACTCTGTTTGTGCTCTGTTTCATGTCTGTTGCAGCAGGGCAGTACCAAACATTAGTGGCAGACCGACCACATTACTGTACAGCTATCCACTTCTTCTGGCCGACCGGCCATCTTTTTTAGCCAGGTAGTGTCTTTTTTTTCCTGCAGAACAAAGCAAAGGTTGAGGAGAAATAGTTCAATTTTTGTGGCTGCAAAACAGTAGCATTTTGACAGCCAAACAGAGGGCATTTTCGGGTGGAAAATCTGCATTAATGTATAAGCCATCCCTCATTTCTCGGGGCCCGTTTGTAATAATTAATTACTTAGTTAATTAATTCCTTAGTTTAAATTTCAATTTGTAATAATTAGCTAGAGTAGTTAGTTAATTCATGGTGTTGTAATAATTAGCTAGGACATTCATTTGGACCCTCTTGTGCGAGGCACAAATATGTAATTTGTGTATGTCTTCCAACTCCCGTTCTTTCTCCCTTTTATTTACCACTTATGATGGATTGCATATAGCATCATGTTTCCTTAGCATTTTCATTGTTTGCATACACTCGTCTCGCATGCATTTAGGGTTCGGCTTATCAAACTAACAGAGGTCAAATTCAAATTCTTACTCTAATATGTGATTTATCATGTCTTGGATTAGATCATATACCATACTAGTGGCCGAGCCTATTAAATAGCATGATTGTATGTGTCTCATTAGTCATGTTGCATTAGTTAAGAGCATGCATGTTTTCTAATTATTTTGCTTTGTTTGGCTTGCCTCGGAGTACTAGGTGAGCATTTCTTCGCTTTAGCATATCGCATGTGTGTGATTGTTTCCATGTCAAGCATATGTTCCATGAGGCTAAATGCTTAAGTGATATACTTGTTTGAATGCCTATGGATGAAGGCTAATTGCTCAAATTGGGATAATTTGATTCATGTATATATGAGATCGCTTCTTTCAAGTGGTACATATTCAAACAATTTCAAAAACGAACATGAAATCCAAGTGTTCCAACTTTAGCAAATTAGTCTATACTTGTGTGCGTCACATAGTAAGTTAGCCTAATAATAGGAACAAGAGCATATAATTAAATAAGAATCACATCATGATTAGTAGAGGTTGATCTCCGATCGGGTGAGTGGGGTGCTCAATTCATAACCTTCTCCTCTCATACCTAAGTTCCCGAGCTGAGATACTTTGGTGATGACGGATAAGTAGCCTTTGGCACAAGTCTCAGGTTTCCTAAATTTCTCAAAAATATTTAGGTGACGACTCTAAAATTTGGCAAAGCAGTCCATTTTTGGCATTTTGATTCAAAATCAATTTTCAAAAAGATTTGTCGGATTTGGACTCATTTGTGTTTATCTATTTCACATTGCACTTATGAAATCAGATTCAGAACTACGGGAGTCCAAACTATAGGGCTATCGTATCTGAAATGAGCACGAAAAGTAAGTTACAGTGGCCTTCTTCAACAATTGAAAAAATGGTTTATATTTATCAGAACTTTAACTGATAAACCTGTTCAGGGCTGCTGCCTTGCCTGTCAAAACCTGGACCTGCTTAGTTGACATCGGGCTCTTTAAGTCAAGGATGGGCTTGATCTGGTCTGGGCTTGCTTCAATGTCCCTCTTGGTGACCAAGTATCCCAAGAACTTACCGGATCCGTTTCAAAGCATTGAGTCAGAGCCGATATGTTCTTAGGATGTCAAAAACTCTCTTCAAGTCAGCCAGATGGTTCCCAAGTTCTTTGGTCTTCACAACCATGTCATCAATGTAAACCTCTACTGTCCTCCCAATCAGATGCTTGAACATCTTGGTCACCAATCTCTGGTAGATTGCTCCTGCATTCTTTAACTCAAAAGGCATCACTCTGTAACAATATAGTCTTTTCAGGGTGATGAATGTTGTCTTCTCTTCATCCGGGGCATACATTGTTATCTGGTGGTAGCCTCTGTATGTGTCCAGGAAACTCATCCTCCCATGCCCTGACGTGGCATCTACTAATTGATCAATCTTGGGCAGTGGGAAACTGTCTTTAGGACAAGCCTTATTCAGGCTAGTGAAGTCCACGCAGACCCTCCACTTGTCGTTCTTCTTTTTCACTACCACTGTGTTGGACAACCAAGTAGGGTAGTTCACTTCTCAGATGGCCTGAGCTTCCAATAGCTTGTCCACTCCTCCTCAACTACCTCCACATGTATCAATGTTGGCCTTCTTGCTCGTTGGATGACAGGCTTAGCCGACCTGTCCACATTGAGCCTGTGACAAGTGACCTTGGGGTCAATGTCATGCATCTCATATGGCGTCCAGGAAAACACTTCTATGTTTGCTCGCAGGAAAGTCTCCAACTCCCTTTCTTCCTCCTCAGCTAAGCCTGAGCCGAGAAGAAAGAAGCACTCTTCATCACCTTCTTGGACCATAATCTTCTTCAAAGCTTCCTTACTCTTGTCGACTGGTGCATTGCCAACATCATCTAGGACCTCTATGTCACCGTCCTCGATTTCCACTGTCTTTACTGCTCGTATGTTGCAGGTGGACTTCATTGCTTCCATGGAGCAATTTTTTGCTTGCACCTGATCCCCTCTTACTTCCTCAATCCCTTGTTCAATTGGGAATCTCAATAGTTTGTGCAACATTAAGGGAAGAACCCTTATTGCATGCAACCACGGTCTTCCCAAAATAACATTTTAAGGGGAAGGAGTGTCAATCACTATAAACTCCATGCTTACTTTCTTGGTGCCTGCCTACACCTCTAAATTCGTGGCTCCTAGTGGCCATATCGGTGTTCTGTTGAATCCAACCATTGGGTTGTTGGATTGTTCTAGATCATCTGGGTGAAAGCCAAGCTCCTTGTAACATCAACTATACATGATGTCACAAGAACTGTCTCGATCAACCAGTATGCACCTCACCTGGCATTCTCCAATCTTCAGCGTTATCACTAGGGCATCGTTGTGTGGATGTTGCACCATATCCAGGTCTTCTTCAGTAAAAGAAACCATTGGTCTCTAATACACATTTGTCCTAGGCTTCTTTTGCTGGACCTGATACACATGTTATAGGTGCCTTAATCTCTGGGTCTCGCATCATACATCATTCTCATTGACCTTCGAGTGAATCACATTGATCACCCGAGGTCCATTTACTTGTTGCGGCGACGGTGGTGGAGGTGGTGATGCCGGTGCCTAGGATAGCCTTGCTTGCTCTTCCCTTGTCCTGGCCTCATCTACTAGGTCCCTTAGGTGACCCTGTCTGACCAGATCCTCCAAGTGTCTCTTCAGAGCCCTACATTCTTGCGTCAAGTGTCCATCCTCGTTATGGTAAACACAATGCTTCCAAATACTCATTCCCATAAACTCGCCAAGGATCTTCTCTGGCGCTTTGTAATACGGTTGGTTCCTGATCCTTTCTAGGACTTTGTAGACCGGGATCCTAAATACAGTGGTAACTGCCTATGCAGCCCTCAACCCTGTCTTTTGCCTATTTACACCGAAATTACCTCGGCCTCGCTTTAGTGAGCCATGTCTCTTTTCTTGCTTTGGTGTCTTCATTCCTTGCATGTCCTCTTCTGCACTGGCATACTTCTCTATCCGTGCCATGAGTTCCTCTATACTTTTTGGTAGGGTTTTTGCCAGTGATTTCCAAAGTGGACATTCATAATCCAGGCCGTTCTTAAAAAACACAACCGCCAGTTCCTGGTTACAAGCAGGAATTCAGTTGAACACCTCGTAATATCTTTTGGTACAAGCCCTGAGGCTTTCACCATTGCTAATGTTTAAAGCCAACAAGGAGTGTACCCTTAGTGGTTGCAACTTGTTCGTCACAAACCTAGCCATAAACATCTCAGCCAAGCCTTCCCAACTCTTCACAGATCCTTTTGGCAACCTATGGAACCAATCAAATGCTATCTTCCCAAAGGACGAGGGGAATACCTTGCACATCAACTGCTCATTCCCGCTCCATGAAGCCATTGAATTTAAGTGCAGGCCGACATGAAAGTTAGGATTTGACTTACCATGATATATTTGGAACCTCGGCATGTGGAATCTCTTTGGGGCCTCAAACGCAGCTAACTCCACCGAGAACGGGGTCATCGGCTTGACGGAGGATGTGATCTCAGCATTATGATGCTTCCTTTGGAGGTAGTCCCTCAGATCCTCCTTCATCCTGCTGGGAGCTTGGCTATCAACAGATTTCAGTCTCTTTTGGCGCACTGCTCCCAGTGTAATTATGCGTCCGTTTGGACTTCTCCTCGTCCACTGCTTCAAAACAAAGGTTTTTCCCCTGGATATGCCAAGGTTCTTTAACATAGGTCCCCTTGGTTCGTGGTGTCTTCTGCGACTCGCCTCTCGCTAACTCCGCTTGCCCGACATCCCGTGATCACCGATGTGAATGTTTCTTTTCCTTGCCATGCTACAGGACTACTAGGATTATTTTCTATGCCCCTTTCTGGGCGTCGGTCTTGGCCGCTGGTGCCGGCATGTCCTGCAACAGGAATGGTGGTTGCATCACGTTGTTCTGCATTATGAAGTTGACAACCAACTGTAGGTCTACCAACTTGTTTACCGTCCCTTTTATCTTGTCGTCCCTCCTCAGGCATCTATCTTTCCATACCTGGAGGTCGCTTTCGTTGTAGTACTTATCTCGGCCACCCTTTTTCAGGGCGTTACCTACTTTGCCGGCGTCCTTCTCTCCAAGATTCGCATCATGTGCTCTTTTATTATAGTTTTCCTCCCCAATGTGAGGATCTACGTGCTCACCACTCTCACTATGGATGTCATCCCGGATCTTTTCTTCTTGCTTGTTGTTGGCCATCTATTCTCCTTAAGTTCCCACAAATGACGCCAAATTGTGGGTATTGATTTATGACCACAAAACCAAAAAGGGAACTCAGCTGGAGAGCACCGGCAAAATAGATTAAGCCCAACAACCTGAAACAAGAAGATGAGAATACCGCGGAGGTTTGTCCACCCGAGGGTACTCCGACGATCAAGTCAATCAACTTATCTCTCAAAGATATTAAACAAGTACTCAATGCATAATTCACTGCTCACAGTATGTCATACATACCTGAGATCCATGGGGGTGCCCTACTTTTATAACCGGCAGTGACCTGATCCCTTTAGAAGCCTCACTTCAATGGACTCAGGCTCAATGCTCATCCTGGACCCTTAGCTAAATAGAGATAAATCTCCTCGAGTCTTATCTTTATCCAAGCTAAGGTCCTCCCCTGTTCTAGGACTCTTGTCCCTTATCTGTTTATCTTGGATTCCGGTATCTCCACAGATAACCTCAGCCTAGCCGAGATCATCTCAGCAGTGTAACCAGGCCACGTGGCACCTTGGCTAACACATCGACGTTACCTTAGTCACGTGTTGTCATTCATAAAATACTTCCCCACAAATTGTGGGCGTTGATTTCCGACCACACAACCAAAAGAGGATCTTAGCTGGAGAGCATCGGCAGAATAGATTAAACCCAACAACCTGAAACAAGAAAATGAGAAGACCGTAGTGATTCATCTACCTGAGGGCACTCCAACAATCAAGTCAGTCAACTTATCTCTCAAAGATATTAAACGCGTACTCAATGCATAAGTAAGAGCATCACAAATAAAAACATACCTTAGACCCACAGGGGGACCTTACTTTTATAATGATCAGTGTCCAACTTTCCCTAGAAGTCTTACTTCATGGGACTCTATCCTTTACAAGGATAACATCTATCACAACTCACAGTATTCAGATTAAGATGAACTTCTTCAGAGTCCCATCTCTATTCAAATAGGTAGCTTGATGTCATCTAGGACTCTAGTCCTCTATCCAAAAATCTCAGATTCCAGTATTATCGCAGCATATCTCGGCACCATGGTCCGCCCATGTGGCACCTCAACTAACAGCCTCGGCCACGTAAACTACCCAAAAAATATGTCCCAATAGTAGGTCTCAACAATTAAATTCAATATTCCTATTCCAAGCTATCGGCTGCTTGCTTTTGTTTCCTAAGTTAAGGACACTAGATAGTTTGTACTTTTTTTTTTTGGACAATTAAGAATGGTGAACATTGTAACTAATCTTTCTTTGTTGTTAAATAGATACTAGTAGGAGTATATGAAAAATCATTTTAATTGACTCAACCGCTCAAGACCGATTGAAATTTCATTCTGTTTTCATAACTTATGGTTTGTTTTAGTTTTTTTTATTTTATTTTATTTTTATTTTTAAATTGCACTGATATAAAATGAACCAACCGAAGTATTATATTTAAATATTTATATATTTTAATTCTTTGAGGATTAGAACATAAATAATTAATAATATATTTATTTATTTATTTTTATTTATTATTTTTTTTTTTTTTACCCATACATTCTATCTGAGAGATCGTCAAGATCTGCTGCTGAAAGTTGGTCGTAAAAGTCATCCCCCATGGCTGGTTCATTCTCCCATTGGTTATCTTGGCCATCTTCTCCCATTAGTGGTGACTCATGAGAGACGCTATGCTGATAGTTGGGATACTGACTTTCATTGACGAATGTTTCTTTGCTGAAGGGATAACCTGGGATAGCCAGGTTACAGTATATCTTCTGAATTTTATCTTCACAAACTAGATGTCCATAATTTCCATTATACGCTAATAGAGGATTATTGGCGAATTTCCTCCATTTAATAAGCTGGTCTCTGAGTGAAAATTTTCTACATGGCTAGGGTCTCCGATTGAGAAGTCCTGGGTACCCTGGAAATGTTGAGGTTCCTCTTAGGTACATTTTATGCTTAACTGGGATGCACCTTATTCCTTTCCATTCTGATAGCCTGCTATCAATTAACGTTTCTACATATGGATGGTGCTCTTCCATTACACAAAGTACTGAATGGGCAAGTTTATTTCCAAAGCTATCTGTCTGTTCTGGATCTGAGAAAATTATTCTAGAGACAAAGCCGTAATCTAACAATTGTGAGGCCGTTAGATAACGCGATTTGCCCCTAATCTCTATCTCCAATGGCTCGAACATTGCTAAATTTATCTGGCAAAGGCAGATGCTGAAATCTAAATTACACTGACATCGACCAAAATATTCTGGCCTGTCCATACATCTTTCCTCTTCTAAGTAGGGCTGTTCTTCATCTTCGTAGAGATAAGTCCATTGATAAGCTATACCAGGGCAGTGAACTCCTGCTACGGAGAGATCTCGAAGAAACTGTTGTATAGTAACTAGCTCACTATTTCTGCTATCTTCGGCTAAGATATATATATAGAGGGTTTAAGGTCCTATATTTCTTGGCTTTTCTCACAAAAAGATCGAATGATAGAATGCCTGAAGAAATACATTCTCGCACTCAATTGTTCAAATTCCTCACTGGTGAGTTGTCGAGTTTCTAGGTCAAGAAATGAAGTGGGTGCTTTTTCTGGAGTTAGTTTTTTAAGCTAATTGGTTAGGGTTCGAATGGTAGCTCTCAATTGTTTTCCTTCGTCTCGGAGTTGGTCTAGCTCGTCACTAACCCTTTTGCCTTTATCCATAATTTTCTTGAAATTTCTGGTAAGGCCTTCACAATGTCTACACATTTGGAGAGGATTTTGAGAATCTGTTTGAGGGTTAGTACTACTGCTTCCAATTATCTGGCTAACTAGAACTCCACTAGTAGCAAGAATGGTTGACTGCATCTTGCCCAATGTGTCCAGATAATCTTTAGCTATCTGACTGATAAAGTAACTGGTTCCTATTTGTCTACGGGCATATGTACTGGCTGACTCGAAATCATAAAATCCTTTAAACTAAGGTATGGGAAAGTTTTTAACTAAGGGTTCAACTTCTACCCAATCATGGTAAATACCAGGCTTGGTTCCTTTAGCTACTACATAAAAAGAAAAGCTTTTAGACAAATGTTTATTCTAGATTTTTAAAAAATATATACTAAGATAGTTTAAAGCTGACAGACGTTTAGCTGGGTGGTTATGGTTGTTCCAAAGGTTATCTAGAAGACACTGTTGAACTGGGTCTAGCTCAATTCCTGTTAATGGTCTGAATTTGTTTCTGCCTTCATAAATGGGAAGAACAAATCCCCCAAAGTTCATCGTTTTGCTGTTCTCCATTATCTGCACAAAAATTAAACTGGTTATTTTCTTTTTCTAAATAAATCTTCCTACTTAGCCAATCTGTTAATTTATTATCACTCCCTTTAATATGTTCAAATTCTACTTTATATCCTTATCCTACTATACAATCTAAAATTTTTTCCCATCTTCTGATACTTAGTTTACGCTCATTAAGTTTATTATGAAATCTAACTAGTCTTTTCTGATGGTAAAGGGCTTGTATAAGAATAATCTAAATTTGTTTATTGCATATACTATTTCTAATATCTCGAAATCTAGGCTGGTCATGGTTGTATCTTTTTCTTTAAATTTTCCAGAACTATATCTACAAATGCGCTCTTTGTTTTTACTATCATGCTTACTAGGTTTAGCTAATAAGACCGTTCCCCATCCTAATTGACTTGCATCTGTTTCTACGACTATATATTATGATTCCAAGGGAAGTTGTAGGTCAAGTAAATTTCTACAAATGTCTTTTATTTTCCTAACTAAAGCTATATCTTATTGATTGTAATATTTTTGACCTGTAGGTGTGGTTTTACTATATAGGGGTCCTGTTATTTTACTAAGATTAGAAATGTACATTCGTGCATAATTTAAAATTCCTAAAACTGATTGGAGTTGTTTTGTATCTTCTAATTTATCTGGATAATCTAAAATTTTCTTAACTATGTGAGGTTGTAACCTAATTTTTCCATCTCCTAACTCCATTCCTAAAAATTCTATATGAGGTTTATTTAATACCATTTTTCTCTTACTAATTATTATTCCATTATTTATAAATTCTTCTAATACTATATATAAATGATCTATGTGGCTATTTTTATTTGGACTAAATACTAATATGACATATATATATACCAATATAAAACTATATTTATTAAATATACTATACATCTTACGCTGAAATATGGAAGGTGCATTTTTTAGTCCAACAGGCATAACTAGCAATTCATAATGCCCTTGTGGGCAGCAAAAGGCTGTCCAAGGTATGCTTTCTTTTTCCATTTTTATCTGCCAAAATCCCGACTTGCAATCAAATTTACTAATATTTTTGCTGTGTGTATTATATTTATAAGCTGATCTTTATCTGGTATATTATATTTATCATCTTCTGTATTGTCATTTAATCTTTTATAATTTATAACCATTCTGGCTTTTCCTCTTTTTATCTCTGCATGATTTTTAACCATAAATGCGGCGCTCCTATGTGGGCTATTACTGGGTCTAATTACTCCTAAATCTAATAACTCCTTAATCTGTGTCCTAAATTCTTCTATGTCTGCTAGCGTATGATCTATTTGTGCTGATGTAATCCTATAATTTTTATTTTTTATATCTGAACTGGCTAAAACTTTATTTCTTTCCCAATATTTCATGGGCTGTTCACCTAAAATTTCTGTTGTTTCAGCTAATCTTATTATTTCATCTAAATCATTTTCTGTTCTTCTGTATACTGGTTTTTTCTTTAATTTTCCTATTTTTGCAAAAATTAACTCTAGGTTAGCAATTTGTTGAAAATCTTCTAGGTTCCAATAGTCCCTTTTTTCTTCAAAATCAAATTCTTCAAAATCCTTAAATTCATAATTTTCTGTGTCTAAATTTTCTAAAGAAGTGTTTGCTATCTCATCAGGTATATACTTTTGGTCTAGCTCGGGAAAAATGTTTCTACTAGGAAATAAAAAATTAGCGGGGACAGAATCTACTCCTGTGGTACCACCATGCTTCGCACGCAACTCTGATGAATGGGCAATGGTGCTGAGGGCATATGATGTGAGTGTATGTACAGTTCGTTTGAAGAAACTGATGTTGTTTTGGCTGATAAACATGCCGCCTTGTAGACTAAGTATGAAGTTAAGTCCTAAGATGAAAGGATGATTTTGTCGAGTATTCCCAATCCACACTTGAGGTAAAGGGAACCATTCTATATGTTGAGTTCGAGATCCTATGTGATGAAAACTAATTTGTGCTCCATTGATGCTATGTGTGTATGTCTGTTTAGTACCATCGGCTATACTGACCAAAGCTGGGGTTGTTAAAAATGTGCTCCATCCAGGTGGAACTATGTGTTGTTCAATATATGATTTACTGGTTCCTGTATCTCTCATGGCATCTATATTAAGAGTTTTTTCTGCAAATTTAATTACACAAGGAATCTCAACTAAATTTGACTTGGGTATAACAGGGTAATTAAATGGTAAATATGTATTATCTGACTGTGCTTGGGAGTACTGACTAAAGGGTTGAGAATCAACTAGGTTGACTAATTCTAAAGAGTTCATATATTCTTTAACCAATTTATCTTTTAAAGGGTATTTAGTATGAAACAGTTCTAGCTGTTGTTTAAGCTGTTTATTTTCTACTTCTAAATATTCTATGTCAAAATTAGCTTTAGTTTCTACTTCTCGTATTTGTAACTTAAACTCTCTTACCTATATTTCTAATTCCCTAATTGTTAGATATAATTCTCTGCTTTCTATACTACGATCTTCTAGCATCTCGTTGTTATTTCCTAATGTTATCTTGTGTGTCATGTTTAATTTTTCTAGACAGATTACACAATAGGTTATACTGCATAATAAACATTGAGCTCTCTTATCTTTAGCTGGAAACCAATTACAATAGCTACATCTAGTAGTATCAAATCCTAGTCCTATTTGAAAATTATGCTGACATTCAGTATCTGCATTGCATTCCATGATAAAGAATGTGTCATGAGAAGGAGTCATTCCTATTTCTTGATTAAGTTGTCCTAAAAGATTTTCTATGTCTGTATCACTTTCTGAACCACTTTTTGAACTTATGGCTTCTATTTGATATTCGCAATCACTGATTATGTTGTAGACTTCTGAATCATCACTATTTATGATAACTATATCTTCTTCTAAATCTTCTATAATATGTAGTCTTTCTATCTATTTATTAGTATTAGGCCTTTGTCTTTTTGGGCAGGTTTTTGCAAAATGATTGGGTTCTCCACATATAAAACAATTGCACTTTTTACTATTAGGTTTTCTAACATATCTTTATTTTCTTTTATCTTTCTCTTCTTTAGGTAGTCGCTTATAATTTATCCTATTAAAAGTTCTACTTTTTCTAATGAATTTTTGTTTTTTTCCACAGTTTTCTATATTTTTGCTTCCAATATTTTTCTTTTCTATATTTTCCATATTTTTTGTATTTTTTCCTATTATATTTATCTTCATATTGCTGAGGAGTATATATTATGCTGCTACAAAAACCATAGTTTTGTTTTTTCAAATCTTTCTGTATTTTAACTTCTATACATTTTTCTCTGAGCTTATGAAATATAAAAACTATTCTAGGTCCTATTCCTAAAGTTCCTCTTATTTTTACTTCTCCTGAGACTATTTTGGCTGGTAAGTTTGCATAATAAATTGGCCATTTATTTTCTATTTCTCTTCCTAGTTCTCCGGGTAATTTTCTAAAATATTTATTTCCTATGTCTTCATCAAAACTTTTTCCAGTTCTAGCTACTATGGCTAAATATTCTTTGCTAAATGGTGCAACATATTTCCAACTTCCTAATGTTATCTGGTCTAACTCAGTTAATGCTATGCTTTGAGTATAATCATTTCTTCTAGAAGGGTCATATCCTATAAGTATTTCTTTTATAAAGCTAGTAAAATTCCATGGGTTATCTCCTAGTCCTTTAAGCTGTCTAATTGTTTCCTCATATTTTCCTTTAAAAGTTAAATATCTATTAAAAGCTGAATCTCCTAAAAGTGTTTCCATATATTCCCACATATCTGTTGATTCAAAGGGATTACTCATCCATGCTTTTACCGCATCTTTTTCCCATTTTTCTATCACTTCTTGCCATATCTGAGGATTGAATCTAGCTAAGTCTAAAACGGTTCCTTGGTTATTTGCTGGCTGTAATTGTATATTCATATCTGGTTGTCTACGCTTTCCATGAAATCTATAACTTTTACTTGGGTCTGCTTTGCTACGCCCTGTATTAGCTAATGGTCTTCTTCCTCCTATTGCATAATGCATTGGTTCTACTGGATCTTCTACTATTTGTTATGGGTTACTAGTTCCTGTGCTTTCTGTGTACATATAAAAAGTATCTTCTAAGTTGGATTGTTCTGGTATTTTAAATATTTTGCTAGGGTGTATTTTGTCTTCTATGATATCATCTACGTATTCGGTATGAAATTCTTGGTCTAAAAATGATACTGCTTCATCATGGGTATCTCCTCTAGCTAAGTATTCATAGTATCTAGTATCTAATATTTTATTCATATCGCCTAGGGTGAAATTTTCTAAATCTATTTCATCAATATTATATATCTTATTTTGTGATATTGTTTTTTCTTATGTCATTACATAAAGCTGATTTATGTCACTACGATTATCTTGATTTTCTTCCCTATCTATACTACTAAGCTCATCATCTTCTGATTTTTCTGGTGCTATATATATATATTGAGTAAATCTTACTGCATAGCTTCCATCTGCTTTTTGATATAATAAGTTATCTTGAGGGGCTAACCTTTTTTATCCTAGAAAATCTCTTAAATTCCAATCTAGTGCTGCATTATCTTCGAAATTATATTTTTTAGCTGATAGTGCCTTTATTCCTTTTGCTCCTAATAATTTAACTATCTAATCATTTGTAAGTCTATAATGGGTATTGCTTTCTGAGACTACTAAGCCTAGAAATCCTGCGCAAACTAATAAATTCTTTTCTCCCTTTTTCATTTTGTATCCTCTACTTTTTATCCCTATTTTTATCTTTTTATGAAAGGTCGAGGTTGGTATGCAGATGGAAGCTAACTTATTGCGAAATCTAATAAGTTATCTTTTTATCTTCCATCTGCTTTTTACGAAATCTGGTGTAAAATAAACTATTCCTCCTTTTAAATTCATATCAAATTCATAGCTGCCAAAAATACTTTGTCCTACATCATTAAACCTGTCATCATAAAGACATACAAAAACTTTAGTTCTTAAATTTTCTCTAGTTAAAGCCTTAACTCCTACCACAATTAATCCAAAGTGAGTCATTTTGAGGTGTTCATTTACAACATATTTATAGCTTTCTCTGTCTATTAAATTTAGCTCTATTTTTCATCTTCATAAGTTACACTAATCATTTGCTCACCATAGTGTTTAAATAGATATATTTTTTTTTTTTTTTATGAATCTTACCAAGCTTATATACATATTTTGTTGGAATTAATTCTAGCTTTTCCTTCTTAAATTTTTCTATTTGTTGTTCTACTTCTATAAATTCTTCCATTTTAACATCTTCATCTTCATTACGTTTTTTACTACTACTTCCTTTTACTAGTTGTTTAAACATTTTTTTTATTTTTTATTTTCTGTAAGTTCTACAAACAGGTTTCTTTGGTAATTTAAGTTTTTCTTAATATCTAGCTATATCTTCTTCGTTTATCTGAGATTGGGATTTGTTTACTTGTCATTCTATTCCTTTTCCTTTTTGAAGTTTTATTCTTTCTAGAGAAGTTAAGCAATTTTCTAAACTGTGTAGTTGTTCTGATAATTCTTTAAATTTTTCACACAATCTGACTAGAAATAAAATTTCTATATTATTTTGTCTTACTGATATTTTATCTGACTGATTTATTCCCTGATAGCTACTGATTCCTTCTGGGTTATTATGAAAGTCTTCTGCTTGTTTTAAAATAATCTGGTAGTCCCTATTAGCTTTTTTATCACTACTCATAAACTAAGATCTTATTAGTTGTTCTAAAATTTCTAATTTCTGTTTTAAATTATCTTGAATTTGGTTGATTTGTTCTATTTGTTTAGCTATTTGATTTATCTGACTATGAATTTTTTCAATTAGTTTATTAAATTCTAACTCTATTTGCTTTGAGCTGCTAGCATTTGTAGCTGAAATTAGAGTTTCTATTTCTAGCTTAGTGGGAAATTTTTCTAAATTTAAATCTATTCGTTTTTGTAGGATAGAACTACACTGATCTTGAATATAATCTAATTTTTTATCTTGATTTTTAGTTATACTACGAGTATTACGAAGATGATCTATAGATGAAATAAAAAGATTACTAATTTTATCTACGTCTTTTTTAATATTTTCTGCAAAATTAATCTGATGATCTATGATACTATTTAGCTGAGAATTATGTTCACTATGGAGCTGATGTGTAAAAGTACCTTCAAAATTACAACGGAATTTATTTTTATCTATATTAAGACGATGATTATGACTACTGAGTTCTAAATCTAAATATTCTACTTTTTTCATACACAAAATTAAATCCTACTTTAAAATTATTAAAAGCTACTAGAATATGAAATTTATAAATAAATTGTCCAAAAATAAAAACTACTCTTTTTCCATAAGCAAAATGCATAAACTAACTTAAACTGTCCTAAAACCGAACACTGCTCTAATACCAATTTTTGGGGGGTTGGGTTAGTGGTCTACCACTATTTTGAAATTGGGCTGAGAATTATCTAATTAATTGTATAGTTATGCTAAATCTTCAAGCTGTTGTACAGCTAGCTGTAAAGCTTCTTGTTTTACAGTTATCTGTCTATTTATTTGAGAAATTTTCAAACTATAATTTTCTAGAGATCTGCCAGAAGCTATTGATAATAGAAATTGATATCTTAATTTTTGATCTTCTAATTCTTGTATAAGCTCAGTACTGGTTCTGATTTTAATCCTAAGTTCTTCTTCTAAAGGCATAAAATTTTGATTTTTTTTTTTAAATTCTTTTATAGGCAATATTTCCTTAATATTTCTACTCGGGTTTCTCTCCTTGTATTCTAAAATTCTTTTTCTTTGGCAAAACTATATTTAGGCAATGTTTGTTTTCATTACAGGTACTCCCACCTTGAGGCTAAGCCTCGTTCAACATAATATATTTTTATTTTCTATTCCTTACCCTTACCTTTCCCTTTCTGCCTATAATTTGCCCTCAAATACCTAACCACGGCTCACACAGGCTCTTCAGCTAAGGTCACTCAGTAATAAAATAGAAAATAATAGATACTACGAAGGTGCAAAGCATGTAATATTAATGAGCAAACAAGCATTCCATAAACTTAGTTTTTCCAAAAAGAAAATAAACTTTTAGAATAGAAGAGTTACCCTTTTGAAATATTTAAGGAAAAAAGAGAGACTACTCACACTTCATATTAATATGTAATATACTTGCAAAGATTATGTTACAGAATTTGAGTTTCTGAAAGACTTGGGACACTTAGAATTTTTGAGAGGAGTTGGAAATTTTTACAAAGTGGAGTGAAGGGAAATTTTTCATTCAGCTTCTTTCGTTGGCATGAATGCCAATTTATACAATACAAAAGGAAGATAAAAACAAAAACTCAAAATCTAAACTTAATATCTTACGTCTAAACTTTTCCTAAAAGTCTAAGACCTATTCAAAACCTATTCAAGCCTAGACATAGACTTTTTCAAAATCTAATAAAGACAAGACTATATGCATACAATTATATGCCTATTTTGACAAACTTTCTACGCGGATAAAAACAAGTAAAGGGTTTGGATAATGATGTCGGGTACTGCTTTGGGCCCCATCGCACATCATTCAATCCTCCCTTTTTGATAAAATTTTGACACTATAATTTATTACAGGGCACGTGTAAGGATTCTCACAGCTTTTCTTTAATGAAGCAGGATAGGGGTCATCTGCTTTATTAAAATAGTGAGTGAAGGAGAAGCCTTATTACTGACAGACATAAATAATTACAGACATGGATATTTACAATAGCTATTTGTCTTTTCTTGGCGTGCTTATCTCTGATTGTTGAAGAGAGGCTTTATCTTCTACAAATTTTGTCTTTTTCTTCTGGGATGCCAATAATTGATGTAGACGCTTGGATGCTGAATCTTCAAGGTGAATTCTTCATAGAAAATTTTCAAGATTTTAAAGAGTCAAAATCAAGGAACTATATTATATGAGTCTAATTATGTGAAGTGCCCCTTTTTTTTATATATACATGAGTCTAATTATATGAGTCTAATTATTATATGAGTCTAATTAGAACATAAATAATTAATAATATACGTTTTGTAATAAAAACTAGGATGGAAGATATTTAGAGCAATTTTCAGTTTCCTCATTTACTTTCAAAGTGAGATTTTACAAATTTTTATTAAACACTTTAAAATCTCATGATAAGAATCCTTTCCCTACATAAAATTGATAAAATCGAACCGTATTATGCAGTCTATTTTGGTTTCTCAACTAATAAAACTGAAAAGTTTGGTTCGGTACTACATTCTCACTTAATCTCAACCTGAATAGTTTACACCGCAAGATGCCAGTGCTCCGGAACATTTGTTAGGATTTACATTTGTTAAAAGACCATATTATTTTACAATTAAATTTTGTTAATGTTAAACATTCAAGTGATTATTAGAAAGATCTAAATAATTTATTAGCCCTTCAAGACCCAAAAAATAAATAAATAAATAAATTTTAATCTATATCTATGGGATTAAGCAAGTGGATTTCAAATTTAGAAGTTTCTTTTAAGATCAGGCTTAGCATAGCTAGATTAAGCTTGGTGTGAAGCAGGACCAAAACTTGATATGATACATACGCACTTATTATATACTTCAAGCTCAACCCATTGTTTGTCCAACACTAACAAAATCTCTAGGCTTGTTTGGCTTAAATTTTCAGGATTCACTTTTTCAGAAAATTAAAATTTTTTATTTTTCGTATTTTTTTTTTATTTTACAGAATAATTTTAATATTAAATTTTTTTTTAATTTATAGATACACCAAATATAAATACACTTAAAAACTATAATATTTGTGAAAAAAAATCTTTAGAAAATTCACTAACTACCAAAAATACAAAAAAAAAAAAAATGAAAATTTAGTATATTTTTCATATTCTTGTGCATTTATTATTTTTTAAAATATTTTTTTACAAATATTTTATTTTTTAGATACATCTAAGTAGAGTACATTTAAAAAAGTAAAAAAAATAAATAAAAAAAATTGCTTAAAATTTTTAAAATATTCACTAAAAAAAAAAAAAACAAGAAAAACAAAAATACTCAATATTCAAAAAATTGAATCTAGAAAATTGAAACCAAACACACTGATTAATATTGTCGCCAAATAGCCCAGCCGGTGTTTGTCCAACCCTAACAAAATCTCATTAAATATGAGTGGTGTTATGAGCACCCCATAAATCATTTTGGACCCCCCATTTCTTTGGACCCCCACTTATAAATTTTGAAACCCTTAAAATTTTCTTTTACCCTCCCAATAATACCAAAATTATCCTCACACATTCCACCCATTGAACACCCCCACACCACCAAAAAAAAACCTCCATTCCAAAAAAAAAAAACCCCTAACAAAATTCATTAAGAAGAAGCAGAGTTTCATCTTTGTCAAAACCCCCCAAAGAAGAAGAACCCACAAAGAAGAAGAATAAGAAGAATATTGTCTCTGCCAATTGAACCATTGTCATAATTAGTAAGCTCTATGTGTGTGTGTGTGTTTGTGTGTGTGTGTGTGTGTGTGTTTGTGTGTCTAATTATCTCTCATTCACAGAGTCTCATATCTCTGTGCCTCCTCTCATTCTAATTTCTCTTCCTTTTCACTCATCCCCTCTTCACTTCCTCCCTAATTTCCTATAGACCTCACTCCTCATTCAACTCAAATCCCATGAAAACCCACACATTTGAAGGCATTAGCAGTGTTGTTGACAAAAGGGGTGGGTAAGATATCATCACATGCTGTGCATCCGATACTTATTCTTGAACGATCAAATGAAACACTTCATGTATGAGAGACAATGGCAGTGTCATTGTTGGCTTTTTTGGCTTTCGAAGGTTAGTATTTTAATTTTAAGCGTGCTAGCAAGGATCAATCAGTCCTTACAAAAGATTAATTGCCAACCAATTATCAGACGATTGTGTTTTAGTTCTTTCAACCTCAATGGAGAGGACTTTTACTGGTGGCTTGTTTAAGAGAATTTAGTAAACAACAATTAAGTGAAGAAAATCGCAAAATTTCATTAAGTAAAAATGAAAAACTTACAGTGATCTAACCCAGCCTCGTAGAGGTTTATTTGAAACTACTCCTATGAATGAAGTGCAATACAGGAGTTCGAAGTACAGAAATGTAAAGAACTATGAAGGAAAATAAAGTAGATAAAGCTGGTTTTTTTATCTGAGTCTGGATCCTCCTTTCTGGGGCCTTCTTTGCTATTTATACTTCTCAATGATAACCGTTGAAGTGGGCTCCTAACCATCGAAATGTCCCTCCATGATTGCTGAACATGCTCCTCACAGTCAGTCCCACTACGCCAGGTTTACAGTTAGGCTTCCCTCTTGATTTTGAATTTGAACCTTGTGAGTAACCATTTAGGCCATATCACCTTATATCCCTTGATCATTCCAGTGCTACGTAGACCCATTATTACCAGTATGGATTGACACGTGTCTGACTATGGTTGGCACTTTGCATTACTTCCCCAAATTGCTCCTTTCATGTCACTTGTCGAATTGTGTTTGGCTTATACAAACTATACAGCCAACATTACCCCCCGCACTAATATACCCAATACTTGGTGATATTAGTAGATCAAAGCACTTTACCCACGTCCTAGGACGTGCATGGGCTTTGCATCTTCTTAAAACTACAACCGACTGCATTAAATTCTTTTCTACACCTTAAACATTTTCCCACTATCTGAGCATTCGAAAAGACTGTTACAGTTCGCATGGCCAAACAAACCTTCTTTGACATACATCAAGCATACGAAGAGTCGTTAGATAATGATGTTCGCCCTCGAAAGAATTTTCATGCATTCATTAGCCACACCTATCCATCTCCATTTATTCAAGTCATGGAAGCTTTTGCAAATCATCGACCTTTGGATCACGAACCTATTGTTCATAATTCTTTAGTCCAAGACTTTGCAAAAATGGATATTGGAAGCTCTTCTTCTACCCCCAAAACCTTCTACGTGGGATGAGGCTGTGGCTTCCTCTTCTTCTTCTAAAGCTTATGGTTGGGGAAGCTGGCCAGAACATGTGGAATCCAAGCTAAGAGAGTGAATTAACCATCGATTCATCGAATTTGCTGATCCTTTGTCTTTCCCTCCCTTTGCTCGGAGCTCGGTGGTTTACCATATGTGTCCATCGATCACCAACGCAGTTTGTAAGACAACTTACTTATAGCATGGTACACATCTTCCATGCCTACGAAGATAGTGCAAGTCACTCGTCCTCCAGAGGAAGCACAAGGGTACAGCCCGTCATTCTTAGCCCAAAGGGAAAAATTTTGCTCTTCTGTCCAGCTTGAATGTATAAATAACCCCCAGTTCCCTTATTCCTTTCAGGTGGATCCTCCTACGCCTCCTCTTTCTCAAAACCCTCACTAGATGGAAGAACTAAGACTTACTCTCTTTGAAAATCAGTTTCTTCCTTCCTATGAACCTCCAGCTCCCCCCACTATATTTGAGCGATATCAAGCTCAGCTTTTGCTTGCAGCCTTTTCTCACTTGCCCTTCAATGTTCTTGGGGGTGATGTTCCTCTTAAGAACTTTCGATGGGCTTGTGACATTATGACTCGAGGTCATGTCCTCAACCCCATTGCTCAAGCAGAACTTCAGATGTTCTTGGATCAACTCCCACTGCTCCTTCATTGGTACCAAACATCTTTGCCTACCACTCAATCTTTGGACAAAATCTCAGCCCGTCGAATTGACACCCAGCATAAAGCAGAGAACCTTATCGACAAATATAATGACTTCAAGAATAAAGACTCTGCATACTGGGATGATTCAGATATGGATGAGATGGAACAAGGATTGAAGGAAACAGAGTTTGAAATAAAAGCTGAATAACTTTTTTATCAAATAAGAGCATATCAGCTACAACAACCTAGCTTGGAGAGGATAGAAAACAGAATAAAAAAGAAACAAAAATTCATTGATCACTATTGGAACAAATTCCATGACCTTGTTATTTATTCTATTCCTTATTTTTATGAAATTGAATTTGTAGTCAAGAAGGCTTTCTGATGTAATTACTTTCATCTTAATAAAGCTAAGTTTTCCTTTCTTTATTTGGCATGGTCTGACTTTATTATATTCACCCAAAGCAAACAAAATCAGAGCTTCGAATTTACCAATTTTGTCCTTCCAAACCTGATTTGAACATTGCCAATGGAATACTGGAAACCTAATTTGAATTTCCCTAACATATGGAGTGTAATTGACAATATTTGCCTTAGGTCTTTTCATTCCAATCATATGGTTAACATAATCAATAGTTTCAAATCAACTATTTTTGCTTCGAATAAACAATTTACATTTTTCGAAGTATGGAAACTTCCCTTAAGGATTGCACTATTTTATTCTAAAAGAGTGAGTCCCTTTGCGTCCTTCACTGCTTAACCAAATATTGGTTTTATGTCACTTCGAAGTCTAGAACAAATAAATTCTAACTGCAGAGTATTTCAAAATTTACTTCAAAGGATTTTACTTTCAACAAGAAACCTAAAAGCATGTCTTTAATCCTCTTGAAGTAAACAAACACCTGAACATTCTTGTACTCTTGGGTGTGAAATGTGCTTTGAAGTCAACTTCCTGCTTTTGAAGCCCTAGCTGGATGTTTGTCACCTAACTTTGGAGCCAAAGCTTGGCTTCGAAGCCAAATATTTGATTTCGAAGCCAATATAAGTGTTTGAGATATGTTTCCCTCCCAAATTATCAATATTGAGAGAAAATTTTCGCATATGTACCTTCAGTACTTCTTTATGAATTCTACCCATTTAAAACGATTGAACATTTTTCAGACAGAAAGGTTTAAAAACCCTTTCATTTCGTGCTTTTAATTTACTTGCTCGCCCAACACACAAACCCTTCATCTCTATTGACGTCTCCTTTCCAGTCGTGGAGCGTGTAAGTCTATCCGTAGCCTAAAAAAGGATCATTGCTGAAGAGTGTGAGAAATACAAGGCTGGTGAGAAAAGTGTTATTGATGGGCGCATTTTCATTCCCCATCGCCATGAACAATGTGTTTGGACCTATCTTTAAAGAGGTCCCTACTCAACTTCCAGCTCTGTACCCGCGTTTGGAGGATCATTGCCTCCTTTATGAAGGTGGTCTCGATTGGGGAAATTAGAGAGTGAACCGACCCCATCGCTGCTGGCCCACAGTAAGACTAGAATAGGAGGAATGGTATGATCGGGTCGTCCCTGGTAGAACACTGGATCTTCAAGAACTTTGCCTCTTTGATGCCTTTCAACTGTCCAGGTTCACCATTTCGGAGGACCCATTTTTAATACCTGCTGCTCTTTGTTTTTAGAATTCTGCTTTCAATTTCTTCCAATTTAGATGTGGGATGATGGCTCCTACTGTCCTTAACATCTGCCATCTGTTAGGATTATCCCCTATTGGTACTCCCTTTGGTTCAAACTACCCCGACCTCAGCATTCCTTTTTATCTTCCCCCTCTGAACTCATCCTATAGTGACTTTGTTAAGACTGAGAACAAAAAGGAAAGCCCTGTGACTGATAGGGAATTCTTCTCCTTTTTATTTTATTGGCTTTGCAAATTTCTCTTATGTACTTCTTCTCAGAGGGTTATGCTTGAGTTTGCCCCTCTTGCTAAAGCCTTTGTTTTGCATAAACAGGTGGCCTTAGCTCCTTATGTCTTGGGCCATGTCTACAGAGCTTGTTCCCTCTTTTGTGAAAAACCTATGGATGCCAATCAAGGAGGTCCATTTTGGATACTCCAACTCCGGCTTTTTGCATACTTCAATGATTTGCGTTCTAAGTGTCTAAAATTTTTAGTACCAAACCCTACCACTTATGGCATAAAGTTAGCCAATGTTTCTCTTTATCCTTCTAACTTTGCCTTCTATTTTACTTTCTTTCACCGACTCCCAGCTTCCCCTTCTTCTCACACCTTCTTCTGCCCCTTCGAAGCTAATTGTAGACGCGCCCGTGGGCCTCACTCTACAGTTCGGACTCTCCTTTTTGTTGCGGTTCTAAATCTGAACCAAAGAGTCCATCTCTGGCAAATCGTTTTGAAGAAAAACAGATTTTTTGAAAAGTAGTGTCAAACATGGACTGCTTTGCCAGATTACAGAGTCGCCACCTAAATATTTTTATTTTTGGGAAATTTAGGAAACCCTGACTCGGTGCCGAAGGCCACGTGTCCGTCATCACCAAAGTGACTTGGCTCGGGAGCTTGGGTACGATCGGGGAAGGTCAGCTATGAGCACCCCCTTTCGCCCGGTCCGAAGACCGGCCTCTACTAACCGTGATATCCGATTTTGAAAACTTTATGCGTTCTTATTCCGGTTATTAACCTAGAATTACTATGTGATGCGCACAACACAAAAGTATAGACTAGATCGCCTAACTTGGAAATAAACATTGCATATCCGTTTTATCTCGAAAAAAACGTGTTAGATTTTGCTACTCGCAAGTAGGCCAAAATACGGATTTCAATGAGTTTTCCCAACTCAGGCAATCCAACCTCCACCCACAGGCATTCAAACAGTTTATCTCATGTAAGCACTTAGCCGCATGGTAAGCATACTGTCATGATAACACTCACACGCATGTGGTATGCTAAAGCATAAAAGCTCACCTAGTACTCCAAGCCAAAATAGAAGCTTATTAGAAATCCATGCATGGACCTAAGCATACTGAAATGTCTAATGAAACACATGCAAAGATGTAATCTAGGCAGGCTCGGCTATCCTAAACATGGCATATGAAATGCTACAAATAACACGTATTCAACTTGGAATTGAAAATACGATGCAGTTTGTATGATGTGCCGAGCCCGATGCATGTCAACAAATGCATGAATGCACACATGCATTGCATAAGGTATGCTAAGATAGAAATGCCCTAATCTACCAACATAAGCGGGTAAATAAAAGGGATAGAAAGAGGTGGGGATTGGAAGACATACACCCACTCACACACACTTATTACAAATACGCCCTCACTCGGAGGGGCCAAAATAATAATACAGATAATCAACTACGCAAGCTAATTATTACAAATTAAATAAATTAATCAAATAACTTAATTCATCTAATAAAAAACAGTAAATCGCCTCGGGATGAGGGCCGGATGCATGCGCGTGCCCGGGACTCGCTCGGAATCGCACTGCCATGCAAGTATGCCCCTGTTTTCCCTGCTGTCCTCCTCTGCAGACTGCCAAAGTCTCAGAACCACTTCTCAGAGCATTGGAGATCACCATCGGCTGGGGTAGAACACCACCGGCTGAAGTATGTGGCCACCGGCACTGAGTTAAACCACCGGCTGCCAATTGACTGCCGGTCGGCACTAAATAGTGCCGGCCGGCACAAAGTGCCTGCAAAACCTGCAACTCACAGCAGCAGAGGACAGCAAAGTGCATGGCAATGTGATTCAAGGTATTTATGCACTACACACTCCCCTTATCATGTTATTGACTCAAAGGGGCATGTGCCTCGATTCCCGGACCACCAATCGCTCATTTTCATGCATGATGGCCCTAAGGACCAAGAATGCGACTTTACTTTCAAATGCATGCAAAACACATAGGCACAAAAGGGTGCCAAACCTCTATCAAACTCACTTCAAGAGGCTTGGCATGCATGTCAATGTGGTACAATCCTAAGCATGTTATCTAGGATGCAAGATGGACAATGTGATACACTTATGCAAATATGCAAACAAACACACAAGCCAAGCATGCAAACTACATGAGGGATGGACTTATACATGATCTAGGCAACTCCAAAGGGGCCCAAAATCAGTGGCCAAAATGCCTAAAAATGGAGACTAAACACACACACACACATGCAAGTGCTATGGTCCAAATCCAAGGCATGATCATGGCAACTCTTGAACACATCTAAGAGGCACAAACATAGGCAACTAGCACGCATTGAAAGCTCTAAGATTCATGTTAAACATGATGCCAAATCATGCAATGAAGCATGCCAAACAAAGCATGCAAATGGCCTAGGCTCAAGGCAAGTCAATGGGGGTTTGAACCAAACCAAGACAAAGCAATTATGGCATGCATTGACCAACCCAAAACAGATTTTTAGCATGTCAAAATAGGCCCAAAGGACTACTTAGATGGCATCTAAGAGGCTCAAGTACAAAGGCATGCAATATGACCAAAACATGGAGTATTCAACTCATGCTTTTAAAGCATTAAAGATGCAACTAAAGCATGCATACAAGCACACCAAAAAGTCTGAAATAGCATGCTAGATGGTTCCAAACTATCAAAAATGAAGCAAGCATGGCATGCTACACACTCATACTCTCAAGGCCAACAAGCCAAATGCAAAGGAGCTATATGATACATGCCAATATCAACCCAAATGGCTATGGACAGAGCTAAAACATGTCAAAATAAGCATACAAGCTTCACAAACACAAGTCTAAAACATGCTAGAAATAGGGGCACACTTCCTAGACATGTTAAGGCAATAAGAGGCATTACAAGGCAACTATACTAAGCATGTATAGGAGACCAAAACCAACTTATAGACATGTTATATCATGGCAATATAAGCATGGAAAACAAGCCAAACATGATCAACACACACTCAAGCATGGTGCTCCTTTGGAAGCCAAAACTTGCCCTTTTCAAGGACATCAAGGAAAGGGGGTGACCCTCCCCTTTCTAGGACTTTATGGCACCACCTCTACCACTGAAATCCCTCAAGATTTCAGTGGTAGAGGGGCCCAAACACACAAGTCCCAGAGCTCTCACAAAATGGCCTAAAATGAGCCCTTTTCAAGGCCTAAATGAGGTCAAACTTCCTCAAACCACAAAACACTCTTAATAAACAATAAAGAGGGTTAAAAAACAGAACTTTTATGTGTTATAGACTAAGCACAAAAACTATTTTAAACTAGGCAAAAATGGAATGCAAAAAAGGGGTAAATAAAGCAAGTTTCTTACCCTTGATGATCTTCTTCACAAATGTTGAAGTTGTTGGTTCCTTGAGCTTCAAACCAGTCAAGAACACTAAGAACAAGCCCTTGGAACCTCTGTCCCAAGAGAAAGGTGAAACACTAGGTGTTGGTGAGCAATAGTAAGTCACAAACACCTAGTGTACAAAACAAGAGAGAAAGAGAGAGATAGGATAGATACACAAAACCTAACCTAAAACCAGAGCTTCTCCCTCTCCTAAAATGTCTAACTCTCCAAATTTCTAACCCTTGAGCCAAGAGAAGAGGCTTCTCTCTTATAGGCAACAAAGACTTACAAACTAAGTCATTCAAGGGCTCATCCCTCCATACACGTGTATGGAGGGGAAGCAAGCACCAGAAAGCTGTCTGAAAATATCTCCAAAAACAGCTGTAAAGTGGTCGGCTGGGCAAAATGGTCATTTTGCCCAAAAATGGTGCCGACCGGCACAAAATAGTGCCGACCGGCACAATATAGTGCCGGTGGCAACACCAGCCAGCCGGTGGTGTGTGGGAATGCCTCATAAAGCATTCCCTGCCCCTCTAAGGCAAAACACAGGTGTTTGGTGCAAAACCAAACACAAACGGTCAAGTTCGGAGGTCCTGAGGCAAGGCGCGCGTAGCCGAGAACTCCGGGAACTCTACACGAACACACACATGGATAATCACCGAGTGTTCCAACGGTGACGTCCAAGTCTTGAGGTCGGTCAAAAATGGGGTGTCTACACTAATATTGGCCCAGCTTGGTTAAGGACCTTTTTGAATGATAAGTCCTGCTCTAGGCCTCAGCACAAAAGTATGTGGGTTTCTATTTTGATCCCGAGGGAACTATTCATTGGCACTATGAACTCCAGGGCTTATAAGTGTATTTCTGAGCCCTATTTGCCCTGCACAATTTGCTAGGCAATTTGGACTCTCTCAAGGGATCCCTATCCCTCTCTGCAGTTAGTCCAACTCAAACCTTGTGAACAGAGAACTAAACGTTCCAAGATCCAGATTAGAAGAGGCAACCTCCAAGTTTATCCAAGACTTGATTGGTTTTGAGTACCTACCATTCATTCCTCAAAGCAACACACTGAAAAGATACCAAAATTGGTGGATGGCCAATATGGAGGTGTACTTGGCCATTTCTCGTCAAGATCTATTAATGGTACTAGATGTACCTCAAGCCAAGTCCAAAGGGACTAGAGTTGTTACTTCCTCTACTGCTCATGCTACCCCAGCTCTTACCCCTGCTACTACAAAGCCTACTCCTGCTGCCTCACCTCTTCCTAGAGTTACTCGAGCTGCTTCGAATAAAAGTATGCACTGCTACTTCTTTTCTTTTCTCCTTCTTTATGATGTTTTTGCTTTTTACTTATAATTCCTTCTTTGGTGTAGGTGGTGTAGATGCCTCACAGAGAGACTCTCCTGAAAGAGCTCAAGCTTTAAATCTCCTTAAGAGCAAGCAGCAACAACAAAGGAAAAGAAAGCTCTGGCTTAATCCTGAAGAAGAGGTACCTGAGGCTCACTTTGAAGAAGAGGAAGCAGCAAAAGAGCAAGAGACACCATTAAAAAGAAAGAAGAAAATGACGGTCTCTCTCTCTAATTTCACTGGGGATCCCATTCATGAAGCATCTGCTAAAACAGTGAAAGCGGAACACTCCAAAGAAATCATTGTATTTCAGAGGGCTGAGAAGAGGAGACAACAACAAATGCTTAGGGATGAAGCTGCTGCTGCTAATGCACTCCAAAGAGAAACTGCAAGGAGACAACAAACTGCTAAACATTATACCATTTGCAGTTCTCCAACCATTGCTACCACTTCTGAAACTAGCAATTTCCTTTTCTGTCTCTAATTTCCTTTCTCAAGTTTTTGATACTAAAACTTAACGTTGCTTCGTATTTCTTCTTTTGCAGCAACAACTACTCTACCTTCTTCTTCAATAAGGACTTCTTCAGTTTCATCTGAAGTTGAAAGACTATCAGAGGCATCCTCGAAAAGCAAAAAGAAGATTGGCACTAAAGTGCCTCGAAGTGTAGAGCCCATTCAGGCAATACTCCCACTCCCTGGTTCTATACTTTTCACACCTTTTTTAAGGCAAAGCATTCCTATAGCTTTATCCTTCGGCTTAACTCCATACCTTCCTCTTCTATCCTTTAGCTCTGCCCAATTTATTCTCCCTACAATCCTTGCTGCTCCTTCCCCTCCTGAGGAGATCCCAGTTATTACTTCATCTCTAGTGATAGCTGATTCTCTCAGAGAGATGCTGGTAGCTCACCAATTCTTTGTCCACTATCCTTATCCAGCTCCAATCCCTCTTCTCTTGACCTACTAGTGGCCAGGACTACGGAAACTGCTAAGGACACTTCATCCTCCTCTTCTATCCCTATGCAGCCATCTCTTCCTTCTACTAAAGCCCTTTCTGCACCAACAATGTTAATGGAAGAGATGGATATTTTCGAAGCTAGACTAGCCAGCCTTTTTGACATGCCTTCTACCATTCCAACAGCCAGTAATGAAACTGAGCCATTGGTTCTGGCTGATTCTCTCTTGGAAATTTTTGAGAGCTCTTTCACCATCAGTGGGGCTTCCTCACCTTCACTGGATTTGGGTATCTGTTTGGAGTTGCTGACATTGTTCTCGAGGATCCCATTCGAAGCCTTGCAAAGACCTATTCTCAAGAATGGTTTCCTCTAGTGCTGTAAGGTTATTGAGTAATCCAACATGGCTATTTCAAGTCATTTGTCTCAAGCAGCAGCTACCATTAACTTTTATATCAACATTTTCCATGTTGCCAAAACTGCAGAGGAGAAATTGTTGAGAGACCAGGAATTTGTTTCTCAGATACATGCTAAGGTGTCTGAATTGAAATAACAACATTCCTCTGTCTCCCAATTTTTAGCCCAACTTTTGGAGAAGAAGGCTCAACTAGAGGAAGAATTATCAGCAGTTAACCTAGCTTTGGATCGAACTGCCACTAAGCTGCAAATCACCAACCAAGGACTGGTTGATCGAAGGCAAGAGATGACCACAGCCATCCAGTTGTTCCCATCTCTTAAGAGTAGAGAATCAATTGTAAAGGAACAACTGAAACATTGTACTGACTTTTGGGGCAATCTATGGCTGTATGTATTTAACTCCTTATGAAATTAATTCTTTATTTGTTATTTGACTGTTTTCATGCTTCTCTTGTTTAGCACTTACAATACTCCTTGTGTTTCCCACACAGTTGAATAATAAGGCTTCAAGTACTTGCCATTAATCTTCTTAGGGTGTACATACCCATTCAAATTTCTCAAATGGTATGCCCCCCAAGGCAAGACCCTATGAACTTAATATGATCCTTCCCAATTAGGTGACCATTTGCCAAACTTATGGCTTTTAATTCATATTGGGAGTATTGTCTTCCATACCAAATCACCTTCATCAAAGTTAATGTGCTTGACTTTCTTATTATAGTTTTTGGCTGCTTTCTTCTTTTGGAAAAGAATACTATTTAATGCCAAAATTCTAGCTTCATCCACATTTTCTAATTCCAAGAACATGCTCTGTTGGTACTGCTCAGGAACTAACTGATCCTGGCATCTCACCCTCAAGGACTTGATGTTAATTTCTACAGGTAACACTACATCATGCCCATATACTAAGGCATAAGGAGTAACTCCTGTACTTGATCTTGGAGAAGTCCTATAAGTCCTAGTAAGTTATGCCAATCCCTAGGATTGTCTTCCACAACTGTCTGTATTTCTCTTTTCAAAGACTTATTGGATGATTCTGCCTGACCATTTGCTTGTGCATAATAGGGGGTAGAATTAACAAGGCTAATTCCAAACTCTGCCACAAAAGACTTTATCATCTTCCCATCAAACACAGTCCCATTATCTACAGTTATAGTCTATGGGATGCCAAACCTGTGAATCAGATCTTTAATGAATCCAATAACTTCAGTTTGGTCTACAGCCTTATATGGTTTAGTTTCGACCCACTTAGTGAAGTAGGCTGTGGCCACTAAGATGAAACAATGATGCTTCGAAATGGGTGGATGTATTTTTCCTATCATATCCATAGCCCATCCTCTAAATGGCCAAGGCTTCACAACTACATGCAAATTAGTTATTGGTACATGTCTTGTCGTGCCATGCTTTTGGCATGCTTGGCAACCTCTAGCATACTCTATACAATCTTTAAGGATGGTTGGCCAATAGTAGGAATGTCTTCGAAGCAGCCATCTCATCTTCACACCAGGTTGATGAGCACCACAGATGCCTTCATGAACTTCAGCCATGGCTGTCAATGCCTCCTTTGACCCTAAACATTCCAATAATAACCCATCTACTCCCCTTTTGTAAAGAGCATTACCATACACTATGTATTGCATGGATTGTAATTTGATTTTTCTACTGGCTTTCGAAGATGGGCCAATTAGGTATTGCATTATTGGATACCTCCAATCTTGGTCTTGTAAGTCATTATGATTGACTTCTAACACCACATTCCTTTTAGTTAAGGGTGGTATTACTTTTTGATATGTTGCTTGACTTATGTTCATTTGAGTGTCATCCCTTCTCCTGAAATTCAAAGCTTTTTTAGCCACATCATTGGCTTTGTTATTCATGAATCTTGGGATATAAGTCATATTTGCTATATGAAACTGAGAGAGAAAATATAATGCAACAACATAGTATGGCAACATGCTTGCACTTTGACATTTGAAAATTCCTTTCACTTGGTTAACCACCAATTGAGAATCCTAAAAATATATCAACTGCATGGGCTTGTAATCCAATAAGTATTTCCAGTCCCATTATTAAGGCTTCATATTCAGCTTGATTATTGGAACAAGTAATTTCATTAACTTTGAAACCATGTGTGGTTTCTACCCCCCTATGGTGAATTAATCACCACACCAATTCTAGTTAGACCGTTGGCTTTTGATCCATCAAACCACATTTGCCGTGGCTCAATATTAACCATACCAAGATCCATTATCTCTTGGCTTTCTGTCTAACATGGATGATCTGCCAAGAAATTAGATAAAACTTGTCCTTTTACTGCTTTTTAGGGGACATATTCTAGATGAAATTCTGATAAAGCTAGTATCCATTTGTCAATTCTTCCTCTTAACATAGGTCTAGATAACATATACTTAACCAAGTCTGTGGTTGCAATTACCAAGACAATTGTACGCAAAAGATAGTATCTTAGTTTCATTGCAGCAAAATACAATGCATGACACATCTTTTCTACAGCTGAATATTTACATTCACAAGAATTGAAGAGCCTACTAAGGTAATAAATTGCTTGCTCTTTGTCTTCTTCATTGTCCTGGGCTAAGAAAACTCCCAATGAATCTTCTGCTGCAGCAATGTACGACTTCAAGGGCTTATCACTCTTTGGTGGCATCAGTACTGGAGGCATGGCCAAGTAGGCTTTAATTCCTTCGAAAGCAATTTGATGCTTCACCATCCACACAAACTCCTCTTCATCTTTCAACCTTAATAAGGAAGAAAATACTTTAGTTTTCCCTGTAGTGTTAGAAATAAATCTTTGAAGAAAATTAACCTGTCCAAGGAATTTTTGTACTTCTTTCTTACTTGATGGAGGCTTGGCTTCAATGGTGGCTTTGGCTTTATTTTGATCAATCTGTATTCCCTTCTTATGTAATACATAGCCCAATAAGTTTCCAGCTGATACACCAAAAGCACATTTGAGAGGATTAAGCTTCAACTTGAACTTTCTCATTCTTTCGAAAGTTGCTTCCAAGTGAAACAAATGTTCCTCTATGGATTGGGACTTCACTATAATGTCATCAATGTAACACTCTAAATATCCTCTAATGCGATCATGAAAGATAGTGTTCATAGCCCTTTGATATTAACCCCAGCATTCTTTTGGCCAAATGGCATTTTAACCCATTCGAAGGTGCCAATGTTCCCTGGACATCTGAATGCTGTCTTATGGACATCCTCTTCTGCAATGTAGATTTAGTTATAACCAGAATGCCCATCCATCATTGATAAAACCTTGTGCCCTGCTGAACTATCCACCAATAAATCTACTATGGGCATGGGGTACTCATCTTTTGGAATTGCTAAATTCAGGTTTCTAAAATCGATGCATACCCTCATTTTACCATTCTTTTTAACCACAGACACAATATTGGATAGCCATTTAACATATCTAGCTGTTCTAATAAAGCCTACCTTAAGGAGCCTAAGAATTTCCTCCTTGACCTTCTGAATCACTTCAGGACTCATCCTTTTTGGTTTCTACTTGTATGGCTTGAAATTAGGCTTCATAGGGAGCCTATGTTCCACTAATGACCTATCCAATCCTGGCTGTTCATTATATGACCATGCAAAACAATCTTTATATCTCTTTAATACCATCAACAACTGGTCCCTGTCAAGAGCACTTAACCAAGCACTGATGTAGATGGGTTGCTGTGTAGAACCTTCCCCTAAATTAACTTCTTCCAAGGGGTCTTGTATTTGAGAACTCACCAATGCTTCTTTTTTGATTTTTTCTATCTTCGAAGCAATTTCTTTGCTTTGTTCTGCTCCCATTTTCTCTTATTCAACATCTTTTCCTTCCTCCTCATAGACAAAGTCTGTCCATAAGGTTTCTTCCTCCTGTATTTCCTGGACTTTTGTTTCGATGTCCAATGCACAGTATTTATCAAAGGTCAAAGGTCTGACCTGTTGTTGTTTATGCTTACAGCCAAGTACCAGGGCTTCCTTCTCTTGTTCCTGAACCTTTTGGACTATTTCTTTTAAGTCCAATGCTGTGAACTTAACTAAAGCCAAAGGTCTGGCTTCTTAGATTTCATCTTTTTGCCTACAACCAGGCATCATTATCGTCTTTGATGACAAATTCTTCATCATCACTCTCCTGTACCAAGTGCTTTAGGTGTGCTACTTCTTCATCAGCCGTCACTTCAGCTGAATCATCAGGTTTTCTCAATATACTGAGTGGTGTTACTCCTTCAGTATACAACTTGGCCTCTGTAAAGTCAGCACAAGCGACAAAGGGTTGAGGGTCTACATTGATCTCCTCTGACTCTCCATTGCACAAGGCCATCATTATCTTCTGATGTAGAGAGGAAGGCACACATTTGTTGGTGTGAATCCAATCCCTTCCAAGTAAAGCATTATACTTAGCATTGCTGTCAATAACAAAGAATGCCATCATGCAATCTCTGGTTCCTACACTTAGGTTGATGGGCAAAATACCTTGAGCCATCTATTTATCTCCAGCAAAACCAGCAATGGTTGTGCTGGTTGGAATTAATCAGGGCTTCCTTTTCCCTAGTTTCTTCAAAGAAGATTTCGAAAGCAGGTTCACCGTTGCTCCATTATCCACCAATACTCTATTCATCTGTATCCCATCGAAAAAAGCCTTGATATACAAGGGCTTGACATGCTATGTCATAGATGTTGTAGGATACTCAAAAGGATATGAGAGATTAATAATCACTTCTTCTTCACTTTCGTCCTCAGTTTCCATCGGTGTGGCCACTTTGGATTCATCTTGAACCATACTAACCTGCGAATCTTCACTAGAAACTGGAATAGGGTCAATCTCTTGACCTTCTTGGTTTCCATCTTCAGCCTGGAACTCCTGTGGTAGTATATGCACCCTATTCACTGATACTGGAAGAAATGAGCCAAATTCAACTACTGGTTGCACTTGCTTCTTTTCCAGGCTAACTTGTTCAGTTACTTCAGAAGCATCTTCCATGCTACATTCTGGCAGTTCAATACTATTGACTTCCTTCAAATGGTCTGTTCCTGTTGGTTTTTCAACCAAAAATATCTGTTCAGCCATGAAGGCCTCAAACATCTCCTCCTCAACCATCTCTTTCCTTTGGCCTAAGTCAACTTCTCCTTTTGTCTCACTGTCGCTTTCCATCAAAGCCTTTTCAAGACCTGCTAAGCTGGATCTTTCCTTGGCTTTCAGTTCAGAGTGAACTTTAGCCAACTGCTCTTTGTTGAAATTCCTTCTGTTCTGAGGAGTTGATTTTGGACTATGATCCAATTTTGGACTTTCTCTTTCCTTTGTCTGGCCTTTTGGCTGGGCCAATGAAGAACTCTCTCCACTTTCCTTCAGATCCTTTTAGTACTGAGCGTACCTTCACTAGATCTTCCTCCTTTGGGACCTAGAAATTACCGGAACCATATTGGTTTCTTAGAAATTACCGGAACTTGTTTTTGGGCAAGTTCACTCTGAACTGAATGCACTCTAGAGGTCTCTTGCCCTTGGAATGCACTCTAGTGGTTGTTGGTCCAACCAAGAATGGCTGCTGTCTGGGACCAATTGGGTATGGCCTTTTGTTGTAGGCACTAGTTGGTTTAGGGTGCCTCTGCACATCATTGTAATACCGTTTCCCATCAATTGGAAGCCCTTTCAACCACTTGTAACTTAACCTGCATCTGGGACACATCCTTTGCATGACAGTTGCCTCTAAAGAGTCATCATGCAGTGCCTCCTCACTAGAGTCCTCCCTTTGGTCTGCAAAGCCCTATCCATTCGCTGGTGAACTTCTGGTATCTTTCTTAACAGTAGTCTGGCTGGCAACATGCATCTGCACATTAACCTCTCCCAATTCCTTCGGGGATAAGTTCTGGAAGTCTGGCACAATAACATTGGTTGTAACTTCTCCAATTTCTGGGAATGGATTAGTGTCAATCCCCATAACATTCTCTGTTTTAGCTGGGAATTTTAAACTCCCCTTTCGAATCTGTTCTTGGATTCTGTCCTTGAAAAACAATATAGTTTTTAGTTGAGTGAAACCAATAATTGTGCCATTTACAATACATTTTTCCTTTAAGTTCTTCTGGAGAAGGAATTTTAACTCCTTTTGGTAGCTTTAGGAAATTCGCTACAAGCAAATGATAAAAAAATGTCATCTGCCTTTGTTAAATCGAAAGAGTATTTCCTATGAAGGTCTTTCTTTTTAAACTACTGATCTATTGTAGTGTCTTTATGAATTAACGCCTCACAGATCACAGGCACTTTCCCTACGATCTCTGCTACATCAATCTCATAATTAGGATCTCTATAATAAGTCTTGTATGATGCATTACTTCGGTCTTATTCTTCCTCAAGTAATGATTCATATCTAGGCACCTTATAGGTTAATTTCACTAAGTCTCGAAACTCAGTTTAGTCAAACTTCTTTCGAAACCTAAACTCTAAACCATTTTGAGCCAATCTCACAAATTCAGGCTCTGGTAGAATGACCCTACACTTGTTTCGTGCTCTTTTGAATCTGGCAATAAATTGAACAGCCTTCTCATCAGGCCTTTGACTCAACTTTGCCAAGTCTGCCATAGAAACTTCTGGCTCTATTTGGAAGAATTAGGCATGAAATGCCTCGTCCATTTGTTGCCAAGTTTGGATAGAGCCAAGTGTAAGGTTAATATACCATACAAAAGCTACCCCAGTTAGAGAATGTGGAAAAAGTCTTAACTTCATGTAATCATTATTGGTAAATTCACCACATTGAGCAACGAACCTAGCAATGTATTCTACTGTTGACTGGTTTCCATTCCCATAAAAAAGAGCAAAGTCTGGTATTCTAAACCTTCTTGGGTATTCATCTACCCTATCCACCCATTCTGGGTATGGTTTTCTATACACAGGAGTTTGAACCCCCCGAGCCATAGGTCCACACATTTCTCTGACAATATCAGCAATTTGGTCCCTAGGAACCATATTTTGTGCTTGTTGGACTACCACTGGAGGAACAAACACAAGATTTCATGGAAAACCTTGTGCCTGAGGTCCTCTTGGTCCATAGGGAGGTATATTGGGGACTGGTTGTCCCTGTGGTACTGGCTGCTGTTGAGGGTATGGTTGACCTCTCTGAGCCTGTTCTACGAAAGGACCTGCGAAAGGTGTTGTAAGAGGAGGAACAGGTGTTGTTTCTCTTCCAGCCACAGGAAACCCTTCCAACCCCCCGGGTGCAAATTCGAACAAAGGATTAGTGAACCCCCTCGTGCCAAGTATGGCTTCGAACATGGAATTTGGAAAACATTCTCATGCCATTTTCTTGTGTTGGCCCAGATCCATCAATTTGTATGGCTTCACTGTTAAGTAACGAGACATTTTGATTTACCATAGGCCTCGAAAGAGGCTCATACCAACACTAAGGTGATAGTCTTTCATTATTTTGATCACTAGTCTGACCATTAGTATGTCCATTGATTTGCATATGCTGCTTATCTCTAGCCAATCTTTGCTGAGGGACATTTGAATTTTCCTCCATATGCGTTATGTTAGTTGGTTAATGGGCATTCATCCGATCCATAATGGATGTTACCCATCTTTCTATTGTGTTCATTAACTGTTGTCCCATGGCATCTACTAGGCCTCTCCATGGATTCATTGGCTGAGCAGATGGAATAGTGGATGGTCCAATTACATGGCCTCGTTCAATATTCTAGATATGTGGTACATGTTCTGCATTACTGGTCTGTTCGACCATAGGTTCTGATGAGATAGGTGCTTCCATAGGATGTGTTATCACATTATCCTCTGGATCAAGTATCTCTACCTCTCCTTCCATACCTTCTTCTAGGCGTTCATTTTCTCCTTGTCTCCTACGTCTAGCCATTTCAATTTGTCCCACCGAGCGTGCCAAAAATATATGTTGGCTTTTTTGGCTTTCGAAGGTTAGCATTGTAATTTTAAGCGTGCTAGCAAGGATCAATTAGTCCTTACAAAAGATTAATTACCAACGAATTATCAGGCGATTGTGTTTTAGTTTTTTCAAACTCAATGAAGAGGACTTTTACTGGTGGCTTGTTTAGGATAATTTAGTAGACAACAATTAAGTGAAGAAAATCACAGAATTTCATTAAGTAAAAATGAAAAACTTATAATGATCTGACCCAGCCTCGTAGAGGTTCACAGCAACAAGCTATTTGAAACTACTCCTATGAATGAAGTGCAATGCAGGAATTTGAAGTACAAAAATGTAAAGAACTGTAAAAACTGGAAAGGAGAATAAAGTAGATAAAACTAGTTTTTTGATCTAAGTCTGGATCCTCCTTTCTGGGGCCTTCTCTGCTATTTATACTTCTCAATGATAATCGTCGAAGTGGGCTCTTAACCCTCGAAATGTCCCTCCATGATCGCTGAACATGCTCCTCACAGTCAGTCCCACTACGCCATGTTTACAGTTAGGTTTCCCTCCTGATTTTGAATTTGAACCTTGTGAGTAACCGTTTAGGCCACATCACCTTATATCCCTCGATCATTCCAATGCTATGCAGACCCATTATTACCAGTATGGGTTGACACGTGTCTGACTATCGTTCGCACTTTGCATTACTTCTCCAAATTGCCCCTTTCATGTCTCATGTCAAATTGTGATTGGCTTATACAAATTATACAGCCAACAGCTATGGATGAGAAGTCTTGCTGACTTAATAAGATGCTCCCTTTTCAAAGTGTTAACAAATTTTCATGTTCCGACCTGCATTCCCGAACAAATAAGCTATATTCGCTAATGTGTTCCCTGAACAAATAAGTAATGTTCGGGCCTGTATTCCTAAACTTGAAAAAATGAAAACTTCTAGAAGTGTCAAGAATTTTAATCATTCAAAATGTTAACAAATTTTTATGTTCAGACTTGCATTCCCCGAACAAATAAGCTATGTTCGGGAATGTGTTCCCGAACAAATAAGTAATGTTCGGACTTGTATTCCCGAACTTGAAAGAATGAAAACTTTTGAGAGTGTCAAGAATTTTAACCATTTAAATTGTTAACAAATTGAGGGTGGATAGGTTTTGAAGGTGGGATTTGGGAAAGATGGATGGGTGGTGATGGAGGTGGGTGCTTTCATAAACCCTAATTCATCATGTAGTGGGTGTGTAGGTTTAATTGTAGGTGGGGTGTCCCAAAATTAATAATGTCCTTTGTAGTAATTTTATTTGAGATTATTATTGTAATAAAAAAAAATAAAAATTAGGGAGTCCAAAATAATTCATAGCGTGCTAATAGCAGCTCTTTTAAATATTGCTGCCATATTGATCCAAAATTTTTAATCCCAAAGAGCCCTTCTAGTTTTCCTATTGTTGTGGAATGGAAAAAGAAAGAAGGAAAAGGTAAAAAGAAAAAAAAAGGAAAATACAACTTTATTTCCGATACACTTGTAGAAAACTACTACTGCATGATATAAGAGCACAAGAAGCAAGTCTCTCTACCAAAAAAAATGAAAAAGGAAAAGAAAGTGCATATCAAAGCCAAGAAAAATCGGTTGTTTCTTCAGTGGAACATTCAACGGCGGTCTCAGAAGTAATTGCCTGCAATTCCGACTCCTAATAGAAATCCTTTTACGTGTCCCAACAAAGTCTCTAATCAGATTCAAGTGCGTGTCGAAGCATTTGCTCTCTCTCATCTCCTACCCACAATTTTCCATCCATCACACTCACCTAAATCCCAACCCCGCAACCTCGGGCATCTACATCATCAACTATTATTGCCAGTGGCAGAGCCAAGATTTTGGCTCAAAAGCGGCACATTTGAATTAAAATTTTAACAAAAATCATAATTTAACTTAATTTTTATTTGATGGTAGGACTAAAAATTAGTGCAATGCAAAAGTTATATTTAAATATAAGATCAAGTTAACTAATCATTATCTTTATTTTTATTAATTTATTTTATATATGATGATCATCACAGTTTAAAAAATAATTACATATATCCTCATAAAATATGAAAACAAAATTATATTAAGATGCACACACATAAAAAAATATAGTGAGGATAGAGAAAGAAATGAGAAAAAGATGAATAAATAATATATAGAGGCTATTATATATTACTTGTTTTTTTCACCGTTTTGAATAATTGAATTACATGGCAATATATTATTAGTTGTCATTAATTATGTAATAATTATGTGTCGTATAAGAGGTGATATAAAATAATGACAAAATATCAGTGATATATAACATTTCTCTACTATAAAATTTATAAGAATTTTTTTTAGCATAATTAAACATTTAAAGTGATAAATTAAACATTTCTTTTTATAAAATAAAAAAACAGTAAAGAAAATAATGATATAAAAATTTTGAGATATTACTTGGATTAAATTGAAATATATATTTTTATTAGAAGAAAAAGAATAATTTTTCAAAAATTGAGGGGGGCACGTGACCCCTCTGGACCTCACGTGCCTCCACCCCTGCTTATTGCCTGCCACACAAACATATTGATTCTGTCTCCCTTCACTGCCATCAAAGTGTGTTAAAATTGAACACTCCCTTTAGGAGAATCTTACAATGGCTTGTTGTTGTGTTTGAAGGGTGAGAGGCTTTATATTGTTTGTAATCCGACCACCCAAAAATAACCGATGCTTCCAAATCCGTGCCACACTTGATCGTTTAAATCATTATATTGTTTTATGCTTGATGCTTATTTGGCTTTTGATCCTTCAAAATCACCTCACTACAAGGTTGTTTTATGCTTTTGATCCTCTAAAATCACCTCACTCCAAAATCAGTAACACATGCATTTTATGAAATTGTTTGTGTTATTCGTTTGTTTCTTATTCAGATTCGTATGCTTGCTGCTTTGGGATTTCAAATCCTTGAGATGGGCGGAGACGGGGAAGCATCCTACAGTTGGAGTGAGAAGTACCGGTTCAAGCTTAGACCGATAGCATCTGTATTCCCTGAGATGGTCTACACAAATAAATTGTTCTATAAGTACAATGTGATATCTGTTGTGAAGGAAGCAAATGAAAAAGATTACACGGTTGTGTTAGCTATTCCTGGCGGGGTGATGCTATGGTACATTTAGATGTACGTTATGAGGATATGGGATTTTATATTATAACTAATATCATATAGATCATAACCATTATCACATTAACTCATAACTTAGTTATATTTAGTTATTCATACATACCATATTATCTCATAACTACCACATAACTAAATTATTTTAATAATATAATTTTGAATTGGCAACTGGTGTAACTGGTTACCAAAAAGAGGGCAAAGGAAATCAGAGGAGTCTAGGGGTCCCAACATCACATATCTCATAACCACTAGTCACATATCTCATAACCAACACCTTTCTTTCATAACCAACATTACATATCTCATAACCACCAGTCACATATCTCATAACTAACACCATTTTGCTCATAACCACACCACTTTGTTCATAACCAATATCACATATCTCATAATCGTTGATCACATATCTCATAACTATTACCCACATGAATCATAACCACATCTCATAACCAATCCCTTTGAGTCATAACAAACATCATATATCTCATAACCACTAGTCATATATCTCATAACTAACAATCCTTTTGCTCATAACTACACCACTTTGATCATAACCAATATCTCATATCTCATAACCACTAACACATATAGTATAACCAAATATCATTTGACACCACTTTGCTCATAACCAAAATCACATATCTTATAATCACTAATCAAATATCTCATAACCATTACCCACATATTTCATAACCAACATCACATATATCATAACTACTAATCACATATCTCATAACCACTCCACTTTGCTCATAACTAACATTACATATCTCATAACCACTAATCACATATCTCATAACCAAACACCCTTTGACTTATAACTTCATCACTCTGCTCATAACCAAAATCACATATCTAATAATCACTAATCATATATCTCATAACTTTTACCCACATATGTCATAACCACATCTCATAACCAACATCATTTGCCTCATAACCAACATCACATATATCATAACCACTAATCACATATCTCATAACCATTACTCACATATAGGGGTGTAAATTTGGCCCACGAGCTCACGGCACACTCTAAGTCTCGAAATTACTCTCTCTCTCTCTCTCTCTCTCTCTCTCTCTCTCTCTCTCTCGCATTTGCGCTAAAGAAAGGGTCTAGGGATTTGTCAAAAACAATTAATAAGGAAATGTTGATTTTGACAAAATTTGGATGTTAGTTCCAAATTTTTGAAGAAAATGGGGCCGAAATTATGTAATAATCATTATTAAAAAACAAAATTAAAACATTTATGAATTGAGTCTTATAATAAAATAAATTATTAATTTATAATTTTGTCTATTTATACTTCAATTTTTTTATTTATTTTTAATATAAATCCTTCATCTATTTTTATTAAGTAAAATTAATAAATAAATAAATAAAAAAGACTGTTTTACTCATCAACTACAAAATGTATAATTACACCATTAATTGGCATAATAAAAATATTTAAAATTTTAGAAATCACAAATATGATAATCAAGTCACAAAGTTTTGTAATATAAAACACAAAATACATAACGTCATCACTAATTGGCGTAACAAAATTATTTAAAATTATAGAAAATCACAAATGTTGTAACTAATTCCCAGAATTTTGTAACATTAACCAAAAATTATGTAACTATCCACTAATTGGTGTAACAAAAACATCTAAAAATTTTAAAAACCACAAATGTCATAACCAACTCACAAAATTTTATAATATCAACTACAAAATGCGTAACTGCACCACTAATTGCCATAATAAAAATAATCAAAATTTTTACAAATCACAAATGTCATAATCAACTCACAAAATTTAATAACATCAACTACAAAATGCGTAACTGCACCACTAATTGCCATAATAAAAATAATCAAAATTTTTACAAATCACAAATATCATAACCAACCCAAAAAATTTCATTACATCAACCACAAAATGCATAACAACACAACTAATTGATGTAGCAAAAATATCCAAAAATTTTATAAACCACAAATATTGTAATCAAGCAACAAAGTTCCATAACAATTATCATAAAATGACTAAACAAATCACTAAAAATCTTAGAATCACCAATCAAGATCTCTCATAATACAGAGAAAACAAAATGTAATGACAATCATTAAATAATTTAATCAACGGCTTAAAGCCATGGAATAGAAAATGAGAGTTAGAGAAGATTAGCTAGTAGAGCAAAAGGAAAGGGAATATGAGAAAGAAAGACTGAACGGGCTTATCGCCTGTGAAAATGACATCAAAGGTGTTGTCGTTTCCAATAAGGAACATAGGAGATATCTACATTGACAATAAAGAATGAGAGAGATGCTTGAGGGATGAAGAGGACTGAGATAGCAGAACAGTACAACAAAATGCGTAATATTCATTTTTCAATAGTTCTATAACACATGTACAAATTGATGATAACAAAACCTTTCAAATCATAACTACAACCAAAGGTTTGTGTATGTATGACATATTAATGTGAAAGACCTAGAGTTTCGAGATAGATGCATTTACTAGATAGAGTAATATCACTAGAATGAATACAAAGAGAGTAGTGACGAGTTCAAGGATCTATTGCAGAGACACAGGAGTAGAGAGAGGAAGAATCCAGTGAGGAAGAACTATCAACAATGGTCATTCGATAATTTGAGCGAAATAGAGAAGTTTGAGTAAGAAATAAAGAGAGCTCAGGCACAACTAGGACAAATCAAGGGAAAGAAAATAGAGTAGAGAAAAAAACAAAGAAAAATTGGGGAAAAAATTTTGGAGAAAATTTATTTAGTAGAACAAAATAAAATCACGCCATAGATAATTTTTTTCAACATATTTTTTATTAAAATTTAGTTAAATTATATATATATATATATATGTGTGTGTGTGTGTGTAAGTGTATGTAGATCTTTTAAAAAGAATATCGTTTGTATATTACTATTTCTATTATATTTAATGAAGATACTATGACTAAAAATAAATTTAAAATAGAGATATGTGATCAATTGCAATTATCACTTAGGGATGACACTTCAAAATTAATTAAGAGAGTTGAGAGTTCCAAGATAATGAGAGTTTGAGAGACAGATTTGTTTGTGAGAAATAAAATGAAAGAGGGGTGGTATTTATAGGACTTGGGAGGGAGGGGTCAATTTATATATATATATATAAATAAATAAAATTGGCGATTGGTGGAATTAACGGTTATATGACTGTTTTAATTTTTTTTTTTTTTAATTTTTGACCGTTGCACTAACAGGGAGAGCAGGGAGCCGTTGGGGTTGGGTCAGGCTAGATGGGGGAAAAAATTTCGAGTCGAGCTCACAAGATGGGTCACACTCCATAACACACCAGAGTCAGGCCGGGCTCTAGAACATATAGCCTAGGGTCTTAGGTTGGGTTCAGGATCAGGCTCATGCTCAAGCCTGGTGGGGCCCACCCAGGGCGCGACTGGACTTGGGGTATGCCGCAAGCTTGTGGGCCAAATTTACACCCCTATATGTGGGTAGTGGTTATGAGATATGTGATTAGTGGTTATGATATATGTGATGTTAGTTATGAGGCAAATGGTATTGGTTATGAGATGTGGTTATGACATAAGTGGGTAAAGGTTATGAGATATATGATTAGTGATTATTAGATTTGTGATTTTGGTTATGAGTAGAGTGGTGTCGTTATAAGTCAAAAGTTGTTTGGTTATGAGATATGCGATTAGTGGTTATGAGATATGTAATGTTGGTTATGATCAAAGTGGTGTGGTTATGAGATATGTGATTAGTAGTTATGATATATGTGATGTTGGTTATGAGATATGTGGGTAATGGTTATGAGATATTTGATTAGTGGTTATAAGATATGTGATTTTGGTTATGAGCAAAGTGGTGTCAAAGGGTGTTTAGTTATGCTATATGTGTTAGTGATTATGAGATATGAGATATTGGTTATGATCAAAGTGGTGTGGTTATGAGCAAAAGGGTTGTTAGTTATGAGATATGTGACTAGTGGTTATGAGATATGTGATGTTGGTTATGACTCAAAGGGGTTGGATATGAGATGTGGTTATGATTCATGTGAGCAATAGTTATGAGATATGTGATATTGGTTATGATCAAAGTGGTGTGGTTATGAGTAAAATGGTGTTAGTTATGAGATATGTGATATTGGTTATGATCAAAGTGGTGTGGTTATGAGTAAAATGGTGTTAGTTATGAGATATGTGACTAGTGGTTATGAGACATGTGATGTTGGTTATGAGAAAAAAAGGTGTTAGTTATGAGATATGTGACTAGTGATTATGAGATATGTGATGTTGGTTATCAGTCAAAGGGGTTGGTTATGAGATGTGGTTATGAGATGTGTGATTATGGTTATGAAATATGTGATATTAGTTATGAGCAAAATGGTGTTTGTTATGAGATGTGGTTATGAATATGTGATATTAGTTATGAACAAAATGGTGTTGGTTATGAAATGTGGTTGTGACTAAGTTATGATCAATTTGATTATAGTTATGAAGAAATATGATTTTGGCTCATAACTCTAAAAAGTGACCTGTTTAGCAGGTTACTTTTAATGATGTGGCTCAATCTTAGCCATTAATTTTCTATGTACCATACATTTTTTAACAAAATGTACTATAGACTTTCCCTTATGGGCAAAGTTATTTCCTATGTTCTGAAATGTAACACATGGAAGGTGCTTTGTGATTTTTCGACATGTCATGAATTAACCTATTATTGTTTTGTTAATGCTTATCCATTCATTGAAAGCCTATCCCCTGTTTGAGCAGTTTTTTTTTTTTTTTTTTTGGTAGAATTTGGTATAAACTTTTCATTAAAATGAGTTTCTTAATGTTAAAACCTTGCATATTTTTGCCTTTTTCTTTTTGATTGGCACTAGGTGTTCAGATCAAATACCGACTAATCTCCAGAGGTGTACATCCATTCATTGAAAGCCTATCCCCTGTTTGCGGGGTTGTTCTTTTTCCTTCCTTTATTATTTTTATTGTTTTTTTGTGCAGAATTTGTCATGAACTTTTCATTAAAATGAGCTTCTTATTGTTAAAACCTTGCATATTTTTGCCCTCTTTGTTTTTGTTTTTTTTTTTTTTTTTGATTGGCCACCGGAGTGTCCGAATCAAAACCCAACTAATCCCTAAGGGTGTACAAGCCCTTGGCAAGTAGTTTCCCGCAAGTATACCACGGTTAATTCAAGGGTTTTCTCCCGTCTGATAGCCCCAAGAAATTGTTAATACCTAAGAAGTTTCTATCCCTGAACCTTGGAGGGAGCCCACCTCTAAGATCCAAGGCCTTGCCACCAGGCCAACCCTTTGGGTTTATTTTTGCCATCTTTTTTGATGTCTTAAAACATTTGTTTGTTTGAATGTTACGATCATATTTGTTATCTTAGATAATACTGTTTTCATAATGTGTTATAATCTAATTTTCCATCTGTTGAGGTATTTATTAGATTGTTGGTGTCTCTAATACTACTGTGATTCTATTCATTATTTCATTCATATATATTAGATTGTTGGAATCTAATGCTCTATTTGTGAATTGTGAGCCTTGTTCTGATCAAACTGAAGTATCATTCATTTCACTAATTGCCAGATAGCTTAAATCAAAATTTTTATTTTCTTCACAGTTTCGATCTGGCATGAAGAAAATCGAAAATGCTGTTATTGTATTTTTGGAAGGTATGTTTGGAATGAGGATTTTGGATTCTGGACTTGTCAAAAGGAAATAAAAATGTAAGGCACATGAAATTACCAATACATACTTATTTTTATTGATAATTTAAACCAAAAAAAAAAACATCTAATATGAATTCATTTTCTTCTCATTGTTAGAATTTTAGACCTTATATAGCTCATAATTTTCGTTAATTAATTTTACTGATTGCCAGATAGTTTAAATCAAAAATTTTATTTACTTCACAGTTTCGATCCGGCATTAAGAAAATCGAAAAAGCTATTCTTGTGTTTTTGGAAGCTATGTTTGGAATGAGGATTTTGGATTTTGGACTTGTCAAAAGGAAAGAAAAATGAAACGAACATGAAATTACCAATACATACTCTCTCTTTTTTAATAATTTAAATAAAAAATAAAACAATCCATTCAAAAAAAAAAAAAGTCTAATATGAATTCATTTTCTTCTTAGCTCATAATTTTCGTTAATTAATAAAACCTGAATTAAATAACGGTGATTTGAATAAAGTTTTTAGTCACAACGATCTAATGATTAGTATTAACCTAGTGATTATAATTTGGTTGTAGATCAGGTACTACGGATAATATTTGTAGAGATCTAATGACTATGGATATTAGTTACATGTTTATGGAATTCAAAAAGGAGTATAGCCTTCCTGAGGAGAACACATTCTGGGTTCATTTGGGATAGGGGTAAGCAGCGGATATACCGATCCGCCTAAACCGATCGAACCGAACCGAACAGATCCGTCGCATTTTGAACGGATGTGTGATAACGAGCGGACGTTTACGGATTAATTTTTTTCAATCTGCCTAGTTTTGGAAGGATGACGAATTTAAGGTTCCTTTGGCCGCAACTGAACCGCCAAACCGCGAGCATCCCTAGTAATTTATAAGATTTTGTATTTTCAATTTGTTTAGATATTCTGATTGTATTTTCAATTGACAAATAGTTTAAATATTCTGTTGAATATATTTTGCTGAAAAAGAGTTTTCAACTTGAATATATTTTTTCAATTGAAAAAAATAAATGTATTATTTATCTATATTTTTTGGTTTTTAAATCTAACTATAAAAATAATAAACAGAAAATATGACATATGCTGGTTGGTTTTTGTATTTAAAAACAGATATAGATGTAACAATATAGAGTCATACAATCTCTACTACTACTTTGTTTATAGTTTTAGTGTTTTGAATTGTTTTTATATTTTAAGAACCACATATTGTAATACTTTATGTGGATAAGACATGATGTGATTGTAATATGTGGATGAGGCATGTAGTGATTGTAATATTCTAAAGTTTCAAACTTTCTTTCTTTAGATGATACATGTAGTGCTTGTAATACTTTTTTAAGTCATTGACTATAATACTTTTTTTTTTTTTTTTTTTTTGAGGAAGTGTACAAGTTGAATTATGTTGAAAATTTATAAAATTTTAAACCGCCAAATCGATTTGCATCCATCCGCCAATCCGTTCAATCCACATCCGCCGGATTGGTGGACGGATGCAGATTGATTTTCTCCAATTCGCCAAATTGGCGGACGGATGGCGGATTGGAGGTTCCGTGGCCGCAACCGACCCGCACCCACCCCTAGTTTGGGAAGTGGGTTGGCTTTTTAGTTATTTTAACATGGGGTTAAAAAGTCTCGCTTGTGAAGGGCTTTTTGGCTTTTTTAACATTTTGTGAGAAAAAGAATGTAATGATTATGTCTTGAATGTGATGTTTTATCTTATTAGACTAAAAAAACCTTCTTTTTTTTTTTTTGGGGCTAAAATAGCTCCAAACCTAACCCAATCTCTCTTCCCAAACGAAGCCTTTTACGTGCCTTGACTATGTAAGAGTTTTTTCTAAAAATTTTCTATTAATATTTAATTTTGTTATTTTTGATTAATTATTATAATTGTTATAATATTTATTCAAACCGAAATTTCTAAATTTTTTCCAACAATCAACTTGTATTAGTTTTCTTTGACTCTTATCTCTGCCACAATTTTCATTCCCTTGTGTCTATCTTTATTGATTGCAAGTAATGATTGAATTTATCTAATATTAAGGTTTCTAGTATTAAGATTTTATAGCATAAAGGACACTAAATATTTTTATAATGTCTAAGGTCCTTCAACATTGATCCAGAGAAAATTTGATATACAGAATTTCTCTGGACTTCCCAGAAAAATTCTCTCTAGAGAAATTCTGGACTTGACAGTAGCTGAGTTTGAGGTAGCTTTGCGAGTTTCTTCCTAGAAAATTTCTTCCTAGAGAAAATCACATCTTTATCAAAATTCTTCACAATCTCAAGCTCCAATACCTTATCATCACCAGCCAGAGAAAATTACTCCCTTTAGTACGTAAATGAGGTGAAATTCACTTCTATGAACAATCCAAATCAAAATTCAGTTTCATTCTAATACTTGTTTATCATTCCATATAGATCACCGAGCAGATCACTATTACACAAGATCATTAACAAATCAAAAAGTGCTACTTTAAAATCAGTGAAAAGAGAACTAACTAAACAAAAAAGTAAACAATTATACAAATACATAACGTGCATATATCAAGATATGTAAGATTACCAGAGAAAATTGTTTTAACAAAACCAGAGAAATTTTAGCACAATAATTTTAAACCAAAGAAAATTATTTTAACCAAACCAGAGAAGTTTTATCACAAATTTATTTGTGTTTGTTCACAAAATATTGAAATTTCTCTAGCTTGATTGATACAAAAACCTGCAATCTCTTGATCGATACAATGGGTATGTCTCATCCCAAACCCAATCACCATCAAACACATCACACCCACTATAGCGATCCCGGTATTCCCTTTACCGTTCAGTTGTATTCCAGACTCGGTTCCGTGGAGTTGTAGTTGTATCTATCTTGTTGTCGTCCTTTAATTCCATTTGTTTGAGTTTTAGGATGTGTTGGGCATGTTTCGGGCAGGTGGGTTGAGCCTTGGTCTAAAATCTTGTTGCCAGGTTTTTGGTCGTTCCGCTCGAGCGGGTCTTAGAGCGCTCGAGCGGAGATTGCACACTCCCAGTATTTCGTGCCACTGTAAAACTTCTGTAGGTGTGTTTTTCACACTCGAGCGGGTTTTCTTACGCTCAAGCGGGTTGTGCTCGAGCGGACCTTTTGGCGCTCGAGCGGGTAGTGCTTGTATGAGAAAGTTCTGGGAGAGGGGAATCTACGCTCGAGCGGACTGGTTTTCGCGCTCGAGCGGATGTGCTTTACCTTTGTATCTTGGTGCTCGAGCGAGCCTTCTTGCGCTCGAGCGGACAATGTTTTTTGTTCTTGACGCTCGAGCGTTGTGTTTTCCGCTCGAGCGGACCTATCGTATATCAGAAGGCAGTTAGGCATTTTTGAATCACTTCTTGCATTCTCTCTCTCTCTCTTACTTTCTAAAAAGAGATTTTGAGAGCCTCTCTCTCTAGAAACTCCCTTCTCTCTAGGGTTTGATCTAGTTAGAGTGTCCTCCTTTCCTTCAGCCTTTGTAAAAGTTGTGTTGATCGTCGAGGGCTTTGTTTTGATCCGAAAAGTTTGGAGTTTGGAGCACTTTGGTTTTGGTCTCTTCTCCATTTGAGCTCTAACTTCGAGGTAGGGATATCCTACTCCTTCTTATGAGCTTTGTCTTTGAATTTTAGCATTTTGATGTGTTGGGGGTTGTTGGGTAATTTTGAGAAAGTTTGGACCATTGTGTAATTTTACAAAAATGGGGTTTTGTTTATATAAACCTATATGCATGTTTGGCATGGAGAAATGAAATAAATGTTGGATTATTGGCAGAGATGGAACCTTAGGGTTGTTTGTTAATTATGGGAGAATGCCCTAATTACATTGATAAATTAATTTGTATAATTAATTTTGAGAAATCAGGAATTGAATTGGAAATGTTGAAATTGGAAATGTATGGAATTAAAGGGTGCAGTTGGATCAGTTATCGCTCACCTGAACGAAATGTTGAAATTTTATCCATTTGATGCATTTATTTCCTGTTTAAAAATAACTACTTTGGACTATCGGTGGAGGATAGTCGTGATTGTTGTAGACAATGCATGATGATTAGGAAAACTAAAACTAATCAATGAAATGTGTCATCGAATATGACGGTTGAAAGAATATATTAACTTTATGTATTGATTGATGATGTATATGATAATTGTTTATATGCATCGTGTTGTGTGGGAGGAGATAGGGGATGTACTCCACGGTTTAGGGGAAGATAGGGGATGGACCTCTAAACCGGATGTTGTTTGGGAGGAGATAGGGGATGGACTCCGTAGATACAGCTCATAGGCTTATCTAATGATGTGTTGATACAGCTCATATGCTTATCCGTTGAAGTGTTGATACAGCTAATATGCTTATCTGTTGACGTGTTGATATAGCTAGTATGCTTATCTATTATGAAATGGGAAGTGTTTAATATGAGTTACTATCTCATATAAGTTGTTTGGCCAGGTTTTGAGCCATAGTTATGAATTGAGAATTCGATAAGAAACGGAAAGTGAAATGTAACATGGACATGATTGTCATGAACTGTAATCTGGTTCGGGTTGGAATATAAGTGAGAATCATCTATCGAATGCTATTATTTTAGTCATTGTTTATAGTTGGTTTAGTATATTTCTACTGGACTGTGGCTCACCCTATACGGGACATCATTTTCAGGTACAGGTAGCATGCCATCTCCAAGAACGTAGCTTGGGAGGCTTGGGACTGATGGATTGTTTTGTGTTTTGGTTGTATTACATGTATATCAAGCCAAGGGCTTTCTTTGTATAGAGTTAGTACTCTCTTTTTGTAACCAAGTGTTGACTTGGAAAGTTGTAAGCCCATAGGGCATTTACTTTTGATGTCAACATGTAATACATTTTGTAAGGATTACTCTGATGGAATATACTTGTGCATTATTCTCTTATGTCTAAGCATGCTATTGTTGGATGATTTATGGGGTTATTTTGAGGGCGTTACAACTTGGTATCAGAGCGTACCGGGTTCGAATACTTTGGGTACGTGGGAAGTGATTAGTATCACAATGGGTTTGTCTCGCTTGTTAGAGACCTATGCGTGACATTATGTGTTTATTTGATAACATGTTTATGTGACCATGTGGGTATGGGATTTAGTTTCTAGGATGTTGATTGGATCCTCGGATTTTTGTGAGTCTTGTTGGAAAAGCACTTGATCAATGCTGTTTCTAACCGGAACTCTAGTAACGCCTCGGGACTATCATTATCCGGAAATGAAACTCGAAGTGCTTATGTGTTTATGTGCTTACATGGAGTGAATTACAGTTGTCCATGCATTAGGACGCGAGTGTTATAACTTTGGCACATTTGTGAATGTGCTAATGTTCTTCGTTACCTTTATTAGGATGTCAGGACGAGGACGTGGTGGTAGACGAGGTAGGCCTAGGAGGCAGGAGATGCCTTTACCGGATGATATTCTGGCACAGCAGGAGGGGGTTGGCCAGGCCAATGTGGCAGAGCCAGCAGTTCAGGAGGCTATGGGCGCTTTAGCCCGAGGGATAGCCGATGCTTTGAGGGAGTCTATGGGTATTCTCAGAGCTGAGAATCCAGTCCAGGCTCCAGTGCAGGCCCAGGTTGTAGAGGCAGGGCCTTCCTTCTTGAAGAGGGAGTTCTTCCGGTCTAACCCAAACGAGTTTGTTGGGGATCCAAAGGAGCCACTTAAGGCAGACGAGTGGTTGGAACAGATAAGTAAGACGTTTGAGATGCTAGGCATCGAGGACGGGGCCTTGAAAGTGACCTTGGCATCTTTCCAGCTTAAGGGGGATGCGGGTCAATGGTGGAAGTTCGTGAAGGGCCGTTTGGATGGCACTTGGGAGGCTTTTGTGAATGCTTTCCAGGAGAAGTTTTTATCTCCAGCAGTCAGGGAGAAGCTGAGAGACCAGTTCTGCCAGCTTTTGCAGTTGAGTTCTTCAGTGGCCGAGTATAAGACTGCTTTTACTAGCTTGTCCAGGTTCGCAACTGAACTTGTGGCGTCCAAGGAATGCCGCTGTATCGAGTTTGAGAAGAGGTTGAGGCGCGGCCTCAAGATGAGAGTTGGGGGTTCTATGATTCGAGACTATGGGCGCTTGGTTGATGCTGCAGCCCATATGGAGATCATGATGCAAGAGAAGGAGGGATAGAGAGGCTCCAAGATGAGCCAGGATGGTCAGGGTGATGGCAGGAGACAGAGGGGTTCTAACCCTCAGCAGTCTTAGGGTGGTGTTGCTAGATCGACCTTTCCAATGCCGAGTGCAGGCTTGGGGAGAGGCAATCAGGGAGATTTCACCTGTTACAAGTGTGGTCAGCTGGGCCACAAGGCTTCGATTTGCCCACAGAGGGAAGGAGGTCAGAGAGCTGCTTCATCTTCAACTAGACCGCAGAGCCAGAGTCAGGGCAAGGGCCAGCCCTTGTCTTGTTATCAGTGTGGTCAGCCTGGGCACCTGAAGAGGTTTTGCCCACTGTTGAGTGCCACTTCGAGCACGTCTGGTTCTAGGCAGACGCAAGGTTTTCAGCCAGCTCAGTCTGTGCAGGCCTCGAGGGCCAATCCGGGAGCTTCGTCGTCCCAATCTGTACAGCAGTCGTATGCTCCGAGAGGTGAGCAGGTGGATCAGGGGCCTATAGGGCGCGTGTATGCTGTTACCGCACAGGACCTAGTACCAGCTCCATCAGTTGTGAGAGGTACCTTTCTGTTTTGCAACTTGGTTGCTAGTGTGTTGATTGATACTGGTGCATCTCATTCTTTTGTATCTGCTGCATTTGCATCTGTGTTGGTGTTGGAGTTGGCACAATTAGCATCTCCTATATGTGTTGCATCACCTGTTGGGGGTGAATTGATTTTGAAACACGGATGTAGAGGTTGTGATATAGAGGTCGCCGACCGTATGCTTCCGTTTCCTTCTGTTGTTATGCCCATGACGGGTTTTGATGTTATTTTGGGTATGGACTGGCTATCGTCATACCGGGCAGTTATTGATTGCTACCGCCAGAGGGTCACAGTATGTACCTTGAGCGGGGAGTGTTTCCATTTCTTGGGGGATCGGGTTGGTAGTGTGTTGCCACCGGTGTATGATTCGCGAGGGCGGAGTGAGCTTAGTGGTCTACTGGCTAGCTTTATGAGTGGTGAGTGTGACGAGACCCAGATTGTATTACCGAGAGTGGTTTGTGAGTATTCGGATGTTTTTCCCGAGGATCTGGTTAGTTTGCCACCTCACTGAGAGATAGAGTTCTCTATTGATTTAGTGCCCGGTACGGCACCGATTTTTATGGCACCTTACCCTTTTGCCCCAGCCGAGTTGAGTGAGTTGAAGATTCAGCTCCAGGAATTGCTAGATAAGGGCTTCATTCGCCCTAGTGTTTCGCCGTGGGGAGCACCGGCCCTCTTTGCTAAGAAGAAAGATGGTGCCTTGAGATTGTGTATCGACTACCGGAAGTTGAATCGGGCTACGGTCAAGAATAAGTACCCTATGCCCCATATAGATGATTTGTTTGACCAGTTGAAGGGTTCCCGTTGTTTCTCTAAGATAGACTTGAGATCGGGTTACCACCAGTTGAGGGTCAGGGAGGAGAAAGTTCCGAAGACGGCATTCCGTACGCGGTATGGCCATTATGAGTTTCTAGTGATGCCATTTGGGCTCACCAATGCACCAGCAATCTTTATGGATTTGATGAACTGGATATTCTGGGAATTCTTAGATCGCTTTGTGGTCGTCTTTGTGGACGACATTCTCATCTATTCACCTTTAGAAGAGGAGCACGAGGAACACTTGAGAGTGGTGCTCGAGTTACTTAGAACCCATAGGTTGTATGCCAAGTTTGGGAAATGTGAGTTCTGGCTAGGAGAAGTCAAGTTCTTAGGCCATGTGGTTTCCGGAGAAGGGGTGTCTGTTGATACATCCAAGATTGAGGCAGTGCAAGATTGGGCACAGCCTAAGAGTGTGTTTGAGATCCGCAGTTTTCTGGGATTAGCTGGGTATTACCGCCAGTTTGTGAGGGATTTCTCCAGGTTAGCTTCGCCGTTGACTAGACTGACTCGGAAGGGAGTCAAATTTGTATGGAGTGAGACTTGTGAAAAGTCGTTCCAAGAACTGAAAGTTAGATTGACCACTGCTCCGGTCTTGATTATTTCGGAGAGAGGGTTGGATTATGCAGCCTATTGTGATGCCTCACGAGAGGGTTTGGGTTGTGTGTTGATGCAAGAGGGGAAAGTGGTTGCCTATGGCTCACGTCAGTTGAAAATACACGAGAAGAATTACCCTACACATGACCTAGAACTAGCAGCTGTGATTTTTGCCTTGAAGATTTGGAGGCACTACCTTTATGGTGAGAGGTTCGAGGTATTCCGGACCATAAGAGTCTGAAGTATCTGTTTACACAGAAAGACTTGAACTTGAGGCAGAGGAGGTGGATGGAGTTTATTGAGGATTACGACTTCGAATTGCACTATCATCCGGGGAAGGCCAATGTTGTGGCCGATGCCCTTAGCAGGAAATCCATTAGTGATGTAGCTTGTATAGCCATCCGGGAGTGGGAGATGTTAGGTGCGCTTGGTGAGTTTGATTTGCTTCTGGGTGAATCCGTTGAGGTTGCGGCCTTGTTTTCTGTTATTGCTCAGCCTACACTTGTGGCTCGAGTGTTAGAGGCACAGACAGGTGACCTTGAGGTAGAATCCCTCCGAGATAAGGTCTCCAGTGGGAAGGTTGAGAAAGGTTTGATGGTGTATCCCGACCTGAGTGTGAGATACTGAGACCGTTTGTTTGTGCCGGAGTCTTGCCGAGAGGAGCTACTCCGAGAGTTTCATCATTCACGCCTTGCAGTGCATCCAGGAGGCACTAAGATGTATCGGGATTTGGGTCGCCAGTTTTGGTGGCGGGGTATGAAGAGAGATGTAGCAGTTTTCGTGTCTAAGTGCCTTACTTGTCAACAAGTGAAGGCCGAACATCAGAGGCCAGCGGGTTTGTTACAACCCTTGCCTATTGCCGAGTGGAAGTGGGAGCATGTCACTATGGACTTCGTTGTAGGTCTTCCGAGGACTCAGCGGGGTAGTGATGCTATTTGGGTGGTTGTAGACCGGTTGACTAAGTCGGCGCACTTTATCCCTATGCGCGTGAGAGATTCGGTAGATCATCTTGCCGATTTGTATATTCGGGACATAGTGAGGTTGCACGGGGTCCCAGTGACGATCATCTCAGGTAGAGACCCTCATTTTACTGCTAGATTGTGGCAGAGTTTGCAGAGTGCCTTGGGCACTAAGTTGACGTTTAGTACAGCTTATCATCCTCAGACTGATGCATAGTCCGAGCGTACTATCCAGATCCTTGAGGATATGCTTCGAGGTTGTGTCCTTGACTTTAGTGGGACGTGGGAGAGGCACTTGCCCTTGGTGGAGTTTGCCTACAACAACAGTTTCCGTCTAGTATCGGTATGGCACCATTTGAGGCCTTGTATGGCCGACCGTGTAGGTCTCCGGTTCATGGGGCCGAGGTGGGTGATGCACCTTTGTTGGGCCCGGAGTTAGTGAGGGAAACGACGGAGAAAGTTGAGCTTATCCGTAGGAGGCTTGTTACAGCCCAGAGTCGCCAAAAGAGTTATGCCGACTGTAGGAGGAGGCCTTTGGCATTTGAGACGGGTGGTCATGTTTTCTTGAAAATATCCCCGAGGTGAGGTTTGGTGAGGTTTGGAAAGAGCGGGAAGTTATCCCCTCGGTTTATCGGTCCCTTCGAGATCCTTGAGAGGATTGGGAAGGTTGCTTATCTTTTGGCTTTGCCACCGCAGTTGTCTGGGGTACATGACGTATTTCATGTTAGTATGCTTCGAAAGTACGAGCCGGATCCATTGCACGTGTTGGATTGGACCGACTTAGAGGTAGATGAGGATGCCTCGTATGAGGAGAGACCGGTTCGGGTCTTGGATAGGCGGGATCAAGTCTTGCAAGGCAAGACCATTTCCTTGGTAAAAGTCTTGTGGAAGCATCACGGAGTGGAAGAAGCCACTTGGGAACGTGAGTTAGAGGTCCGTGAGAAATATCCGGACTTGTTTGTTGATGTGTAACCATGCATTGGTGATTTTGTAATATTGTTGAACTTTAACAGCATTATATATGTCTTAAGTTGTAAAACATTGTATATGTTTTGGTTTATGAGAGTGTTTTGGAACTTGCCTTGAAATGGAAGTTTAACGTAACATTGCATATGTTGAATGTATTGTAGAAATGGATATATATCATGAATATTAAATCTAATATAGAATTGCGGAATGTAGTATTGAAATTTGTGGAATTTCAGGGAATGCATGATTATAATGCATGTTGTGGAAGATGTTGTAAATTGCCTCTTGAAAAGAGATGAGATGACCGGTAATGGGTCGAGTTGTTAAAATTCGTATTGTAATAATGTTGGGAACCGAGAAAGACTTGTTTTTTTGAAAAACTCGTATTTAATTTCGCGGACGAAATTCTTTAAGAGGGGAAGGTTATAGCGATCCCGGTATTCCCTTTACCGTTCAGTTGTATTCTGGACTCGGTTCCGTGGAGTTGGTAGTTGTATCTATCTTGTTGTCGTCCTTTAATTCCATTTGTTTGAGTTTTAGGATGTGTTGGGCATGTTTCGGGCAGGTGGGTTGAGCCTTGGTCTAAAATCTTGTTGCCAGGTTTTTGGTCGTTCCGCTCGAGCGGGTCTTAGAGCGCTCGAGCGGAGATTGCACACTCCCAGTATTTCGTGCCTCTGCAAAACTTCTGCAGGTGTGTTTTTCACGCTCAAGTGGGTTTTCTTACGCTCGAGCGGGTTGCGCTCGAGCGGACCTTTTGGCGCTCGAGCGGGTAGTGCTTGTCTGAGAAAGTTCTGGGAGGGGGGAATCTATGCTCGAGCGGACTGGTTTTCGCGCTCGAGCGGATGTGCTTTACCTTTGTGTCTTGGCGCTCGAGCGAGCCTTCTTGCGCTCGAGCGGACCATGTTTTTTGTTCTTGACGCTCGAGCGTTGTGTTTTCCGCTCGAGCGGACCTATCGTATATCAGAAGGCAGTTAGGCATTTTTGAATCACTTCTTGCATTCTCTCTCTCTCTTACTTTCTAAAAAGAGATTTTGAGAGCCTCTCTCTCTCTAGAAACTCCCTTCTCTCTAGGGTTTGATCTAGTTAGAGTGTCCTCCTTTCCTTCGGCCTTTGTAAAAGTTGTGTTGATCGTCGAGGGCTTCGTTTTGATCCGAAAAGTTTGGAGTTTGAAGCACTTTGGTTTTGGTCTCTTCTCCATTTGAGCTCTAACTTCGAGGTAGGGATATCCTACTCCTTTTTATGAGCTTTGTCTTTGAATTTTAGCATTTTGATGTGTTGGGGGTTGTTGGGTAATTTTGAGAAAGTTTGGGCCTTTGTGTAATTTTACAAAAAATGGGGTTTTGTTTATATAAACCTATGTGCATGTTTGGCATGGAGAAATGAAATAAATGTTGGATTATTGGTAGAGATGGAACCTTAGGGTTGTTTGTTAATTATGGGAGAATGCCCTAATTACATTGATAAATTAATTTGTATAATTAATTTTGAGAAATGAGGAATTGAATTGGAAATGTTGAAATTGGAAATGTATGGAATTAAAGGGTGTAGTTGGATCATTTATCGCTCACCTAAACAAAATGTTAAAATTTTATCCATTTGATGCATTTATTTCCTGTTTAAAAATAACTACTTTGGACTATCGGTGGAGGATAGTCGTGATTGTTGTAGACAATGCATGATGATTAGGAAAACTAAAACTAATCAATGAAATGTGTCATCGAATATGACGGTTGAAAGAATATATTAACTTTATGTATTGATTGATGATGTATATGATAATTGTTTATATGCATCGTATTGTGTGGGAGGAGATAGGGGATGTACTCCACGGTTTAGGGGAAGATAGGGGATGGACCTCTAAACCGGATGTTGTTTGGGAGGAGATAGGGGATGGACTCCGTAGATACAACTCATAGGCTTATCTAATGATGTGTTGATACAGCTCATATGCTTATCCGTTGAAGTGTTGATACAGCTAATATGCTTATCTGTTGACGTGTTGATATAGCTAGTATGCTTATCTATTATGAAATGGGAAGTGTTTAATATGAGTTACTATCTCATATAAGTTGTTTGGCCAGGTTCTGAGCCATAGTTATGAATTGAGAATTGAATAAGAAACGGAAAGTGAAATGTAACATGGACATGATTGTCATGAACTGTAATCTGGTTCGGGTTGGAATATAAGTGAGAATCATCTATCGAATGCCATTATTTTAGTCATTGTTTATAGTTGGTTTAGTATATTTCTACTGGGCTGTGGCTCACCCTATATGGGACATCATTTTCAGGTACAGGTAGCATGCCACCTCCAAAAACGTAGCTTGGGAGGCTTGGGACTGATGGATTGTTTTGTGTTTTGGTTGTATTACATGTATATCAAGCCAAAGGCTTTCTTTGTATAGAGTTAGTACTCTCTTTTTGTAACCAAGTGCTGACTTGGAAAGTTGTAAGCCCATAGGGCATTTACTTTTGATGTCAACATGTAATACATTTCGTAAGGATTACTCTGATGGAATATACTTATGCATTATTCTCTTATGTCTAAGCATGCTATTGTTGGATGATTTATGGGGTTATTTTGAGGGCATTACACCCACCACCCTTTTCACTCAAGAACTCAACCCAATCACTTGCAATTTTTCCTAATCTCTCTTTGCTCTCCAATGAGTATGTTGATGTTTTCTATCTTGATCATTGAATTCTCAAAATGAAACAAAGAACAGTTCTTGATTGTTGGTATAAGCCCAAACATGCTCTCTTATCTCCCCTTCAAGATCTTGACTGACCAACACATTATTAGATATTAAAAGACCTTGTCCTCGAATGATGTTGACAAAGTAATGGTTGTCTAAGGTCCCTCAATATCGGTCTAGAGAAAATTCGATCTAGAGAATTTCTCTGGATTTCCAAAGAATTTCTCTAGTTTTCGCGAGAATTTCAATGGGTTCAAACTAGAAAATTTCTCTGCCTTCCCAATAACAATATGCAATATTGCAGTGATGCAGAAAACTAGAATTAGTAGTATCTACACTAAATCAGAAGCTACACTAGGGAATTCTTCCAATATATACAGAACTACATGTCACACCACAAAATAAATATAATAAACCCATCTTACAAGCGGAAATAAAGTATTTTCATTTATCAGAGTTAATATACAAAAGGTGACACACGCGATATATATTCATAAAAGGTTCATCCTAAATCTACAGCATGTGTTACAAATAGTAACAAGTAATGAAAGCTAAATAAATATTCATATGTCCTAAAGGCTTACATCTTTCCAAGTCACTGCTTGGTTATGACAAAAATGAGTCTAGCTTAATACAATTAAGCCCTTAGCTATACAAGGTAAATACAATCAAAAGAAGCTCTTGCTCCAAATCTCCCCAAACTACTATCTTAGCGGAGGTATATCTCCAACACCTGAAAATGGTTTTTCCCAAATAGGGTGAGCCAAAGCCCAGTAGGAACAATCTAACACAATATATGAATCTTAACAAAGATATAAGTATGAGATGCATATTCAATGCCTATGATAAAAATCATTTATAACTCTCTTGCAAAACCATGTCATGCCAAGCTTTATATCACAGTTCATGTTGTCTCAATTCATTTTATCTTATTTCATGATTCATTCATCGTTTTATCTCATTTCATGAGTCATTCACCAATTCATTCAGACAACCACATTGAGGGTACAACTCGATGGGTTTCTAATCAACACAACTATTATACAAAGACTTCCATTTTGCCATTTTACGGATAATTCGTATGTGGGAATCAGCACTCATGTATAGATACAGTTTTCAGGACTTTCACCCTGGACACACAGGCTAACTTAATTCAATGGAGTCCATCATCTTTCTTCTCTCAAACATAGAGTACATCCCCTTTCTTCCCTCACACATCATACATTTGCAATGTATTAAAACATAGTCATATTCAATGACAACGGATAAGAGATTAGTTTTAATTTACCTAATCCTCATACAATTTCTACAACAATCATAACTATACTCCATCGATAACCCAAAACATATATTTCTAAACAGATATACAATCTCCAAAACAGATAAATTATCCAAATTTCCATAGGTGAGAGATATTACATATCTAACTCCACCATTTATATAAATATTTATCCAATTTCACATTCCCAATACCAATTTCATTTATTTATACAAAATAACTATTTGACACATTTTAGGGCAAACTGCATTTTCCTCCAAAATCCATACCGCTTATCCAAATCAACAAATTTATCATAACACAACCTCATATCTACTTCCATAACCATTTTAATACATACATTGGAAAACCCCTCTTTTGATTTTAAACCAAAACTCTAGGTTTGTTCAAAATCATCGCAAGTTCCAATATTTCTTACACATTAACAAATAACTAAGTTAAAACTCATAGAAGAGTGTAGATAGTCCTTATCTCAAGTTTAGAAGACCAAAGGAAGGGATGGAGAGACTTCAAAGATGTCGAAACCAAGCTCTATCTAGATTAAAACATAGCTCTTGAGATGCTCTACCTTTTTGACAAAGGCACAATGGTAAAGAAATCACCAGATCTAGGTGAAAATATAGAGAGAATGTAGGTTTTAGAGAGAAAGGCTCTAGATCTAGGGTTTTGAGAGAAAAATGTGTGAAAAAGTGATGTAGAAAGGTGCTGCTGTGAACTAATATATGCACAGTCTGCTCGAGCGCAAGAAGTGACACTTGAGCGTTAGACATAATAAGTTGTTCCGCTCGAGTGCAAGAAGTGACGCTCGAGCGCAAGAAGTGATGCTCAAGTGCAGAATAAACACTCCCAGTAGTTTTGTAGAGAACAGACCAACGCTCGAGCACAAGAAGCGCCGCTCGAGTGTAGAAGGAACCGCTCTAGCATAGGATATACTCTCCCAATAGTTTTGCAGACCTACAAAACTACTAAGAGTTCACAAAGCCCGCTCGAGCGCAGGAGTAAAATTATAGGCAACAAAGGTTTGAAAACTAAACAACTAACATGTTCCAAACACAACCACTAAGATCCAATAACCAAATTTAAGGGTGTACAATGGAAGCAAGACATGAACAACAACACGAAACCATGAAACCCGAGTCCGGAATACAAAGTGAGTCGACTCTAAACCAGAATCATTATAATCTCCCCCCCTTAGGGAATTTCGTCCCCGAAATTTCAAATCAAGTTTTAAAGTTATGCTTAAACCAAACATAATAACGATAATTAATAAATTCCAATACCATGATCCATTCTCCGGTCATATCTATTCTCATCAACTCGATACACAAGTTCCAACATTGAAAGTATAAGTCACATTTTCCCAAAACATTTACAATGTTCACATTAAATCCATATTTCCAAAACATACACAACATATACAATGCTTTCATATCTCATTAACATAATCAAAATTTCAATACATGCTCAAACATCAACAAATAAGTTCAGATACTTCTCACGGACTTCCAACTCACGCTCCCAAGTTGCTTCCTCAACCCCGTGACATTTCCACAATACTTTAACCAAGGGAGTTGTCTTGTCTCGCAAGACTTGGTCCCGGGTATCTAAGATTCTCACCGGTCTCTCCTCATATGAGGCATCCTCATCTACCTCTAAGTCAATCCAATCCAACACGTGTGATGGATCTGGCTCATATTTCCGAAACATGCTGATATAAAACACATCATGAACCTCGAAAAGCTGTGGCGGCAAGGCCAAACGATAAGCTACCTCTCTAATCTGCTCAAGGATCTCAAAAGGCCTAATGAATCGAGAGGATAACTTCCCACTCTTTCCAATCCTCATCAAACCTCTCCTAGGTGATATCTTCAAGAATACATACTCTCGTATGTCAAAAGACAAAGGTCTCATCCTATAATTGGCATAACTTTTCTGGTGACTCGGAGCCGTAACCAACCTCTTATGGATAAGTGCAACTTTCTCCGTCATATCTCGGACGAACTCTAGGCCCAACATGGGTGCACCACCCACATATGCCCAACACACGGGAGCTCTACACGGTCGGCCATACAAGGCCTCAAACAGTGTCATACCAATACTCGACTGGAAGCTATTGTTATAGGCAAATTCCACTATGGGCAAATGCCTCTCCCATGACCCCTTAAAGTCAAGGACACAACCTCAAAGCATATCCTCAAGGATCTGAATAGTACGCTCGGACTGCCCGTTAGTCTGAGGGTGATACGCATTGCTAAAAGTCAATCTCGTGCCTAAGGCACTCTGTAGGCTCTGCTACAACTAAGCTGTGAAACGCAGATCTCTATCCAAAACAATCATCACAAGGACTCCATGCAATCTCACTATGTCCCTAATGTAAAGGTAGCAAAGATAGTCTACCGAGTATCTCACACACATAGGTATAAAGTGCGCCGACTTGGTCAACCGGTCAACTACCACCCAAATTGCATCACTGCCCCGTTGAGTCCTTAGAAGGCCCATAATGAAATCCATCGTGACATGCTCCCACTTCCACTCGATTATAGACAAAGGTTGCAACAAACCCGCTGGCCTCTGATGTTCAGCCTTCACTTGTTGACAAGTAAGGCACTTTGATATAAACACGGCCACATCCTTCTTCATTCCCCTCCACCAAAACTAGCGACAAAGGTCGTGATACATTTTTGTGCCTCCCGAATGCACCGCAAGGCGTAAATAGTGAAACTCTTGGTATACTTCCTCTCAGCGGGACTCTAGCACGAAGAGACAGTCAATGTATCTAACACTCGAGTCAGAGTACACGTTCAAGCCTCTTTCTACCTTCCCACTGGAAATCTTCTCCTACAGGGATTCTACCTCAAGGTCACCCTTCTGTTCTATCACTCGGTTCACAAGTGTAAGTTGTGCAACTACTGAAAACAAGGCTGCAGACTCTACGGACTTGCCAAGATACAAGTCAAACTCCCCAATAGCACCCAACATCTCCCATTCCCGGATGGCAGTACAAGCTACACTGCTAATGGATTTCCTACTCAAGGCATCGGCCATAACATTGGTCTTTCCTGGATGATAATGTAATTCGAAATCATAATCCTCTATAAGCTCCATCTACCTCCTCTACCTCAGATTCAAGTCTTTCTGTGTGAATGGATATTTCAGACTCTTGTGATCAGAAAACACTTCAAACTTCTCACCATACAGATAATGCCTCCAAATCTTTAAGGCAAAAATCACGGTCGTTAACTCTAGGTCATGATCAGGGTAGTTCCTCTCATGTGTTTTCAACTACCGTGAGCCATAGGCCACTACCTTCCCCTCTTGCATCAAAACACAACCCAAACCTTCCCATGAGGCATCACAATACACCGAATAGCCCAAACCCCTCTTCAAAATAATCAAAACTGGAGCAGTATTAAGTCTAACCTTAAGCTCTTGAAAAGATTTCTCACAGGTCTCACTCGACACAAATTTGATCCCTCTTCTCGTTAGTTTAGTCAATGGTGAGGCTAGCTTAGAGAAGTCCTTCACAAATCTACGATAATACCTGGCCAACCCCAAGAAACTATGGATCTCGAAAGTGTTCTTAGGTGGTTCCTAATCTTGCACTACCTCTATCTTGGATGAATCTACAGTCACCCTTTCCTCGGATAACACGTGGCCTAAGAACTTAACTTCTCTCAACCAGAATTCGCATTTCCCAAACTTACCATAAAATTTGTCGGCTTTAAGCAACTCAAGTACCACTCACAAGTATTCATCATGCTCCTCCTTAGAGGGTGAGTAAATCAAGATGTCATCCACAAAGACAACCACAAAATAGTCTAGGAATTCACAGAAGATCTAGTTCATCAAATCCATAAACACAGCTAGTGTATTGGTTAGCCCAAAGGGCATCACTGGAAACTCATAATGGCCATACCACGTACAGAATGTCGCCTTCAAGATATCCTCCTCCCTTACTCTCAACTAGTGATAACCCGATCTCAGGTTTATCTTAGAGAAGCAACAAGACCCCTTCAACTGATCAAACAAATCATCTATACGAGGTATTAGGTACTTGTTCTTAACAGTTACCAGGTTCAACTTCCAGTAATCTATACAAAGTCGCAACGCGCCATCTTCCTTTTTGGCAAAAAGAGCCGGTGCTCCCCAAGGTGAAGTACTAGAGTGGATATAACCCTTATCTAACAATTCTTGGAGTTAAACCTTTAACTCACTCAACTCGACAGGCGCAAAAGGCGCAAATCTATAAGGTGCCATAGAAATCAACGCCGTGCCAGACACTAAGACAATAGAGAACTTGATCTCTTGGTGAGGTACTAAACTAGTAAGATCCTTAGGAAAAACATTCGAGTATTCACAAACTACTCTTGGCAACTCAATTCGGACTTCATCACACTCAGTACTCAAGAAGTTTGCAAGAAGTTAACTAAGCTCACTCCACCCACGCGGATCATACACCGGTGATAAGACTCTATTAACCCGGTACCCCAAGAAATAAAAGCAATCACCGCTCAGGGTACATACAGTAACCCTCTGACGGTAGCAATCTATAATAGCCCGATATGATGACAACCAGTCCATTCCCAAAATAACATCAAAATTAGACATGTCAATCAACACAAATGCAAAAGAAGTCGGCGACCGGCAACCTCCATGTCACAACCCCGACACCCCTTCTTCAAAATAACTTCACCACCAATAGGTGATTCTACACAGATAAAAGATGCTAACCGAGTCAGCTCTGACCCCAAAACTGATGCAAATGCAAACGAGATAAATAAATAGGATGCACCTGTATCAATCAACACATTAGCAACTAAATTGCAAAACAAGAAGGTACCTCTTACTACTAAACGAGCTGGTACAAGATTCGGAGCAGTAACAACATACACACGCCCTGTAGATCTCTGCTCAACCTGCTCACCTCTCGGAGCATAAGCCTAATGCACCGACTAAGCTGAAGAGGCTACCTGATTGGCCTTCGAGACCTGTGCTGACTATGCAGGCTGGTGGCTCTGTGTCTGCCTCGAACCATATGCACCGGGTATGCCACCCAACTGAGGGCAAAACCTCTTCATATGCCCCGCATGCCCACACTAATAACAAGTGAGCGACTGGCCTTTCCCCTGACATTGGCTTTGAAAACGAGCCGAAGACGATGCAGACCGTTGCTCTCCTCCTCTTTGCGGGCAAACTGGAGACTTGTGGCCCAACTGACCACATTTGAAACAAGAAATATCTCCCTAACCACCCCTCCCAAAACCTGAACCTGGTACTAGAAAAGTAGACCTCGACTATGCTCATTGGGACTGTTGGAGGTTAGAACCCCTCGACCTCTTCCTGTCTCCCTGAACATCCTGACTCCTCCTAGAGCCCCTTATCCTCTCCTTTTCCATCTGCATTACAGTCTCCAGATGAGCCGTCGCCGCCACAAGGCATCTATAATCCCTGATCATCGACCTGGCCACTTTGAACATTAGCCCGGTCCTTAATCTCTTCTCAAACTCCAAACAATGGCATTCTTCAGTCACCACGAGTGTTGGTGCAAACCTCGTTAGGCTAGTAAATGTAGCCTCAAACTCAGCCACAAGATTGTTCAACTGCACTAGCTTAGAGAATTGGTCTCTCAACTTCTCCCTACCTGTTGGAGGTAGAAACGTGTCTTGGAAGGCGCTGACAAAAGTCTCCCAAGTCACCCCAATGCGCCCACGCGCATACTTCTACCACTGACCTGCATCTTCCTTCAGCTAGAAGGATACCATGGTCACTCGCAGCTAGTCGTCCTCGATGCCAAGCATCTCGAACGTTTTCACTATTTGCTCTAGCCACTCATCTGCCTTCATTGGCTCTTTGGGATCACCCACAAACTCATCTGGATTCAACCAGAAAATCTCTCGCTTCAAAAAAGATAGCCCTGCCTCAGCTACTTGGGCTTGGACTTGATTCTCAACCTTGAGAATGTCAATATACTCCCGCAATGCTCTGGCCATTTCGTGGGCTAAGGCGCCCATGGCCTATTGACCAACTGGTTCGGCCACATTGGCCTGACCGACCCCTTCTTCCTGCGCCGGAATCTCATCCGATAAAGGCATCTCATGCCTTCTAAGCCTACCACGCCTATCGCCACCACATCCATGTCCTGACATCCTAATAAAGGTAACACAAGAGATTAGCACATTTATAAATGTGCTGAAGTTAACTCACTCGCGTCCTAATGCAGTAGACAACAGTAATTCACTCCACATAAGCACGTTATCACTCTACATATGCACATTGTCACAAGGATGTCAAAACCAAGCTTTATCCAGATCAAAATGTAGCCCTTGAGATGCTCTACCTTTTTAACAAAGGCACGAGGGTAGATAATTCACTAGATCTAAGTGAAAATGTAGAGAGAAGGTAGGTTTTAGAGAGAGAGGCTCTAGATCTAGGGTTTTTAGAGAAAAATGTGTGAAAAAGTGATGTAAAAAGGTGCTGCTGTGAACTGATATATGCATAGTCCGCTCGAGCTCAAGAAGTGATGCTCGAGCGTCAGACACAATAAGTTGGTCCGTTCGAGTGCAAGAAGTGACGCTTGAGCGCAAAATACACACTCCCAGTAGTTTTGCAGACAACAGACCAACGCTCGAGCGCAAGAAGTGCCGCTCGAGAAGAGCCCACTCGAGCGCAGAAGGAACTGCTTGAGCGTAAGATACACTCTCCCAGTAATTTTGCAGACCTGCAAAAGTACTAAGAGTTCACAAAGCCCGCCCGAGCACAAGAAGTGTCGCTTGAGCGAAGGAATAAAATTCTGGGCAACAAAGGTTTAAAAACTAAGCAACCAACCTATTCCAACCACAACCACTATGATCCAATAGCCAAATTTAAGGGTGTACAAGGGAAACAAGACATGAACAACAACACAAAACCATGAAACCTGAGTCCAGAATACAAAATGAGTTGGGTCTAAACCAAAATTTTTATACTACACTTTCAGGCTCAATCATAGACTTGGAATTAGTAGACTCTCTTTCTCTCTCCTCCTCTTGGGGAATTTTTTTAAGGTTGTCGTTGCTACTTCCATGGTTGCCGCCGCTATTGCTACTTTAAAGAGAGAACATTTTACAGAGAGAAAGACACGCAGAGATGAGAGAGAGAGGAAAAGAGAAGAGAGAATAAGAAAATAAGCATTAGGGTTTAGTGGGACTCATTTTGGGTGGATGAGATATATGGGGGTAGGTGAGGGACCTTAGACATCACAAATAATATTGTGGATCTCTTCCATTACTAAAAATGGGAGAGGAACCTTAGACTAATTTTCTCCAAGTTATAACTAAGTGGTAGTTTGTATATTATATAATTTTCTGTTATTTTTATTTTTTTTCAAAAATATATATATATATATATTGATACAAGTGGAATTTATGATTTTTGGTAAATTTGATTAATACAAATGATAATTTGATTTTAGATTGAGAATACACTTCTTCTTCTTTTTTTGTAATAACTTTGAAATAAATTATTGGGTAAATTATACTGACACCCCTTGAGGTTTCTGTTTAATATAGATTCCTATCTCACATTTGAAAAATTACATTTCCCTTCCTGACGTTTGTAACCTTATTACAAATTACCCCTTAGATTGTTGATGTCATAGCCTAAAATTTTCTAAATGACCATCTTCCCATTTTCCCTATCATTTCTTCTTTTTACATTATGATTACATTCTATAACTTTCCATCATTAAATTCCACTTGAAGATATTTTATTGAGTGATGATATACAAACATAAATTTTAGCACCTCCCCAAAGATCTCTGACAAATACAGGGACCTCCTCTATGGTTTCAAAAATTACAGTAACCTCCCATACTTTACCTGACATTCTCCAGATTCCCTCTTCTGTTGACTTCCATTTATTTGTTTCACAGAAAAAGCTGATGTCATCAAAGCTAAACACTAAATTGTCCATAATGCCCTCAAGTGTCCTCAACCCATCTATATATACCAATACTAAATGTTGGCCGGTCATCCACTCGAATGTTCAGAATAGTTTTTTTTTTTTTTTAATTTTATACTTTTTTTGGTGTTTTGCAATTGCAACCTTTTATGTAAAAACACAACAACTTCATGATCATCAAGCACAGACATGCCATAAGCAGTGCCTTGAGATTTCTAGTTTCCTAGCACCAATTCATCTGGTTCTGCTGCCTCCATTGCCTTTAACAGAAGTACACAAGCATATATTGGTTATTGAAGACAAAAGCTGCATTTCTATAAATGACTAGAAATGAAAATGAAACAAGATTAGGATGATCATCTTATCCATCTTATTAAATTTTGCTCTGTGATATATATATGCTTTACTGAAACAATGTCAAGAACTTTATTTAATAAGAGATGACTAACAAGTAAAGTAAATTAGACTAAAGTCATTCATTCATAGCACATGATACCAGCTTGTGTCATACATAGTAGAGAGGAATATTACACTGAGAAGACTGAGCAACTAGTTTCTTTCACATGTATTGTGCTTAGATCTTACAATGATATTCTCAAGTTAGTCACACTAGGTGGACAGCCATACAACTTCTTTGTCAAAACTTTTAAAACTTCTTTTTTGTCCGGTAAAGCTTGCAAACATGATTTTGAAGACTGATTCCCAATATACATATTTTCTAGGAAGATTATGAACATAAATCAAACCTTTTATATAATTTTTGTTTTAAATATATATTTTTTTTTTATAAATATGTTTTTAAATATTTTAAATTTTTTTTATTATATATTTGATTACGATTTGAGTGTAGAGTTTTGAAAATAGTGTGGAGTTTCGAGTTATGTATTTGGTTTGATGAATTATCAAAAGCAAAAAAATATCTTTTGTTAATCTTTGAGAACTAATCATACATGTATATATATACATCAGCTTATAACCAACCTAACTAACCTAACAATATATCTAACACCCTAACCGTATATATCTAATATTACAACAATATCTTGTTACAAACTCAGCTATCCTACTGTTGCAGTGTATGGCTTATGATGAGCCTTCATTGTTGATAACTGCAGTAGAACTATCAGTAGGACTGATAGTCTTATCATTCCCCCGCAAGCGAATGGGTGAAGCATGAACCATGAGCTTGTGTGTTAGATAAGAAAATTGGGCAGCAGACTGGGGCTTGGTAAAGATATCAGCTAATTGGTGAGCAGTGGGAACATATTTGAGAAGAAGTTTACGAGAAGCAACCTGCTTGCGCATGAAATGACAATCCACCTCGATATGCTTCGAGCGGCTGTGAAAAACAGGATTGGCAGTTGTCACACCATAAGACAGGAGGAGCTGACTAAGGAATATGAAATTCTTGAAGAAGCATGTGCAACCAAGTCAACTTAGCAGCAGTCTAAGCTAGAGAACGATATTCAGCTTCAGTGGAGGAGCAAGAAACAGTTGTTTGCTTCTTAGAAGACCGGGAAATCAGATTGTGACCCAAGTAGACACAATAGCCCGAGGGTAGAACGGCGATCGGTGACATCACCAGCCCAATTTGAATCACTATAAGCCTGTAATTGGAAATGACTAGGTTGAAAAGAAAGACCATGAGAAATCGTACCCTTCACATATCTGAGAATACGTTTTAAGGCTGAAAAATGACCCACGGTGGGGGAGTGCATATGTTGACAAGCCTGATTAACAGCATAAGAAAGCTCAGGCCATGTAATGGTGAGATATTGGAGAGCTCCCACCAGGCTTGTGATAGAGCAAAGAATTAGAACAAGGAAGAACATCAGTAGCAGTATTGGAGAGCTTGGTAGACACAGGTGTAGAACATGGTTTACACTCAATCATGCCAGCTTTGGCAAGAATCTCAGCTGCATATTTATGTTGAGATAGAAAGTACCCAGTAGGGGAAGAAGTAACTGAGATACCCAAGAAATAGGCAATATCTCCAAGCTCCTTCATGGCAAACTCCTGATGCATATGAGTCAAGAGAGACTGAATGTAAGAAGCATTGGTCCCAGTGAGAAGGATGTCATCAACATAAATAAGTAGATAAGTGAGAGAGGTAGAAGTTTTGTGAACAAAAAGAGAGGAGTCACACTTGCTTTGAAGAAATCCTTGTTGTATAAGATATGTAAAGAATGTGGAGAACCAAGCCCGAGGGGCTTGTTTAAGCCCATAGAGAGCCTTATGAAGCTTGCAAACAAGAGTAGGGTTAGTGGGATCAACAAAACCAGAAGGCTGGTCCATATACACCTCTTCGTCAAGACGACCATAAAGAAAGGCATTGCTAATATCCAATTGCTTAAGTGGCCAATGATGATGGAAAGCCAAGCACAATAAAATTCGAATGGTGGGTTGCTTAGCCACAGGGCTGAAAGTATCATGAAAATCAACGCCATGTTATTGAAAAAAGCCCTTTGCCACAAGGCGGGCTTTATGTTGAGCAATAGATCCATCAGAATTCCACTTGATTTTAAACACCCATTTGCAACCAATGGATTGCTTAGAAGGAAGAAGAGGCACCAAGGAATATTCATCCATCATTGCTTGAAACCAAACAGGAGAGAGGAGAGCTTCTTTAGAAGAAAGGGGTTCAGTCGAAGTTTCTTCAAAGGCAGAAACAGGAGTGATAGCAGTAAGACCTGGTTTGCATGGGATGTACATTAGTGGAAGGAGGTTGAAGAGGAAGAACCACTGAAATAGAATTAATGGGAATAGAGGATGGAGGCTCAGGCAAGGAGGAATCAGATGGAGCAAAAATATTAATGGGAGGAGTAGGAGATTGAACTGGAATAGGAAGAGTATGAGAAGCAAACTGAGCAGCAACAGTTATGGGAAGAGGAGCTGTAGAAGCAGCGGGTATGGGAAGAGGAGCTGTAGTAGCATTAGAGGAGGTTGCAGAAGAGGGTGAGGAAGCCCAAAAGAAACTCTGTAAATGAGGTAAAGAAGGAGGCTGAACAGAGGAAATGTGAGAAAAGGGAAAAGAATCCTCGTGAAATCGAACATGCCTAGAGAGATGAACTTTTCCTATGGAAGAATTAAGGCATCTATAACCTTTGACAGAGGAATGGTAACCAAGAAAGAAACAATGGGCAAATTTGGGGGCTAATTTGTAAGGAGAGTATGGTTTTAACCATGGAAAACATAAGCAGCCAAATATTTTTAGAAGAGTGTAATTAGGTTTAGTATGAAAGAGAACTTCAAAAGGAGAGGAATGAGAAAGAGAGGCACTACGAAGACAATTGATGAGGTAGGTGGCTGTAGCCACAGCATCAAACCAGTAGGTAATGGGTAAAGAAGAGTGGTGTAAAAGAGAAATAACAGTCTTTGTGATATGCAAGTGTTTTCTTTTAGCTACCCCATTTTGGGAGGAGGTATGGGGGCAAGAAAATTGATGGTGTATCCCATGATTTTGTAAGTAAACTTGCATTGGATGATTAATAAATTCGCCACCACCACCAGTCCGAAGGACTTGAAGTGGAAAGCCAAACTGTTTTTCAACAAAGGCCTTGAACACCAAAAATTTGGAATAAACCTCACTCTTATAATTGAGTGGGTAAATCCATGTGAAGCGACTGAAATCATCAACAAACAAAACATAATATTTGTATCCTGTAGAAGAGGGGGTAAATGGTCCCCAAACTTCACTATGTATAAGTGCCAAAGGATTATTAGCAGTAGAATTAGAGAGTTTAAAAGGGAGCCTATGACATTTAGCAAGAGAACAATCAATACAAGTCAAAGCTTCTTTATTACAAGCTACATCTTTATTATGTAATAACAAATGAGGTTTAACAAGTTGAAATTTGGAAAAAGATAGATGGCCTAATCTTCTGTGGCATAGAACAGCAGATGAGGAAGATGGAGATGAAGAGGTGGCAGATGATGTAGCATTGTGCAAAGCATAAGAAGAAGCAGGAGATGAAGGCTCAGTAAAGTAGTAGAGTCCATTGTGATGAAATCCTCTATGAAGAATGGCTTTAGAGTGTTTGTCCTGAATGGAAAAGGAATTGTGATAAAAAACAATAAGACAATTATTGTCCTTTGCCAATTGGTGCACTGAGATTAGATTAGAGGATATGGAAGGAACATGAAGGACTTTACCTAATCGAAAAGAATGATGTGGAGTTGGTAATATACCTTTTCCAGTATGCTGAATGGGAAGAGATGTGCCATCCCCAATGGTGACCTGATCGGAGCCAGAATAAGGCTGATAGGAGTTTAGCTGATGAAGATCATTAGTCATATGATCAGTGGCTGCAGAATGCAAAAACCAAGGAATATAAGAACAAGACGCATTATCATCATTCATGGAAGTAACAAAGGCCTTAGACTGATGAGGCACATGAGTTGCAGATGATGATGAAGTAGGGAGTGGTTGTGGTTGATACTGAGGATCAAGACGATGCCAACAATCAAATGCAGAGTGACTTGATTTTCCACAAATTTGACAAACAGTGCCATAGCTGGTTCGACTGCGATTTTGAGATCGACCACGAGAGCCAGAAAATCTGTTCACAGATCGATTGCCACGAAAATTTCTAGAATCTCCTCGATATGATCCATGGTCAGAATGATGATATGAATTGAATCCTTTGGAAGAATTAGATTCTTTTACAGTTGAATAGGCAACTATAAGATCTGATGTGTGTTTAAGTTTGCCTTCAATGTGTATTGCTTCAGAACAGAGAATAGATGACAATTCTTCCATAGAAATGCACTCAGATCGAGATCGAATTGCCATTTTGAGTGCATCATATTTCGTAGGCACACCATTTAGTGTAATAAGAACCACATCTTCATCATGAACAGAAGATGAAGCCATGCTCAATTGATCCACAAGACTTTTGATGTGACCAAGATAAGCCTCCATTGAATCAGAACCTTTTGATATTGAATTCAATTGGTTCTTGAGTTGGTGAATGTGCGACCTGGACAATGAAGTAAATCGCTTCTCAAGATATAGCCAAACTTTAGAACTTGTTTGGAGATGAATCACAGTTGTGAAGATTGCTAAGATAGAATAGTAATGATACAACTTAAGAGGTGTGCATCAACTATTTTCCATTGAACAAATTCTGGATTTGAAACTTCTGATCCAGAGGAATTCAGAATCATTGCTGGAGGACATTGATATGATCCATTTGCAATCTTCAAAAGATCAGTAGCTCTAAGTATATTCTGCATTTGATGTTTCCAAATAAGGAAATTTGTGCCGTCCAATTTGACAGTCACAAGTGAACTCAGGTTAGAAATCAACATTGCAAGATTTGGAGGAACAGTTGCAGATGAAGACGCCATTGAACTTTCTTGGAAATAGATGAAGATTCTTGAAGATTAATTTGGTGAGATAAGCTCGTTGGAGCTTGAAGCTCTGATACCATGATGAATTATCAAAAGCAGAAAAATATCTTTTGTTAATCTCTGAGAACTAATCATACATGTATATATATACATCAGCTTATAACCAACCTAACTAACCTAACAATATATCTAACACCCTAACCGTATATATCCAATATTACAACAATATCTTGTTACAAACTCAGCTATCCTACTGTGGCAATGTATGGCTTATGATGAGCCTTCATTGTTGATAACTGCAGTAGAACTATCAGTAGGACTGATAGTCTTATCATGGTTATGAGGTTTGAAAATGATTTTTGAATTGAGTTTTGAGTTATGTGTTTGGTTACGATTTGAGTGTGGAGTTGTATTTTGAGTTTAAAATATTAAAATTAAAAAAATTAAAATATTTACAAAATAAAATAAAATGTTTAAAAAAATTTAAATAAAAATTATATATTTAAAATTAAAAAAAATTCTTAAACATTTTTTAATATTTTAAAAACATAAAGCCAAAAAAAGCAAAGGTAATAAGAGTAATAAATCCTAAAAAATAATTCATAATTTAATTGTTGTCTGGCGTAAACAGAGGGGACGTATTTTTGTGCTTAAAAGGAAGGGCAATAAGGTCATTTACTATAGGAAAGTAACACTGTTTGTTCCAATTTGACAAAATGGGGGAATCTGGAGAATGTCAAGTAAAGTAGGGGAGGTTACTATAATTATTGAAACCATAAGGGGGGGTCCCTGTATTTGTCAGAAATCTCAGGGGAGGTAGTGTAATTTACCCTAAATTTTATATAGAATTTTCAAATATAATAATATAACTTAATGGTGATATTTCACTTTAAAACAAAACATCCATAAAATTTATATTTACAATAATATCGCTGTCACAACATTTTTATGATATTTTGTGTATAAATTTTTATATATGAATATAATTTTTCATTTTTATTTTCACCATTATATCTAGATTAGATCAATTTAATCAAGATATATTTAAAAAGTATAAAATTTGTACAAATTTTTTTTAAAAAAATTCATTGAATACAATAAAATAAGATAATGTATTAAATTTTTGTATTTTTTAAATTTTTTTTGAATTTGGTGAATTTGAAAAAAAAAAATTGTAAAATATTATACTTCTTAAGTATATCTAGATTAGGTGTATCAAAAATAAAAATAAAAATAAATTACTTAAAATATTAAACAAAAAAATTAGTAAAAATAAAAAACGTGAAAAAAAAAAATTAATTTTTGTGTGAGTTAAACAAAAGAAGATGATTGTTATTTCCCTTAAAATAGCATGAACAAAATATCTACATCATTTTATTATTTTATATACATAAAGGCTAAGGGGCAAATATACCATTTTAATTTGATACGGGTAAATGTAATTTTTCAAATATGAGGGAAAAATCTGTATTAAATAAAAACCTCAGGGGTGTCAGAATTTACCCTAAATTATTTTTATGAGCCTTTTACATAGAATCACACATCGTGACCAAAAAAAAAAAAATACGAGTCATTTGCAAATCTGCTTGTATTTGCTTTCAATTGTTAAACTTTTCTACATATAAAGTATTAAGACTCAAAATTAATTTTTCATTTTGAAAATAAATTTTCGTGCATCACACGAGTCACCTACTTGTATATATATATATAAGTAATAGTATTTTTACTTTACTTAGGTGACACATTATAAGTTCTTATTTATTTATTTTTTAAAGAAAGCCTCGCCAACCTCCTTTTTTTTTATTATTTATTTACATACATATTTATTTTTTTATACATTTTTATCATATATATTATTAAAAGTAATATTTTCCCATTACTTATGTGACACATTTTAAGACTTATTTTTATTTTAAAAAAAAAAAGTCATATCATCATGTCTTTTTTATTTACATATTATACATAAATTCAATTTCAATTATAATACTTATTTTATATGAATTCTATTTGAGAAATACTTATTTTTCATATATATAATTATTATGATATTCAACAAAAACAATTCTCAATATATAAATAAATAAGACAGAATATGCTTAATTATGTGCATTGCACAGATCAAATTAATTTTCTTTTATATTTTATTTTTTTGTCTATCTTATTGATGTCTTAATATTAATTTATATTTAATTTTTTATTTAACATAAAATTATTTATTACAAAACATATATATTTAATTTAAATTTTATATACCTATATACAATATGTATGAAAAATTCAAAAAGAATATTAAAGAAAAAAATTAATAATCTACATAATTAATTTATGTATTTTTTTTCTTAATCCAATCGCAACATATTTATATTTAATCTTTTAAATAAATTTTGTGTAGTTTTGTTTCTACATATTTTTATTATCTAAATAAATATAAAAATAAAAGGAAAATTAAATAATTAGAATCACTTTTAGTTTTATATTGCTAATTCCTTTTCTAATTTAACTATTATTTTTAATATTAAAATGAGTATTTATTTTACTGTCTTATAATTTAATATATATCATATAAAACAATTATATGATAATTATTATTAGGTTGAGAATACACCTTTTTTTTTTTAAAAAAAATCTTTGAAAGAAATTATTTTTATGAGCATTTTATATAGAATCACACACACAGTGACCAGCCATTAGCAAAATTTGTTTGTATTTGGATTTCAATTGTTAAATTTTTTTACATATAAAGTATTAAGACTCAAAATTTATTTTTTATTTTTAAAATAGTGTTTTTACTTTGCTTAGATAGCACATGATAAGGCCTTACTCTTTTTTAAGAAAGCCGCGTCAACCTTTTTTTAAAATTTTTATATGCATATGATTTTATTTTTTTATACGTTTTTCTCTCTTTTTGAGCAAACCCATGCAAATCCCAATTTCAATTACTCCCTTTGTCTCAAAATATTAATTTCTTATTTTATTTTTGTTGTCTCAAATATTAGTCATTTTTTAAAAATTAAGGATAAAAATAATATAAATTTTTCTATTTTTCCATTCTTTTAAATTCATTAACAACATAAAAAATATAATTATGACAATTGATGTTATCTAAAAAAATGTACTATCAAAGGGTAATTTTAAAAAATCAATTCTTTTTAAAGTGTAATAATTATAATATCAAAAAAAAAAAAGTTAAATTCCCCAAAAAGACTACTACTTTAGGACGGAAGGAGTACATAATACTCTTCTCTTTTCACAAACCCAAACAAACTCAAAAACGTAATTCAAGTTTTACATGAATTCTAACTACAAAACCTATATCAATTATACTTTAAAAATCTTCCCTATATATTCTATACAATCACAACTCACCGGTTATACCATCAGAAAAACTGCACAAATTATTAGACTCCCTCTTTCACTCCCTCCACCACCATCCCATAGATAGAGTGTCTCCCTTCTCTGTAAGTCCTCTCTCTCAATAATTTGCTTCTTTTTTGATTTTTTTTATATGTTTTTTAAAAGCTAGGAAAAAAAAAAAAAAAAAAATTCTATATAAAGTTGTAGATTTCCACTTTTCTCTGTAAATTTCTCTACTTCATTAGTTTTTAGATCTATATTGGTGTGTATGTATACATATTATATTCATTTATAGTGATGTCTGAAATAGCTATCAATATTATTTTAAATGCTATTATTTTGGTCCATTCTGTCAAGGTTTTGTGAGGGTTTTTCAATAGGACTCTGTTCTTTACGTTTATTTTTTCTTTTTCTTTTTTTTCTTTTTTTTTTTATCAAATTTAAACACTTGAGCTTCGAGAAGAAGCATTTTGGTCACCCCCACAATCTAACCCTCCTCAAACTCCCAAAAATGGTAAAAATTGGAATCGATTGCTCTGGTTGTAACTTCCCAATCTCAGGTGTTGTTTTCGTGTGCTGGCAATGCAATTCTTCCACCGTGAACAATGCTTTCTAGCGAGTCGCTCCATGAAACACCCATCCCATCCTCTTCATCCTGTAACCGTAGTCCCATATCCCACTTACGCCTCCGGTTCCTTCACCAGCGATTCTTGCGGTCAATCTGGATCTAGGTTAAGTGACTTTTTAATATTCAAATTTGAGTATAAGCTTGAGTTGATATAGATGGGCGGTACAAAATATCGTCTAATCCATTAAAATTGCATCAATTGGCATCAATTCGCATCGTTCTATCCGCTAACCGCGGATTAAATTTTAAAATTTATAATTCACCTTTCAAAGTAAAAATAAGTGTGAGAGAGATTTAATATGTGAAATTTGTTACAAATTAGTAGTTATATATATTAAAATATTATGTAAAATTATTTTGTGTTATATATATATGTATAATATTATGCAAATTAATACTATATATTATGCAAATGTTTGATAATTAGTTAGAATATTTTTCAATCTGTTAATCTGTCGAAAATCGCTCAAACCGCGATTTCTCAATCTGCCATTCGATTTGTAATTTTACTCTCAAACCACCTGAATCGCATCGTGCACCCCCTTAGATAGTACTCCAATGGCCTAACTCAAATTTTAGTAAAAGTTTGGTAAATGGGACCACTGTAAATTTAGAAGTGCAATATCAGTTGAGTTTAAAATGACGGATTCGAGCCCGCAACCCTAAAATCCCCAACCCGTTGCCCTTTCCTGTTATCACATTGCTACATAATGAAGATTACTGCAGCTAAGATCGGAGCTTATTGGAGTTGAGTTGAGAATTGGACAACTCTAAGTAGTAAAGCTTGTTACACAAATTGTAAGCAATGGAAGATAGTTACATAACTAGATCTTCTTCATCTTCATATTACCATACGCATCACATCTGTGCACATTCTCTGATTCTGATCTTCTTGTGGGTTATGTACAGGGAAAAAATGGCCAAGAAAATATCCAAGAAAAGAAGAAAGCTAGCTGTTGGCTCCACATCATTGGAAGACTCACTGGCAGTAGAAGTAGTTGTCAGCAATGTTGATCTTCTAACAGAGATCCTTTTACATGTGCCGGCAAAGTCACTCCTCAGATTCAAGTGTGTATCTAAGCATTGGCTCTCTCTCATCTCTGATTCACAATTTTCCCACAACCACACCCGCCGAATTAACAATTCCTCGAGCTCAGGCATATATTTCTACTGCAGACTTCGGATGTTCAAGGAAATTAAGTCTGTCTTGTTTCACAGCCACTCAAGTCTTCCAACACTCGCCTTCCTCCATGGTGTTGGAGAAGGATCTACACCTAGGATTGTATGCTCTTGTAACGGCTTACTCTTGTGCTCCAAGGTTTACGGAAAACATTACATCGTTTGTAATCCGACCACCCAAAAATACACTGCACTACCTGAACCTGCTGGCACTTTATCTAGATTTTTAGATTACATGTCTGGTGCTTACTTGGCTTTTGACCCTTCAAAATCACCTCACTACAAGGTTGTATTGGTTAAATACTCTTTTGATCTTCGTGGAAGGTCTGGAAGTTCTTATGTAATTGATATCTACTCATCAGAGAGTGCATCTTGGAAACACATTCGAGTCATTGCACCACCAGGTAACTCCTTGAGACGCAGGGTGTTTTCAAATGGAGCTATTCATTGGATGACTTCCACTAACCTTTACATTCGATTTGACGTTGATGCTGAGAATCTGACAGGAACTCCAATGCCTCCATACCCTAAAATTCTTTCTAATGATAAGATTCTTTATTTTGGTGCATGTCATGGTCATTTGTTTCTTATTCAGAGTCAACAGGTTTTTCCTATGAGATTCAGAATTCTTGAGATGGACATGGACTACTGCTGCTGGAAAGTGAAGTACTGGGTTAATCTGAGACCTATAGCATCTGTTTTCCCTGAGAATTTTCACTTATTTTCAGTGGTGTGTATTGTGAAGGGAGCAAATGAAAAAGATTTTGAACTGGTGTTTGTTATTTATGGCAACTTCATTTCTTATAATTTGGATCGCAAGACATGGAAGGTGCTTCTTGATTTTCAGCCAGGTCAATTTCATGAATCAGCTTGTTATTATAATAGTTATAACTTCATTGAAAGCCTATCCCCTGTTTGAGCTAGCATGCTGTTCTGCATATTGGAGCTCTTGGTACTTTTTGTAGAACGTGTCATATAATCTTTCGATGAGAATCAGCTTCTTAGAGTTAAAAATGTTGAATATTTTGTCATCTCAAATTTGGTAGTCATCGGTGCTTGTTCTAGATATTGTTGTAGTATCTTTTGCTATCTGCATTTCTTCATCATTTTCCTCGCCTGCTCTACTGGAGCATTCTATAATTCTCCCTTATGTTGCACTTTATGTGGGCCTTGTTTTGACAACCGAACTCTACCTTTCATTGAAGTTTCACTCATTTGCTTCATGGTTTTGATCACTTTGAATGCTTGTCCAGTTGGGTGGAATGGTTTCTACTGCTGGAGAGAAAAATATTTTTTAAAAAATGAAATTGAAAAGGCCATTAGTGTTCTTGCAGAATCCCAAAATGGTAGCCAGTTCGATAATCTACAATGGTGCTTCGGGGGTTTGAAAATATAGGACAGTCCGGAAAATTTTCATTCGCGTTTCTTCTTTGTGCTGTTAGTTTAGGCAACAGTAAAGTCAGTGACGGAATCAGAAAATTAAATTAAATGGGACATTTATTAATTACAATATCAAAGAATTTTACAAAAATATTTCACGCAAATTTTTACAATTGATTTCGAGAAACATCAAAAAAATAATGTTATTCATAACTAGTGTATTAGACACAATATAAAAAATATATATAGATATAAGTCTTAAAATAAATTATATAATAATAAATTATTTTTTTATACAAAATTTGATTAAAAATTCAATATAATGGTAATACCACGTCATCATTAGTATGTGATATCACCAATTAATAATAAATAAACACAGAGAGTGAACCTTACATGTCAAATGTAACTAATAATCTAATAAATTTCATATTTTTATATTGAGATTACTTATACTTGCATGTCAATAATAATGATATCACCGTTACATTCAAAATTTTCATAGATAATATGGTTTATAATAGTCTCCTCATTTTCAATCAAAATAACCATTATTGTTTTCTTAATTTTTAAAATTTCATTGATATTTCACTCGAATAATATTTTTGTAATTTTTTTATTTAAAATATTTTCTTTATATTTGCAAAAAAAAAAAAAAAAAAGGCCCAAAATCCAGGGGGGGCACATGACCCCCGGTCCTCACTTCCCTCCGCCCCTGCGTAGAGTATATAGCTTGACAAACTTTAAGAGTTGTGTTAACAGCGAAAAATATTTCCTAATGAAAAACATTTTCTATAGAATACGTTTTTTGAAAAATGGAAAAAACGTTTTTCCATGTTTGGTTTTGTTTTAAACTAATATGCTAATAGATGTGTTAGTGGTGGTGGTAGGGTGGAGGTGTTGGGGTGGTGGTGGTGGAGGTAGCGGCAGTGGTAATGTTGATGGTGATGGTAATGGAGGTTGTGATAGTAGTGGTGTGGTGGTGGAGCTGATGGTAATATAATAGCATTAGTAAAATTTTAGTTCAAAAAACGCTTTCTCCCTTTTAGAAGTGAAAAATATATTCCGTCTAAATGGGTTTATTTTCTGTAGATCATGAAAAATGTTTTTCGTTGTCTTTTATTTTTCACCAAAAATTGGAAAAAAAAAAAATTTCACTATCTATCTTCTTCTTTTTTTTCTTTTTTCTTTTTTCTTTTTTTTAAAATTTTTTTTTTTCCAATCTATGCCGTACAAATTAGGGAATGTAATACACCACAAAACATATACGTGTGGTTATGACAAATTGTGGGTATTTGTGATGATTTGTTTGACTCATTAACGTGTTGGTTATCTGTTAATTATGATTTATTAGGATTGTTATTTTGGTTGTGCATGAAGTCTTGTTTGATTACGATTCATTTTAATATTGGCTTATGATTCATGTTAGTGTTGGTTATGATATATTATGGTTATTATTTTGGTTATACTTGAAGAAATATTTAGTTATGCCTTGAGTTGTATTTGGTAATGACTCACCGTGTTTTTTATAGTTACGATTGAAAATAATTTAGTTATGATATTTGTGGTATGTAGGGTCAATTTGGTTCGGTTTGACACTAAATTTAGAACTAACCTAGTCATGACTGGTTCCAAGTTTTTCAACCCAAAACCTAACCAATCATGAACTAAAAAAAACCTAATCCAACCCAATGTAGCTCAGGTTGGTTCGGGTTTGAACTATGGTTTCATTATATTAAAAATAACAAATCAATCAATAATAAATAATTAAAATATACAAGTCTCTAACATTTAAACTTAATACAAAACAAAGAGCAAAATATTATTTAGTACAATCCAATACAAATCTAATTGAAGTTTAAATATAATCAATACAAATTAAATCTATTAATACAACCAATAAAGATTAAATCGACTATGAAATCTTACTAAAGTTTCTAATATTTCCTTCGTTTACCAATAATTCTTGAATATGAAAAATTATTAAATGTAATCAAGTCCAATCTAATAGAGTAATAAAGTAAACACGTCAATATAAATAAAATTTTAAAATATACATATTCATATATATGTATAAGTAGTTTTGGTCTTTAATTGATTCGGTTTAGACAAAACTTAACCCAAGAACCATTCTAACTATATTAATTTGATGATTTAAAGACTCAAAACCAAATCAATTTACTCAAAAATTAACCCAACCCAAAGAAAACAATTTGGTTCGATGCTTCATTTCATTGGCTAATTTGAACAGCTTAATGCTATCAATACCACAACACAAAAAACGAAGTGTATGACCGACGGACTCTTAAACTGGGGGCTATCAACATTCTATTAAAAAAATAACATAAAATAAAATAAAAATCTGAACATGGACTCTGTATTAGGGCTGTCAATGGATCGGATTTAATCCGAATCCGACCCGAATCCGATCCGATAATCCGAATCCGTTTACAAAAAAATCCGATCCGATAATCCGATAATCCGAATCCGTTTAATCCGTTTATTAAACGGATTGAACATGCAAAAATCCGATCCGATCCGATAATCCGATAATCCGATCCGATTATTATCAATTTGAATAAAAAAACACAAAATGAATTTTTTTTTTCAAATTATATAAAATTGTAGCTCAATAAATAAATAAATGGATCGGATTCGGATTATCGGATCGGATACCCGAAATCATCGGATTCGGATTCGGATATCTATAATCGGATATGAACTAAACGGATTCGAATCGGATTCGGGTTTGTCTTAATCGGATCGGATTCGGATTTTGACAGATCCGATTCGAATCCGATCCATTTACAGGCCTACTCTGTATGTATAGGGTTCGCTATGCATCTTTAAACATAAGCTTAATTGCATCAATAAATGTAAAATAAAATACCTGGTTAAAGCTTCCCTTGTCAAAATTCTATGTAAGGGAATTCCCTGTGACCATGTTTGATATATATATTAAAGTTTTTAGCACTCTGTATTTGGGATTGGCAATACCACGAGGGGTTTTTTTAGATGGCCAAACTACAAAATTCCACTTTTCTTTTCTTTTTTTCTTTTCTTTTTTTTGTCCATTTTGGTGTGTGCTAAATGTAAATGTCGTAATTAAACTACTTAGGTCTGTTTGACAAGTGATTGTTTTTGTTAAAACATCATTAAAAAAAGTCCAAATCTTCAACTAATGCAAAAAAATTAGAGATTATTTCCTATTTATTCTACAAAATCAAAGATTAATTGTCATTTACTGCACTTTTTACACACATTTTTTCTTTTAAAAAGTTAAAAAGTCTTTCCCAAACATATTTTAATTTTTTGGAGAAATTACAAAAAAAGTCTCAAGATTTTACCTTATAAAAAAATAAATCTAAAGTTTTTAATTTTGTCAATTTAAACTATAATATTTGAATTTATTTTTAGTTTAAATCACCTGTATAATTTCGTTACGCAAAACTGATAGAAAAAAAAAAATGACATTTTAGTTATAGCGACTTGAGTTAAGACTCGATTCTTTTGTACTCTTTGATTGTGGGTTTTGTATTTATTGGTGTTGTTGTCATTTGTTTTAGTCATACGTTATTTTGGAGTTGTGAATTAGATCTTTAGGTTGTGTTTTGTTTGTATCCAAGAATTGGCTCTCTCTCATTTCTGACTCACAGTTTGCCTTCAACCACACCCGCCGAACCAAGATTTCCTCCATCTCTGGCCAATACTTCTACTACCAAGCTTGGAAATGCAATAAACTTAACTCTGTCTCGCATCATGGCCACTCAACTCTTCCAACACTCACCTTCCTCAATTGTGTTAGAGAAGGATCTATGCCTAGTGTGGGAGTTGATTTTTGACCACACAACCAAACAGAGAACTTAGTTGAAGAGCACCGACAAAATAGATTAAGCCCAACAACCTGTAACAAGAATATGAGAATACTGCGGTGGTTCGCCACTCGGGGGCACTCCGACAATCAAGTCAGTAAACAATATCTCTCACAAATAGCATGAAGTACTCAAAACTCACAAGAAAATAACTTACCTCTGACCCACGAGGGTGCTATGCTTTTATAACCAGCAGTGACCTGATCACCTAGAAGCCTCACTTCAGTGGACTCAGGCCTAATGTTTATCCTGGACTCTCAGCGAGATAAAGATAAATTCGTCAAGAGCCTTATCCTTATCCTGACTGAGATCCTCTCCTATTCTAGGACTGTAATCCCTTATCCGCTTATCTCGGATTCTGATATCTCCGTAGATAACCTCGGCCTAGCCGAGATTATCTCAGCAAACATGAGAAGGCCACGTGGCACCTCAGCTGACACTTCAGTGTCACTTTAGCCACGTGTTATCATTTACAAAATACTTCCCCACAACTGCCCCCTAGGTTCTATTACCTCGGCTACCTGAGGTGATGGAACCTACATCGTTTTGTTCACATAACGTGTCGGCTCAAAAAGCATTGATTACTTTGACCGAGATCACAACTCGCCGGCTTCGAGTAATCAGGAGTCTATTACCAACTTCATCAAGAATCAAAAACCAGGAACTAAGTTTGTTTAAGCCTTTGAACTGAGATCGTACCTCTAGCCGAGGTCACAACCCCACTACTCAAGAATTTCAAGAATCACATACGTATTCCAAGTGCACATGACCTGTCTCACTTCACCATTCCAACTGTTTCCTCCACGTGTCTCTCCTACTGGTTCGTACTAGACATGCACCATCAAACCACTTTGAGTCTACTCACGCTGCCTGACAAACACATCACCCAAGGTACTTTTATTACATTTTGTCGCCTTTTCAGTTTTTGACAAAACTCTCTCTCTCTCTCTCTCTCTCTCTCTCTCTCTTCGTCTTCTCACTTTTGCAAATTCAATTTCCCTCTTTGTCTCAGATTTTCTCTCTCTAAAACTCCAAACCTCCATTGTTGTGTTTTCGAGCTTTCTACACCCTCTCCATTCACCACTTCCGGTGAAGCATTCCTTATTCTGCTCCATTTACTGTCATCGTCAGAATCCAACGATAGCTATTCCAGCATCTATTTCCTCAGTAAGTTACCAAATCCTCTTTATTTTTACCCAATTTATTCTTGATTGTGTTCTTCAATATATCTTTGCTCTTGAATCTGTCACATGCTTTACATTGTATCTGTAATCACTTCCGTATTGCCATTGAATCTATATTACTATTTCTTGCCTCGATTGTGTTTTTGATTGCACACTACTGCTTTGCATACCGTCACTTAGATGTGTATCCTCGCTTGTTTCTATGCTTAGTTGCTTTAGATGTTTGTGAATTGATATTTGTGAATCTTGCTAACGCCTCTGATTATACCTCTTGATTTATCATGTTCTTGAACCACTGTTCTATTTTACTGCATTTGCCACATTGTTATTTCTTTCTGTTTGAATCACACTCTTTTTCTATTTTTCTTGCTTGTTTCCAGATTCTTGCCTTTGTACCTTTGTTTGTCTTCTTAGTTTTAGGCTTGGGATTTGCCTAGAAACCATACATTTAAGAAAACTAAAACAAATTTCCCCTTAGATTTCAAAATCCTTACCCTAGTGCTTGTTTAGGGTTTAGCCAAGGTTTTCAAACCCATACCAGTTTCTTTTCTTTGAAATCCAGCTCAAAACATTTTAAGCCGATACCATGGGGATGTTCAGGTCGGGAATAGATACCCCGACCAAACTGGAATACTATCGCCAGGAGTTCTCCATCCCAGCCAACATTCAACTTAGGTTGGCTAGGAAGGAGGACTCCATTATGCCTGGGACGAACTACATGCCTTTTCCCGTAGTCACCTCTATTGAGTGTGGACTTCAGTTTCTTTTAGACATTCTCTTTCGAGAAGTCCTGCATTACTACAAACTCAACCCCATGCAATTAACTGTCAACTCATTTAGGGTTATCAATGGCATAGCCGAATTGGCACGCTAAGAAAATGCTAGGATTACGCTAGTCAACATCCAATTTTGTTACACCATGTGTGCCCTTAAATCAGCTGGTGGCTTCACCTACTATCTCAAGCCTAAATCCACCGCCTACAAACTTATAGCCGACCTCCCAGACTCCAACAAAGGTGCTGGAGATGACTATCTGATTGTCTCAGGAAATTGGGAATTCACTTTAGATAATGATCTTCATCTCTATCCTCTGCGCTGAGGAGTCTTTAGGAAAGATGAGAGTAAGGACTTAGTCATCCCATAATTCCATTTCTATTAAAGACTTGTCAATTTATTTCTTCTATCTGTGCTAACGCTTGCTTCTCGCTCTTGCAGTTCTTCCCTAACCATCAAAGGACTTCTGCTAGACTTTCTCCCCAAGCCGAGATCTGAAAAGGCTTTTGGGCTTGCCAATTAAGAAACGCAAAGCCCCAATACTTCTCAACTACATATCGATGTATAGGAGCCCTATACCCGACGTCCTTAAACGAAACAGGACTCCTCCATCTACCATAACTCCTCCAGTTACCTCATCATTAAGGCTAGATCAAGCCTCCACATTTGATCCAGCAGACCAGTTGTCCACCTCTACTCCCCAACTGATTCCTCTATCTCAATGCCAACGCCAATGCTGAGTTCCTTAGAACGCTCCTACCAACAAAACTCGCAGCAGAAGACGCTGAGGTTCAAACGTCTCAGTGACCGACACATCAAACCCACCGATTACTCTCATTGCTATCCATTTTGGCACTAAGGTCACCGTTGCTGTCACATTCGAAGAGATAGGCCGAAGTCAAGTAATGGTTGAAGACTTGCTGGCCGACTTGCCAAGAGTTGTCACCATCTATTCCTCCTTTTCTCAGTCCCAACCCAAGCCCAAAACCAAGAGGGTGAAGAGGACTAAGGCAAAAGCCACTATCACACAAGTTGACTCTGAGGATACTATGCCGATCTGCAAGTTGGCCAAGATCAAGAAGAGTTCATCTACAACCAAGAAGAGGTCCGCCAAAGCCGAGCCTTTGAACACGTCTCGGTCGAAGAGGCTGAGGTTCGAGGGTGTAGCTAGCCCAGGCGTTTTTAGAGCCGATGAGCCATGGGCTCCTACGATCATGGTGGGGGACCGAACAATGACAACTGGCGACAGTGCCATCGACAGTATTGAGGTCGATGCCACTCTTTCCATTGATGTTCTCCTGCCGGCCTACCTAAACTGCATGGCCAAGATCAATAAGTATGAGAACTTCGCATTGATGATGCAGCATTCTGTCTTGGTAAGTCTTATACGCTTGTACTTTTTTCGTTTGGTTTTCTCTCTTGCTTCCTTTATACTTAGAAATTTTACTAACTTGTTTGTTTCATTCTTTCTAGGCCATCTAGCATGCTTAGTCGTATACAGTGAAGCCGCTGTCTGTGGCGCATACAAGATACAAGTAAATCTGGCTTGTAACAGGGGTTACTACCTCAGATGGATGATTGCCCTCAAGGAACTTTCCATCCCCAACGACTCACCACTTCGGGACCCCAACCGACTTAACGTGTCATTTCCCCCTTCTCCTAACCGATTCAAAGATGACGCTGAAGAGGACGACAAAGCCGAGGATTCTGGGGTCGTTAAGGAGGCTGACGCTATTACTAGGGCTAAGTCCCCCACTCTGAACGATCAAGTCGTAGACTTGACTTAGGATGAGGGGGTTGAGGTCTTCAAGAATGCCTTTCCCAAGGCTACATCTGAGGTCGAAGTCCACATGGCCGAGAAAAGTCTCGAACAAACCCTATCGAAGATTGATGCTGAGATAGTAGCGGAGAAGAGTGAAGCACTGCCAGCCAAGGCCGACACAATCCCAATAGCCGAGGTTTAGCAATCTGAGATCAATTCTAATGACTTCAGTGCTTAGGATTTTTTTTCTTTTTTACTCCTTTCTTGTACTTGTCCTTTCTACCAGAGCAGTTGCAGTTTTGCTATGTCTGGAACAATTTCCTTTTGATGGTTTTGTTAGGCTGATGTGTATCCACTATGTGCTTGAACAAGCTTTTTGTTTCAAATGCATATCCTTTTCTTTTTTCTTCTAAGTGTTTGAATGCTTCCATGTATGCTTACTGCCTTTTCTTTATGCCTTGCATATTTGTTTTTATACTTAGCATTTTCTTGATCCTTCCAAGTCTAGCAACTTGGATCCTTATCTCAGGTCCCCAAACCTTGGATATTCACACATCGAATTTAAACGTACTAATTGCCTTGGATAATTTACTATTTATCTCGGCCAAACAACACATTAATATTTCAAGAAAATTTCTAGTGTTGTTTCCTCACTTGTACTAATTGCCTTCTGCCAAGACTCCACCATTCCAAGTCTAGCACCTTGGTTGGGTATCTCGGATAATTACACTTCGGGTACTGTTCAGTACTCTCATCTTGGATAGTATGATCTTGGATAACTTCAACGTGTGAATTGTTCTGCAAAATTTCACAAGTGTTATGCCCTCATTCCATTCTTACTTCCTACCCCCCTAATGTGAATCTAAGTACCACTTATGTTCACATTAGTTGCCACCGCCTGACTTAGGTAATTCTGGCTGAGGTTTTCGACCTCGATGTCTTTTGCAATCTTACCAGATCAAACTTACTTTAACTTTTCCGTTTATGGCAAGTCTAAGTTATTCGTCATGTTTCATTCGAAAATATCGCCAACTTAGTTTAACTCTACCATATGGAAAGTCTAAGTTATTTGTCATGTTTCATATTGAAACATCACAAACTTAGTTCAACTCTATTATATGGTAAGTTTTGATTCAACTCTACTATATGGCAAGTCTAAGTTATTTGTCATGTTTCAAACCGAAACATCGCAAACTTAGTTCAACTCTACCATATGGCAAGTTTTAATTCAACTCTACCATATGGCAAGTCTAAGCTATTCGTCATGTTTACCATGGGAACATCGACATAAGACTGTTCAGTCCTATCACACAAGTTTCAACAATAATTCATAAAAAAAATCGAGCTAGTATTTTATTAAAACCTTGGCTAATAAAATCATTACATAAATCTCAAAAAACTAAAACTAATGGTAAAAAAAACTTCAAATTGGTTGTGTTCCAGGGTCTTGGCAACTCCTTACCATCAGTGTCTTCGAGCCAGTAAGTGCCGATGCCGGCAACTGAGATGATTTGATATGTTCCTTCCCAGTTTGGGCTAAGCTTTCCTTCCTTGGGATCCTTCTTATTGCCGACAACTTTTCGAAGGACGAGGTCCCCAACCTGAAACTCCCTTGGATTGACCTTCTTGTTATAGGCCCTAACAAGTTGCTGGTGATATGCCCCCAGCCAAATTGTTGCTCTCTCCTTTCTTTCTTCTATCAGATCAAGATCTCGGGCGAGGAATGCCTCGTTTATTCTAGCCTCCACTCCCTGGGTTCTGATTCTAGGGATGCCGATTTCTAGTGGAATGACTGCTTCAGTGCCATATGCCATGACAAAAAGAGATTCTTCAGTAGATCTTCTCGGCGTTGTCCTATATGCCCATAGGACATTGAGCAATTCTTCTACCCATTTGCCCTTGGCAGCTTTCGGCCTCTTCTTGATCCCATCCAGAATGGTCTTGTTGGATGCCTCGACTTGACCATTACTCTGAGGGAAGTTAGGAGTAGAGTAATGGTTCTTAATCTTATACTTTGCACAGAAGCTCTTGATCAGTTTACTATTAAACTGAGTGCCATTATCTGCCACAATGGCTCTTGGGATCCCAAACCTAGTAATTATGTTCCTCTAGATGAAATTCCCATATCTCGGATTTTGGCTAAGGGTTCAGCCTCTACCCATTTCGTGAAGTAGTCAGTCGCTACTAGCAGGAACCTTCTCTGTCCTGTTGCCTGGGGTAGTTGCCCAACAAGATCCATGCCCCACTGGGCAAATGACCAAGGACTAGATACTGGATTCAGATCTATAGCTAGCTGGTGTATCAAAGGTGCAAACCTTTAACACTTCTCGCACTTCCTTACATAAGCTTCAGCATCCTTCTGCATATAGGGCCACCTATCCCTGTGATATGGTCCTGTAAGTGAGTGATCTGCCCCCAGCATGGCTTCCACATACATCTTTATGGATCTCATATAGAAAGTCCTCAACCTGGGATGGATGCACACATCTCAGAAGGGGCCCAGTAAAGGACCTTCTGTAGAGATGGCCTTCTACTGACAGACAAAACCTGGCTGACTTCAATCTGGTTTTGTGTGCTTCTTTTCTGTCTCCTGGCAGCCTGCCATCTCTGAGGAACACAACTATGGCGTCCATCTAGCTCAAACCCATCTCCACGCACATTGCTTCGTATTCTATTATGAGGGGCTCTATACTTGGGCCTGACAAATAATCAACCATTATTGTTCTTGCCTCTCCTGATTTTATCACGCTGGCCAAGTTAGCCAAGGCATCGGCGTGACTATTATCATCTCGGCTAACCTGTTGTAGCCAGCAACTTTTGAACAATGTTAGTAACTTGACAACCTCCTTGACATAAGCTATCATCCTTTTCACCTCGGGCTATATACTCGCTCGTTGCTTGATTCACAATGAGCTGGGAGTCACCGAAGACTACCACCTCATCGACGTCCATTGCTGCTGCTAGCCTTAGCCCAACAATCAGTGCCTTGCACTCCGCTTCGTTATTTAAGGCCTTAAACCCCAAATGTATGGACTGTTCGATCATTCGCCCTTCTGGTGATACCGAAACCACTCCTGCCCCCGCTCCTTGCCGATTTGAACTGTCATTGACAACGAGGTGGAAGGAGTCACCAATGTAAATGTTGCAAGATTTTAGCCTCTCTTCTATCCTGTTTTGCTTTACTAGTGTGGGGTTCTTTGCCTCTAGTTGGGTTTTTTCTTATTCTCCTGTACATCCCAAGCCGCGGCTCATCGGATCCTACATAGGGATCGCTCTAGGAGTGAACTCAGCCACAAAGTTGACCAAAACCAAGCCCTTGATTTTTGTTCTAGGCCTGAATTCCAAGTCATACTAGCCCAGCATTACTGCCCATCTGGATACCCAACCTGTCAAGTCCCCATGTTGCAGTAGGGACTTTAGGGGGTGCTCCGTCAGTACCACCATCTTGTGGGCTTAAAAATAGTGGGTCAACTTCTTCGAAGCCATTACCAGGGCTAGCGTTAACTTCTCCAGGGGCAAGTACTTGGTTTCGACACTGGCTAGGGTCTTGTTCACGTAGTATACTTTCTTTTGCTCTCCCTCTTCTTCTTGGATTACCACCGCACTCACAGCATGGTCTGAAATTTCCAGGTACAAAAACAATTCTTTCTCTGGTACCGGGTTGGATAACACTAGTGGGGTTGTCAAGTATTTCTTTAGATCGGCCAAGACGACCTCACACTCTTCTGTCCACAGAAAATCTATGGCCTTCTTCACCAAACCAAAAAACTATTTGCACTTCCAGTGAGCATCTGTACTTGTTAGGCTGTTGTTGGGCTCTTCAAGTCAAGGATGGCCTTGATCTGATCTGGGTTTGCTTCAATGCCTTTTCTGGTGACCAAGTATTCCAGAAACTTATCGGATCCTACTCCAAATGCACATTTTGAGGCATTGTGTAGAAGCCGATATGATCTCAGGATGTCAAAGACTGCCTTCAAGTCGACCAAATGGTTCCCAGGTTCTTTGGTTTTCACAACCGTCTCTTCTGTGTAAACCTCTACTGTCTTCCCAATCAGATGTTTGAGCATCTTGGTGACCAGTCTTTAGTAGGTTGCTCTTGTATTCTTTAACCCAAAAGGAATAACTCTATAGTAGTAGAGTCCTTTAGAGGTGATGAATGTTGTATTCTCTTCATTTGGGGTATACACTGCTATCTGATGGTAGCCTTTGTATGCGTCCAGGAAACTCATCCTCCCATGCCCTGAAGTGGCATCTACCCATTGATCAATCTTGAGCAGTGGGAAACTGTCCTTGGGGCAAGCTTTGTTCAAGCTTGTGAAGTCCACACAGACCCTCCACTTTCCATTCTTCTTCTTCACCACTACTATATTAGACAACCAGGTGGGATAATTTACCTCTCTGATGGCATGTGCCTCTAGTAGCTTGTCTACTTCTTCCTCAACTACCTACACATGAATCAATGTCAGCCTTCTAGCTCTCTAAATGACTGGTTTCACTGACCTGTCCACATTGAGTTTGTGACAAGTAACCTTGGGGTTGATTCCCGGCTTCTCATAAGGTGTCCAGGAAAACACCTCTATGTTCTTTCTCAGGAAGGCCTCCAACTCTCTTTCTTCTTCTTCAGCTAATCCAGAATCGAGAAGGGAAAATCGTTCATCATCTCCTTCTTGCACCAAAACTTTTTTTAGAGGTTCTTCGCTTTTCTTGGCAGGCTCCTTACCGACGTCATCCAAGACCTCATGGTCTTCGTTTTCAATTTTAGCACTTTTTGTTTCTCTTACATTGTAGGTGTACTTCGTTGCTGCCATAGAGCACTTTTTTGCATGTACCTGGTCTTCCCATACCTCTTCAATCCCCTATTCTATTGGGAATCACAACAATTGGTGCAGCGTTGAGGGAACAGCCCTCATTGCATGCAACCAAGGTCATCCCAAAATGATATTGTATGGGGAAGGGATGTCTATCACAGTGAATTCCATTGTTACCTTCTTACTTCCTGCCTGCACCTCCAGATTTGTGGCTTCCAGAGGCCACGTCGGCATCTCTTTGAATCCAACCATCGAGCTGTCGAATTGTTGTAGATCATCTAGGTGAAGGCCAAGGTCCTTGTAACATCTAACATACATAATGTCACAAGAACTGCCTTGATCAATTAGTATGCGCCTCACTTAGAAGTCTCCAACCTTCAGAGTTACCACTAGAGCATCGTTGTACAGATTTTGCAATTGCAACATATCCAGGTTGGCCTCAGTGAAAGAAATCATCGGGCCCTGTATTCGTTTGTTCTGGGTTTCTTTTGCTGGACCTGATATACATGCTGCAGGTGTCTTACTCTTTGGGCCTCCCCTCGTACTTTATTCTCATTCACCCTCGAGTGAATCACATTGATTACCTGAGGCCCATTTGTTTGCTGTGGTAGTGGTGGTGGAGCTGGAGCTGGAGCTGCTAGTGTCTGAGGAAGCCTTGCATGCTATTCCCTTGTCCTGGCCTCATCTATTAGGTCTCTTAGGTGACCCTATCTAACTAGATCCTCCAAGTGTGATTTCAGAGTCCTACATCCCTGAGTCAAGTGCCCATCCTCGTTATGGTAAGCACAATGCTTCCCTATGCACCTTCCTATAAACTCCCTTGGGATCTTATCCGATGCTCAATAGTATGGCTGGTTCCTGATCCTCTTAAAAACTTTGTAAATGGGGATCCTAAAATCGTGTTAACTGCCTGCACAGCTCTAGCTCCTGTTTCCTGCCTGTCGGCACCAGCATTCCCTCATCCTCGTTTCGGGGAGCTGTTTCTCCTTTCTTGCTTCAGTATTCTCATTCCTTGTGTGTCTTCTTCTCCTCTGGCATACTTCTCAATTCGTGCCATGAGCTCTTCCATGCTCTTCGGTAGAGTTTTTGCAAGTGACTTCGAAGCGAGCATTTATCATTCAGGCTATTCTTAAAAGATACGACCACCAACTCTTGGTTACAACTCGGAATCCAGTTGTATACCTCATGATATCTCTTGGCGTAAGCCCTAAGGCCTTCGTCATCACCGATCGTTAAAGCCAATAGGGAATTTAACCTCAATGGCTGTGACTTGTTTGTAACAAACATGGCCACGAACATCTTGGTTAGGCCTTCCCAGCTCTTCACAGTTCCTTTCAGCAACTTATGGAACCAATCAGATGCTATTTCCCCAAAGGGCGAGGGAAATACCTTGCACAACAACTGCTCATTCCCGCTCCACAAAGTCATTGAATTTAGATACAAACCAACATGAAAGTTAGGATCAGACTTACCGTCATAAATCTGAAACCTCAGCATGTTTAATCTCTTTGGGGCCTCAAACGTATCTAACTCCCTTAAGAATGGTGTCCTCGGCTTGACTGGGGACGTGATCTCGGCGTTGAGTCTTTTCCTCTGTAGGTAGTCTCTTAAATCCTCCTTTGTCCTACTGGGAGCTCAGCTATCGCTAGACTTCAATCTCTTCAGCGCGCTACTCCTGGTGAAGTTGTGCGTCCTTTTGGATTTCTTTTCATCCACCACATCAAAGAAAAGGCCTTGCCCTTGGATTTGCCGAGATCCTCGGACATAGGTCCCCTTGGTCCGTGGTGTCCCCTACGACTCACCTTGAACTGATTTTGTATGCCCAACATCCTTTGATGGCCAATGTGAGTTCCCCTGTCCCTTGCCATGCTACGGGACAATTGGGACTGCCTTTTGTCCTCCTTTCTGGGCATCAGTCTTGGCAGCTGGTGTCGACGTGTCCTACAACGGGAATGGTGGTTGCATCACGTTGTTCTGTATCATAAAGTTGACCACTGACTGAAGGTCAGCCAACTTGTTTTCCATTTTTTTTCATCTCCTCATACCTCATCAGGCATCTATCCTTTCATACCTGGAGGTCTCCTTCATTGTAGTATTCATCTCGGCCTCCTTTCTTCAGGCCATTGTGCCCCTTGTCGATGTTATTCACCCCAGGATTCGGTTCTTGTACTCCTTCATTGGGGTTTTCTACCCTAACATTAGGATCCACATGCTCCTCACTCTCACTATGGATTAAGCCTAACAACCTGTAACAAGAAGATGAGAATACTGCGGTGGTTCACCACCCAAGGGCACTCCAATGATCAAGTCAATAAACAATATCTCTCATAGATAGCATGGAGTACTCAAAACTCACAAGAAAAGAACTTACCTCTGACCCACAAGGGTGCCATGCTTTTATAACTAGCAATGACTTGATCACCTAGAAGCCTCACTTCAGTGGACTCAGGCCCAATGCTTATCCTGAACTCTCAGCTAGATAGCGATAAACTCTTCATGAGCCTTATCCTTATCCTGACCGAGATCCTCTCCTATTCTAGGACTCTTGTCCCTTATCTGCTTATCTCGAATTTCGGCATCTTTGCAGATAACCTCGGCCAAGTCGAGATTATCTTGGCAAACATGACAAGGCCACGTGGCACCTCGGCTGACATTTCAGTGTCACCTTCGCCACGTGCTATCATTCACAAAATACTTCCCCACACCTAGGATTGAACACTCTTGCAATGGCTTATTGTTGTGCTCAAAGGTTTACACAAATCATTACACGAGGCATTATATTGTTTGTAATCTGACCACAGTTTGGCAACCATGGAGCTTTAGTTAATTAGAGAAGTGGTTAGTTATACAATCGCTTGAGTTAGTTTTCTCTGTCTCTCTAAGACATGTGCAACTGATTTGTATAGATATAGAGAACAGATCCATTGTAAAGAGACACACAAAAGATAAAGAAACAAAAGATCAGTTTCTATTTTGATACCTTTCTCTCTCATTTTCTTTCTCATTTTCTTTCTTATAGAGGTGGTATTTTAGAAGGAGTGCCTTAAGCAGTTGTAATAATATTCTATTTGGTTGGTTTGAATCTTATTAAGGGTTCAAGTCTTGCTACATAAACAGCTGAAGCTTCCTCTTGCTCTAGGGTAGGGATTCTGATGTGTCAAAAAATAACAGCGTCTCCATTCTCTCAATGAGATATTGGGCGTAGCAGTAATATCACATGACATTATCATATAATCTCATCAATCACTCCTAACCCCACTTTAATTGATTGGTTTTTATTAATCAATTATGTGTGAAAGATGTCACCCTGACACTATTGATTTCATTCCCATGATGTACGAATTTATTAACTCATTTGATCATTTTCTATATTCGACCTAATCTGTTGGAAGTACTTTTGTCAGTACATGTAAAGGGGATACTATTGTCCGTACCCAGTACAAAAAGGTGCACATAAAATATGTTTTCAAGATTGTAGCTGTTGCACCTCGATTTTCTTTTCCTAAAGAGTAATGTTAGGGAGCCTAAATATTTTACCAAATATTCTATCAAATGTCTCACTGGATGTCATGTAAGACATTTGGTAGAAGATTTGGTAAAATATTTGGGATCCCTAGCATTTTTCTTTCCTAAAACTAAGTGATCACACTGCAAGAAAAACAGGAATTAATGGAGTTTTTAAAACGTCGGTATAGCTCCAAAAAACGTCGTTAAAAGTTATTGTGGCATTTTTTCCATTCGTCGAGGATAGGGTCGTCGCCATATTTTTGTGACGTTTGATAAACGCCGCTAATTATTTTTACCGATGTTTACGTAAACGCCGCTAATAGTTTTTCACCGACGTTTTTGATTAAACACTGCTACATGTTAATGCAACAATCTCTGCAGATGCTAGCAAACTTTCATTAACATTTGCAGAAAACATCACTACATATATTTTTTTTAATTTGTTTCTCCCGATAGTTTTTAACATTTAATTTAATATTAATAGTTTAAATCCACTACATGAAAGCCTAACTATAATTAGCAAGCCCAAAATCTTTGGGGGATGCAACAGAATAAACAAAGTCATGATAAATTTATTCATCTCTTTTGAAAACTATATCGAGATAACAAAAAAAAACAAAAACAAATTTATGAGTTACACATCTTAAAAAAATAAAAGTAAAATAAAATATTTTTTTTTAAAAAAAAAGGAAAAAAGGAAAAAAAAGAAGAAGAAAAAACTTGAAACATTGTTGTGAATGAAGATTGAGATGGTCTTAGGAAAGACATCAAGCCACCATCTCTTCAGTTGTAGAGTTATGAAGTCCTTCCTAGTAGAGCTTCTCTCATTTGTCTCTACATATGTCAGATGTGGAAGTGAAATCCTTCCTAGTAGAGCTTCTCTCATTTGTCTCTTCAAAGAACATAACTTTCCTATCAAAATTGAAGGTGGAAAGATACAATTACAATTTTTTTTTTAATATAAAAAGTATCAGATTTTTTACTAGAAAAGAAACATATATGAAACAATATAAAAACTACAAATGCAATAATGAAAAATTAACATTAACAATCTCAAATGCAACATTTTAAATTGATCCTTAACAAATTATTAGGTACCAACAGTTGCACCATGAATATATTATTTATTTAATACAACAATGCATATTTGGAAATTCAAAAAATCAAGGGCAACAACTTGAAATCATCAAAATGTAAGTTGATAATCTTCAAATCATACCTAGATCAAGAGGTGATAATCTTCTTTGAAATAGAGTAGCATATCCTCAAGAGATAAACTTCTTAGCTGCTACCAAGAGAGGGGTTATGACAAATTGTTAGCAAGTATTCCTCCATATAAAATCTTGAAGCACTATGCTTTCTAACAAAAATTAAAGCTATACCCACAAAACATGAGTATGTTATTTTGTATGCTCTACTCTGGTTCAAAGAAAAAGGATATAAAAGATACAAAGAACCAAGAAACAAAATATCATAGGCTAGATAAATTATCCATTATAAAAAAAAGTCAAGAATCAAACCTGTGTGGATGATTAAGAAACCCAACAGGTGCAGAAATTGCAATCAATATTAACAACAAAAATTCAAATGTTTATTACACATGAAACAAATGGAAGATAAACAGCATTAAAAGAACCCAATAAAAAGTTGAGTCGTTTGAACTCTCCAAAAGGGACCAAATATTCATATTTGTGATACACGAATAAAAAGAACGTAGCATGTCTTACCATAGAACAAAGCTACCAAGGACATCCTTTAAAGTGCATATATAAGTTATTGGGCCATAAAGGCTGATCCATGTCAGGAGAGATAAGAGAAACAGGAGTACCTCCAATGTGATCAATAAGAGAAACAAGGGTACCTCTAAGGTTCATTCAAGATCTAGGCATTGCAATAACCAAATCACAATTGTGTGGTATCAGTGAATCCTCACACACAAATCAAGATCCATAGAAGCATCACCTTTCATGTACATATAAAATATCTCCAACCAAGATTATAATGAAGCTCTTATACATATTATAATGAAAGCAAAAGGCATGTATGCATTGTATATTGCATTGAAATCATAAAGAATAGAGAAGAGAATGAATCAGGGAGACTAGAAATCATCATGCACATTCAATGTTTTCCAAACAATGAATGATGAAACAACCTGGAATTGCAACCCAAATAAGTACCTCCTTACTAGAACCAGTTAAAGTACCACACCGATCTACAAAAGAAAAGAAACAAATAAAAAAAAAATAGTTTACACTAATCAATATCCAATAAGAAAAGAGAAAACCAAACCAGAGTGAGAGAAAAATAATAGCATAAAACAACTATCACAATAATAATAAATAAATAAATAAAAGAAGAAGAAGAAGAAGAAGAAGAAGAAGAAGAAGAAGAAGAAGTGGTACTTGAGTGGATTTGCACTCTTTTTGGAAGAACAGATCAGGTCTAGAGGGACCAATCTCATTGCAAATATTAAAAAGAATTCCTAGAAAGTCCCTACTACAATAGCAAATCAAAAAAAATGTTGGGAAACAATAATTCCAGCTAGAAGAACTATCAAAAAAATTTGGTCGATTATATCAAATCAAATATACAAACTATGAGAGAGAGAGAGAGAGAGAGTGAGAGAGAGAGAGAGACCTCTCATTCTCGAACCATCAGAACATAGGTTTCGAGATCAGACCTGTTAGTTCTAAGAGGCCTCTCCTTCTTGAACCATGGGAACACCGAGATCGATTCGAAGCAAATAGAGCACGAAATACAGGTTTTGAGATTAGATCCCTATATTTCTAAGAGAAATAATTAGCGAAAACCATAACAAGCTTTGAGTTCTCGAGATCAAGTTTCTAATCATACAAACCCCAAGCAAGAACAAGAAATCAATAGATACATATAAATTTCAATAGATTAGCATGACAAAAATCGATCAAGAAACACAATAAAGTGAAGTCAAATCAAACTCAATTTAATAGTTACAGTGAAGTGTAGAAATCGAACCAATAGTTTCGGAAAAGTTGGACTGATCTATAACTCCTCGCTTTCAAAGGCAAATTGCAAGCCAAATAGATAGAAATTGAAGAACACATAGATCCAAAGCCTAAATAAAACGATTACAAAGAAATAGAAGAAAAATCAGCAGATCCAAACCCTAGATGCCATTCTTGCAAACTTTCTCTCACTAGAAAGTAAAACAACAATGCTTGGTAGTCCGAATTTTCATGGCCCGAATGGCTCGAATGTCTCAAAACGACATCGTTTTGATACATTCAAGTCTTTTGAGCCACACAAATTTGAGCCACCAAGCATTTTTGAAAGTAAAAACCCTCATCTCTCACTATTGGTGTCTACGCTTCTTTTTATGCGAGAGGGATTTTGTAAAACGGTGGTGCTAGTTAGTACGCTAATTGGTACATATAGCATTATTCTTTGTAAAATATTTTTTCCTCTGAGTAGAGACTATTTAGAAAAACGCAATAGGCCAAATTAAATATCCAAATTACGTGTATTTTGGGTATCCAAATCGGATCCCCTTCCTCTCTAGCACTCTTTAGTCCAGCACTCTCCTGCACTCATCACACGATGAAGACACGTGGCGTCTAACAGATCTGAAGGCACCAAGGAGGCCACATCTATGGAGTTGCTGAGCTTAACAAAACGACACCGAAATTGGTCGTTTTGAGCTAACAGAAGGTGACTAACGGGATGATTCAGGTTAAAAAAAAAAATCCCAACAAGTTTTTTTTTTAATCAAAAAAAAAAATTCAGTTGACCGTCGGTTGACTGGCCGGACGTTTGGCTGGTCAACCGGTCAAACCAAATTTTTTTTTTCCCCTTTTCTTGAAGGGTCTATATAGCGACCCCGGTCTTTTTCCCATTTGATTATTGTATCCAGACTTACGTTCCGTGGATTCTGCTGCTATATTTGTTGTTGTTGTCCTTTAATTCCTTATTCTCGGGTTATAGGATGTGTTTAGCAGGTTGGTTGCAGATTGGTTGGGTTTAGAAACCAAGTCTGCATGTTCAGTTTTTGGCTTGGTCGCTCGAGCGAGCTTATCTTCGCTCGAGCGAGGTCTTCCTTTTTGGTTCGTCGCTCGAGCGAGCCTTTCTTGGCTCGAGCGAGGATTGCGTCCAGTACCTAGACCTGAACGCAGTGTTTCTTGGCTCGAGCGAGCTTCTCTTCGCTCGAGCGAGGTCAGTTTCTTGTGTCTGGTCGCTCGAGCGACCAGGTCTCCGCTCGAGCGAGCCTGTCCAGTATTTAAACACAACAGCGGGATTTTTAGGGCAGTTTTTCATTCTTTTTGATCTCAAACCCTAAAGTCCGACTTTTCTTCTTCTCCAAACACCTTTTCTCCTAGGTTTGATCTAGTTAGGGTGTGTTTCTACCCTAGTTCTTTTACAAATAAGATAGAGGAGAGTGAGGGCTTCCATTTAATCTGAGCAGTTGTCAGTTTGGAGCACTTTGGAGTTTCGAGCACCTTCTTCATCATCATCTTTTTGGGTTCTTTCTTTGAGGTAGGGATTTCCTACTCTATTTATACGTTTTAATCCTAAGTGGTGGTATTTTGGTATGTGGGGGTAGTTTGGTAATTTTGGGAGAAACCTTAGGGTTTGTCATAGATTAATTTATATAATTAATTTAAGGGAAGATTGTGATATTGGGTTTAATTCATGTGATTGGGGAAATTAGTGGTTTAATGATGTATTTGGTTAGTTTAAACACTTACCTTTGAGAATGTTGAAATTACACTTGTTGTTATATTTATTTCTTGTTTAGAAATAATTGTTTGGGGCTATCGGTGGAGGATAGCCACGATTGTTGTAGACATTGCATGTGGATTAGGCAAAATTGAAACTAATCATTTGGTTAAGTTGTTGAGTATAAAGGTTGGAATAATACATTAAATTTATGTATTGATTTATTGTGTATATGACTTTATGTTTATATGCATTACTTGTGTATGGGAGGAGATAGGGGATATACTCCACGGTTTAGGGGAAGATGTGGGATGTACCTCTAAACCGGTTAATGATTATGGGAAGATAGGGGATGAACCCAGGGTTGCTGCTTATATGCGCGCCTATAGCAGAGATACAGCTCATATGCTTATCTATTTGATATGATACATCATCAAAACATGTATCTGTTGGGAAGTATGGAAGTGAATTTGATTGTGATTGATACAATACCAACTTGTGTATTTGTTATGTTATATGAGAGATTTAACTTGATGTGTTATCCCTGTTGAATTGGAAAGATTGTTAATAAGAGATGAAATCCCCGTTGAGGGCCAGGTTCTGAGCCATAGTTGGAAGGTGAGTTATGCCATAGACATAGTGTCATAGGCAATGTAGACATTTGTGTCATGAAATTGTAAATGGATTATTTTGTGTTAACCATGTATCAGATGCTACTGCTTTAGTTAATTCTTATGCTTGGTTTAGTATTTCTCTACTGGGCTGTGGCTCACCCTTTATGGGAACTTCATTTTCAGGTTCAGGTGGTTCACTACCTCCAAGGACTTAGCTTGTGAGGATTTAGACTCGAAGACTTGTTTTATTTTATTTGTTTTATTTGAACTTTATGTAAACATTCAAGCCTAGGGCTTTATTTGTATTTGAGTTAGAACTCATGGAATTGTGTCCAAGTGTTGGCTTGGCAAGATGTAAGCCCGTAGGGCATTTATTATGATGTTTTATTTCGTAATACTCTGATGATTGAAATAATATAATGTTTTCTTTTAATAATGCATGTCATGTTTTATATTTAATGGGTTAAATTTTGAGGGCGTTACAGTCTAGGGTCTGACCACAGTTAACAAAGTAATCTGTGCAACCATTACGTCTATCAAAGTAATCTGTGCAAACACCTACAAAACCACAAAATACTTGCACACAGAAAATCTATAAAACCCTCTTTCTTTTTCACTCTTTTTTTTGTTTGTTGTTTTTTTGTTTTTTTTAACTATAAAACCCTCATGTTCACTAGTTAAAAAATTGACAAAGTAATCAAAATGCTAAAATTGATAATCACTTGCACTACATTATTTATTTATTTATTTTTACTTCTCATGAAGACTTCTCCAAAATACTAGTGTTAACATAACCAACAAATAATGCATTTTTATTGTCATTATAAGATTGTATTAAATTAGAGAAGCTAGAAGCAATTTATCTAAGAAAACAATTAATAAAGGTGAACTTGTTTTCCCACATTAATTGCAACATATTAGACTAAAGTTACAAGGAAACTCTATGAAACAGCACAAAAGCAACCATAATTTATGAAACATGATGGTGACAGTTTCAAAATCTGGAAGCCATATATTTAGACATAAATGCTCATCATTACATTCTTGTAAACAACACATCCCTGTAAACAATCCAGCTGCACAATCTCAGTGAATTCAACTCAACCACATTAGTGTTGTCCTGTAATACTTCTCTATAAACAATCTCATTCCTACCTCATCAAATATGCTTATCAACAACAATATCTACAAAATTAACTCTTGCGAGATATTTTTCATTGTCCCAAAAATAAAATTCCATACCCACAAAAAATCACTTATACGATTCAATTGACCGTGTAGCAATAGAAATATTCACAATCCAAATTGCCAATAAACATTCCCAAATTTAATGTTCACAATAAACATTCCCAAATTTAATGTTAACAAATATCTATCACTTGCAACAATCTTCATCAGTCTCCAAGAATTTGTGGATATGAAGGTGTAAGGGAATTCCGGATAATGTTTAGATTGGGAACCTATGAAGTAAAAAACAGAATCAGAATGAGTTCAAAGCATAGAATTAAAGGATATCCACCATAATTCATGTTACATACCCGACTGTAATGTGTGCTAGTCGAGCATTGCGATGACATAAACAAAGTAGATCCTTGAAGTAAGGCTTGGAAGTTGGTATATTGAGGCTCTCCATTCCATGTCCAAGGCATTGAATTTGGTACTTCAGCATATGGTTGCCTCATATGTGGGAGTATATTTGGAGATATATGTATATCCTAGAAATTGAAATTTCTTTCTTGAACATATGGTGGCATAAATTGAAAAATTTAAAGAATGTAAAGATCATAAAAAAAAAAAAATTAAATAATACCTGAACGTGTTGCTTTTTCTTTCTTGAAGTCTCCAATGCCTTTTCCAAGGTACTTTTAATCTGTCGCCTTCCACGAATGGGATCAATCCTTTTCTTCAGTCCATTCACTTGAATGACATTTTCATTGCACTCATTCGTTCTCATTGTAGAGCTAGCATCATTTAATTGTAGTGGTCCATTGGCGATATGTATATGCAACTTATTTTGAACAAATGCAAGCAATTTTTTCCATTCCTGAACACAATCTTCATATGTTTCTTGCAGTTCAGATGCCTGGGATGAAATCATAGTAAAGAGGGAGCACAATGACTTGTATATGCTGCTCTGTTCCAACTTAGGGTCAGCTTGAATGTTGCGCCCTTTGTAATCGTGGACAATTTCAGCTCTTGCTAATTTGGTCCACCTTTTCAGGACATATTGGCTTGGAATTTCCAGTATGATCATTTCATCTTTAAGAACCTTAATAACATGGCTGCATAATATTCCTTTCATCTCAAGCAACCTACAAGAACAAGACAAATTACCATCTTTGTATTTCTTCACTTCACACATTGTAGATTATGGATATGCTTTGACAATATAAACCAAACAATCATCCTTGTGAACACAATTTGCTACGTATAACTTAAGTGAACCCACATATTCATCTTGAAATTCTTTAAAGATAGTCTTTGTGTAAACATCTCCTGCTTGAATCAACATCAAAACTTGGACTTTTATCCTGGGCAACTTATACGACAATGCATACTCAGCTTCATATTCCTTATGTCGCTTCTCATTAAGCCCCCTTTCGAAGTGAGTGAAAAATTGAATCAAATTGTAATCTGATCTCAAGTACTCTTTCAAATCAGCATTTAAGCTTTCACTAAGTTGTGTGCTCTTCATCCTTGCTGACCATGTCCACCTAACATATGCCCTAACCCATTTTTTCCTTAAATGAAAAATTCTTTGTAGCCAAGAATTATCATGAACATCAAACACATCTAACATAGCATTCCAAGCTGCAAAAAATTCATCTTCCTCCTCATACTCATCTAAAAACTTTCCCAAAACACTTCTTACCCCACCAAGACCGCTAAAAATTCCACTCATATGTTTTACAGCATTTTGCATCATATGCCATGTGCATAGCCTATGATATGCGTTAGGCATCACACATGAAATAGCCTTAGCCATTGCTGCATCCTAATATGTGAAAATAGTTTTTGGATGTTTATTTGACATTGCCTCTAAAAAAATTTTAAACAACCATATAAATGAATAGGTTGTTTCATCATACATCAATGCAGCTCCAAAAACAATTGTCTCTCGGTGGTTATAGAAGCCAACGAAAATAGCAAAAGGTCAACTCTCTCTATTTAATCTTGTGTGTTGTGTCAAATGATATAGCATCCCTAAATTGACCGTAGTCAATTATCATTCTAGCATCTACCCAAAAAATATTTGTTATTTGCTCTTCAATATCCAACTGCACAGAATGAAAGAATGAAGGATTTTGTGCCGTCTGATCTTCAAAATACTTCAATATGCTCCCCTGCTTCATCGAATTCCAACATTCTTTGTCTTTTTGTTCTTAAATAATTCTCTTGATCTTTTTTCAAAAACCCTACACATTCCCTTCCACCTGCCTCTCTACCCATTAACTCATAGGATGACCTAAGTGGTATCCCACAGTCATCTGCCAAATCTATTTCAATATATTGGGAGGTGGAAATTTTTCTTTGGGAAGGAAGCATATGAGCACATGCACTTACTACAAGGGGATGGTTGTGTGTTTCTACAAAATCGATAACTCTATACTTCCCAATTTGCCTAATTAATTTAATGCTTATCAAAGCACCACAACCGGTCCATGTCTCCGCCTTAGGAATCCTTACAGTAAAATCTCTTTTATTAGATTTTCTAAGACCCTCCTTAGAACAAACAAATGTCCTTGAAGTAATTTCACCGATCTTACTTTTGTGAGCATATTCTTTTCTAATGCTAAATCCAACTCTTCCTCCATAAGAATTATAAAATTCATAAGCTAATTGTTCAAAGTCAAATTCCATACCTAATATGGATTTACACTGTGTATCATCCTCGCCATGAACATCCATTTGGGTGGCAATTGTTAAATCATCCATCTTCGATATATCCAATACCTAAAATGCAAAAAAGTAAACATGATTTTTTATCTAAGAAATATGTGAAAGCAGTACATGGCTTGATGTTCTTAAATGATATTGAGGCTCTGTTTTACACATTAATGCTCTGTTTCATACTATCTACAAAATCAATTTTTTCTTTTTCTAAATATTTGATTTGTGGAAAAAAGATTATCTTCTCCTAAATCAATAGAAGAACTTTACAGAAGTATCTAAAAGCCGAACCTTGATTGATATGACAAAATGGCCTCTAACTTTCAGCAAATATGATCCATTCAAGGCTAAGATCCTTGCCTGCAAAGGAAATAATAAAATCAAACAAAACTAAGAATACATTGACCAATGATGGAGGGGTACTATCCCATGGAAATATACATAATTGGAGTACTGCAATAGAAAACTATTGCCTCCATTACAGCAATTAGCCAAATCTGTTTCTGCTTAAGAGTGAAAAAAATCTGTTCAGTGAAATATGTGAAATATATACATCTATATTTGTTTCTTCCATTTCTTTTTTTGATTCAAAAGAAAGAGTACAAAGGCACAACAACCTATAGACCAAATAGACTAGCAACATATATAAATGAGCATCTAACTTAGGTATTGATGTATTAGGTGGGTTCTCTAAAATTACCAGATTTTCAACATGATTCATACCCATGTTTGCAAGTCCATGATTCATTGAGGCATTTCATCATACACTTGGAATGGATTTGAACAAAAAAAAAAAGAAAAAAAAAAGAAAATGAAAATGAAAAATAAAATACTACAAATCTGACCTTTGGTGTCTACAATTGTTTGGGTAAACAAAGATTTTCAAACAATGGAGTCCATGGATGCAGAAGCCTTCCATCGTCAATCGATTATAAATGGAAAAAAAAAACTGAATCGTAGATAGGGGAATGGGTTCTGAGAAACAGAGAGGGATGGAGAGATTGGGTTCTGAATTTATGAAAAGGGCGGGAGAAGGGATCTGAATGTGGGATATGTAATTCAAAATAAAAAAAGAAAAAGAAAACCTTTTTGTGACGACCCTACCACGTATAGTAATTAGCACTTAATTAATCGAGGAGATTTGAATTTTAATTGTCAATTATTCCAATTTAATCCGAGATTTATGAAAACTATGGAGACTGGTTCGTATATAATTCTATTGAAGATTTATTTTGGAATTAGAAGTTGAAAGCCTACATGGCTCAAGAAAGTATAATTGGTGAATTGAATTATTTTAATTTTGAGTATCGGACTGTATGAGAGTTTAATTAAATATTCGATTCAGATTTATAAAATTGAGATTTGATTAATTGGGTCCGAATTGGAGTTAATTAAGTTATGAAAATTGGGAATTAAGGTTATTATGAATTAAATTTTTTTATGAGGCATTCAATTAAGGTATTTATTGAGTATGTAATTTATTGGCAAAGATTTTGAAGTTTAGTCTGAAATTGAAGACCTTAATGATTCAAGAAACCAAAATTAAGGATGGAAATAAATTTAATTTGATATTTGGAGCCTTTTGGAAATTTGATTAAAAATCTAATTCGGATTGATAAATTTAAATATATTTAATTATGCTCTAATGGAAGTGAATTAGACTAATTAAATTATGTGGGATTTGAGATTAATTATAATTAACTAATTTTGTGTTAATCAAAATTTATTAAGATTAAGTGATGCTTAATTAAATTAATCCTAGACATAAATTAAATTATGGAACAAACTAGCATTGTGGGTGTGGGTGTGGGTGTGCTGAGAATTCTGTGGTTGTACTGAGAAGTGTGTGTGTGTGTGTGTGTGTGTGTGTGTGTGTGTAAGTGATGTGTTGGAATTCAAGAAGAGTGCACGTGTGCTTGTGTGGTGTGAAGAGGTGTTGTGTGTGTAAGTGTTATGTGTTGGTGAGTTATAGATGAGTTGTTCATTTAGTTGTGTTGAGAGCTCACTTTAGAGAGAGAGAGAGAGAGAGAGAGAGAGAGAGAGAGAGAGAGAGAGAGAGTGAGTGAGTGAGTTCCAAGTTTTGAAGAGAAGAAGAATTGTAGGAGAAGCTGAAAATTTGGCTAGAACTCTTCAAGCTAAAGACTCTAGGTAAGATTTTAGTCCTTATTTCTTGTAAAGGGATCATCTAAGGGTTGAATTCATGAAGTAATTGGGATTAATTACATGAAATTTGTTAAGAAATGTCAAGAAGATGATGAATAGTAAACTAAGTTCACATCCATGGTTGCATGTCTCATGTTTCATCATTTTGAACTTGGTTTTGAAGATCTTGCATAACATAAGAGTGTATATATATCTTGCATGTTTTCAAAAACAAAATTATGGCTCACATGTTTAATTTCATGTTTTGAAAATCAAGAAGAAATAGAATTGGTTGGATTTTGATAAGTGTTTTATACATGCATCATGGATTTTGAAGAATTTAAGTTGATCAATTTCATGTTTTGAAGAGAAGAATGAAGAAAATTTATAAGAATATAAGATTAGTAATTTTGATGTCAATTCCATACATGCAAATGGTTATCTAAGAAGTTTATAATTTTAATTTCATGTCTTGAAGGAAGATAGGAAAGAGTTTGAAGTTAATTTTATGTAAACAAAAATAAATTAGCAAGAAGATGAGTTAGGTTCATGATTATAGAAATTAACTTCGAAATTAATTATTTTGGGTTTGATTTTGAATGTCTTATATGAATTTGAATCTTATTTCTACATGCATGTAATTTGGAGGAATTAAAGAATTAATTCATGAACAAGGTTAAGATTAATCAATGTGGAAATAAATTATAATTTATATTTGAGAATCAAAAATTAGTTTGATTTTGATTTAAATTTCTTACATGTAGATATTTTGAAAGGGCTTTATAGCTTTAATTTATGTTTTATAAAACAAAGAAGAAGAATGTTGGAATTATTATATTCATGAATTAATTGGTTTTAATCTTAATGATCAAAGAGATTTTTGTCTTAGAAATTGGAAAATTAGTCATAGGTTCATCTTTATTAATAAAATTACATGCTTAAATTGGTTCATGCAAGAGTTTAAGTTTTGAAAATGTGTTTGGAAATTATTTGTTGATTTTGAAAGAACATGAAATTTGCTAGCCGCTCAAGCGAAAAAGTCACCGCTCGAGCGAACATTAAAGCCAACTGGTATTTTTATAAAGCTTTGCAAACCACTCGAGCAACCAAAGGTCTGCTCGAGCGAAGACCCTATTTTCAGCATATTTTGGAAAATTGTATTTAATTCACATTTTTTTTTATTCTCATCTCTTTCCAAAGCATTCTAGACATGATTTATGGCTCAATAAAGATTAATAAGCTAATGGTTATGGCTACGTGATTTAAAGTTTAAGTTTTGTTTTCTTGTTTGGTTAAACAAGTCTTTGTGTATTTTGTGAATAGGGCTAAGTCCCTTTTTGTCTAATCTGGATATATATGATGACGTAAGGATGATGTGCATATATGTATATAAAAAGTTTAAATTTTTTTATCTTATATAAGTCTGCACAGCTCAATGGACATTGTATATTTGTTATTTGCTTCTGCTAGCCCCTAATATTATGTTAATTTGTCTCAGAGGCCTTCGGTAATCCTAGGATTACTGGCCGGTTACGATGCTAAACCTATAGGAGCGGGTTTGGGTCGTGACACTTTCCGTTACATACCTCTGTTTGGCCAAAACGATAGAACTTGGCGTCATTTTGTTCGACTCTTAAACTCCACAGATGTGGCTTCCTTCTCACCGTCGAATCTGTCATCGCCACGTGTCTCCATCTAGTGGAATGGCTGGAGGAATCCGAACTGAAGAGTGCTGGAGAGGAGGGAAATCCATTGAAATCGTTCCTCATTGTACGGGGTGATATGACATTTTTTGAAAAAAACGTCACCTTTTACGCAGTGTCTTTCAAAACATTATTGTTATATAAACGCTGGCATAACCAATATTTCTTGTAGTGTCACATGCTGTAGAAGACCAAGATTTTATCTTTTGTGAACTGGAAACCTCCCGACCATCTCAAATTCAAACTCAACACTGATGGAGCAGCTTGCGGCAATCCCAGGGTTGCCTCAGTAGGGGTTATCATCAGAGACTCAAATGTACTTGGATTAGTGGATTCAATCACAACATTGGATACATAACTAGTGTAACAGCAGAATTGTGGGGACTTCGTGACGGGTTATAGTTGGCGAGAGACCTCAACATGCCTAATATTGAAGTAGAGACAAATGCGACCACCGTGCAACATCTGTTGAACAATCGGTCTCCAATGCATCATCCTTTTAGTAATCTAATTTCTTATTGCAGGTGGCTCCTCGACCTACTTAGAGTACAGGAAATTCATCACATTTTCCGTGAAGCAAACACTTGTGCAAACCTACTGGCCAAAGAAAGACACAAGCTGACTAAAGGCCTTCATATTTACTCTACTATGCCTAGTTTTATTACTGAACATGTTTGTATGGATGCCATGGGACCTTCTTATCCCAGATTTGTTCTTGACTTATCTTGGCTTTATAATATCCTCTTATTACCAAAAAAAAAAAAAGCTATCTTAGAAAGCAGGACAACATGAGGCATCAACAATAGCTACTACAGTTTGCGAAGTGTATAGTATATGCTCTTAGTTATGGATTAAATGGTTACTTATGAGATTTTGTGGTTGTTAATAGATCAAATGGTTACTTATGAGATCTTGTGGTTGTTAAATTTGTGGTGAACGTGACTATGGGACTTTGTTGTGGTTGGTTATGAGGCGAAGTGACTTTGGATATAACGCTTTGGTCGGTTTTTATTTATTATTTATATTACTTATGAATTAAATTGATCTAACTTGTGAGGTTTTGTGGTGTTTGGTTTGATTTTTTCCTTTTAATTATTGTATAGAAAATAATTGAATGATATTGAATTAATAATGAAGATATAGGTTTGACGTATTTTCTTTTTACACTGAGCTTTTCTCCATTTCACAATCTAAATTAGAGGGTGTTGTTTTCGTTTTGATACTTCAAACGGTATATTTTGTAAGGCCCTCTGTGTGTATCATTTGTAAAAAAAATTTGTCAATCCTATTATTTTAGCCTTTTCATTTAATAGCTTTTGCTTCAAAAAAAAAAATTATTAATTTTAAAATGCACATTTTTTGCACACTTATGTTTAGACAAACATGATAAAATGAAAATATTACAATTATCAGATCCACTTAATTTTTTCATGAATGATATAGACAGAGGACCTTACAAAATTATGGGGGCCGAATATTGGGAGTCATAAAGAGGCCGAATAGTTGAACTTGGAGAGTTGAGATATATATATATATATATATAGCATTCGGCTCCATCTCGCATGTTCAAATCCCTCCCTATTCGGTCAAATGGCCGGTTGGGCAAGGGGCCGAGTGAAAAGCAATTCGCTACAAAATAAGCCAAATGGCGAACTGAAGGTGGGCCCAACCCCAGGGCCAAGAAAGAAAAGATATAAATAGAGGAATATCAGCCAGAAAGAGGCATGTGAGAACCATTATGCTTAACTTAAAATACAAGTAATCCTGAGTGTAGAGACTGACTTGCCCGTCGGAGTGCTAATTCTGGCACCCTCGACTGGAGTGTTTATTCCTTTCAAGTGACTAGCAGAGGATCACGAGCGTCCCCTAGGATTGGAAGAGTATTTCCAAATCACTCCTCCACAATTGGCGCTGTCTGTGGGAATACTCAAATACATCCATGGCGGGCGTAACGGAGGACCCTCCGATAGTCACCAATGAAACTACACAGAGAGATGACCTCACTCCAACAAACATGCTTGGACCGGAGACTATCCCCGCAAGACGTGCTTTGAACTTCGCCTCACTCTCAACTTCAGAGCATGAGGCAATGCAAGCGATCATGGAACAAGCAAAGCAAAACGAACAGAGGTTGGAGAACATGATCGCTGAGAACGAACGTCTCCGCCAGGATTTGGCCTTGGAAGTGGCGAAGTCCAAACAAGCTATACGCCAAGATCCGGAACGACCTCTGAGGACAGGTGGTCGACAACCTCGAGCCCGACAACAGGACACTGATAGCGACTCTAACTCATTATCCCCGGAGCCCAAGAAGAAGGGACGACTCGAAACTTCCAGTTCCTCTGAAGAGAGTCCGCGTATAAGGCATAAGCGCAGAAGAAACAGTTTAGATGAAGAAGACCAGCATGATCCCTTTGTACGACGGATCGCCAAGGTGGTTCTGCCCAAAAAGTTCAAAGCTCCGTCGTTCACTCTCTATGATGGAAAATCAGACCCCACCGATCACATCCGTCACTACAAGCAAGCCATGACATTGCATGCAGACGATGAGGCCCTTATGTGCCGAATATTTCCCAACAGTTTGGGACCATTGGCTGTCAGGTGGTATTATAAACTGGAGCCGGCTTCGATCAAAAGCTTCCATCAATTGCAGAAATCCTTCAGGGCCAGATTCATCACCAATGAGGTCCAGCCGAAACAAGCCGACTCTCTCTGGGCAATGCAGATCCAGCCAGGAGAAACATTAAGAGCGTATTCAGTGCTATTGGGAGTGCTTTAATCTTGTTGATGACGCTTGCAACGACTCCATGGCCATCACTGCCTTCAAAATGGGTTGGCATCTTGACCGTGCTCTCTGCAGTTCTTTGACTAGAAGACCCCCCAAAACGGTGTGGTCGTTGATGAAGAAAGTTGAAGAATACTGCAAAGTGGAGGATGACGCCTTGTGGGTTAAAGCCGAAAACACGGCCAACAAGATGGCTCCTTCTGAAATTGCTCAGCCAATAAATTCTATACCACCTCAGAGCCCTAAACCACGGCATCGGGCCAAACGAGACAAGAGACGGGATTCTCGCCGATCGAGCGACCAATACTCCAACCAAGCAAATGAACAACTGCAAGTTGACAGTAGGCGCACGAGGCGCGTCGACAAGAAATATATGGAGTTGACAGAGCCGATCAGTGCAGTTATGTCCAAAATCCAACACCTTCCGTTCTTCAAATGGCCGTCGAAAATGATGGGACCTCCCGACACGCGAAGATGGGATTGGCGGTGCGAGTATCACAAGGATCATGGCCATGATACTGAGAATTGTTATGCATTGAAGGATCACCTAGAGGAATTGGTACAAGATGGCCAGTTACAACAGTACGTCCAAAAAGACAACCCAACCAAAGCAATAGCCTTAAGACAGGATTCACCTCTGCTCGGCGTGATCCACATGATATACAGCCTGCCAATGTCATCTGCGGTGCATACGATTCAGTCGCATCCCGACCCTCAAAATCAACTCACTCCGGCTAAACAGCCCCATGAAGTTGCAAGAATTACTTTTGATGATTCAGATTCAGCCGGAGTGACACTGCCCCATATTGATCCCTTAGTAATTGAGTTACGTGTAAACCGGTTCACCGTTGAGCGCTGTAGACACCCCATTTTTGACCGTCCTCAAGACCTGGACGTCACCGTTTGAATGCGCAGTGATCATCCATGTTTGTGTTCGTTTGGAGTTCCCGGAGTTCTCGGCTACGCGTCTTGCCTCAGGATCTCTGAACTCGACTGTTTGTGTCTGGTTTTACACCAAACACTTGTGTTTTGCCTTGGAAAGGCAGAGGATGCCTTATGAGACATCCCCTTGCACCACCGGCAGTGGCTAGAGGCCACCGGCTGGTTTTGTGTTGCCACCGGCAATGTATATTGCCGGTCGGCACTATTTGTTGCCGGTCGGCACTCTTTTTTTGGCAAAATGACATTTTTGCCCAGCCGACTACTGTTCAGTTGCTTTTTGAGATATTTTAAGGCAGCTGTCTTGCATCTTCTTTCCCTCCATACACGTGTATGGAGGGATGAGCTTCGTGGTGGCTTAACTTGTAAGTTTGGTTGCCTATAAGAGAACCCTTCCTCCTCTTGGCTCAAGGGTTGGAGAGTTAGACATTTTGGAGAGAAAAGACCTCAGAGAAGCTCTGGTTTTAGGGTTTGAGTTCTATATCTATCCTATCTCTCTTTTTCTTTCTTGTTTGTACACTAGGTGCTTTAGTCCACATTATTGCACACAAGCACCTGGTGTTTCACCTTCCCTTGGCTACTGAGGTTCCAAGAGGTTGTTCTTGGTGTTCTTGGCCGGATTTGAGCCCAAGGAAGCAACAACATCAACACTTGTGAAGAAGGTCAACAAGGGTGAGAAACTTGCTTTATATACCCCATTCTTGCACTCCATTTTTACCTATCTTTGAACTGTTTTTGTGCTTGGTGTTTAATACAAAAAAGTTCTATTTTTTATTCCTCTTGATAGTTTATTAAGGGTGCTTTGTGTTTTGGGGAAGTTTGGCCCCTCTTAGGCCTTGAAAGGCCTCATTTTTGTGCTATTTTGTTGAGCTCCGGGATTTTGGTGTTTGGGTCTCTTCACCACTGAAATCTTGAGGGATTTCAGTGGTGTAGATGATGCCTTGAAGTCCCAAGAAGGAGAGGGCCACCCCCTCTCCTTGTTGTCCTTGAAAAGGACAAGTTTTGGCCTCTTGAGGAAGCCTTTGTTGGTGTGTGTGTTGAGCATGTCTAGGCTGCATTTTATGTTTATTATGCCATGATATAACATTGCTAAGAGTTGGTTTTGGTCCCTTATGCATGCTTAGCATAGTTGCCATGTAATGCCTTGTGATCCCTTAACATGTCTTAGGTTGTGTACCTTTGTTTCTAGCATGTTTTAGGCTTACATTTGTGAAGCTTGTATGCTTATTTTGCCATGAATGAGGTCTGTCCATAGTTATTTTGGTCGACCCTAGCTTTCATTGTATAGCCTCTTTGCATGTTTGGCTTGTTGGCCTTAAGTGCGTAAATGTGTAGCATGCCTTGTTTGCATTATTTTCAATGGTTTGGAACCATTTAGCATGCAATTTCAGTCCCTTAGACATGCTTGTTTGATTGCCTTGCATGCCTCTTTGAAGCTTTGAATACATATGTTGTATGCCTCATGCCTTGACCTTTGTGTATGCCTTGCTCTAGAGCCACTTAGATGCCATCTAGGAGGTCCCATTTGTATGGTCTAAGGCTGCCTTAGACCTGTTTTAAGCCTTCTTGGCCTTGTGAGGCTTGGTTGGCTTAGCCATGGTTTAGGTCTCCTTTGGCTTGCCTTGGATGCTTGGGCCATTTGTTGCATGCTTAGTCTATTTTGTTGCTTGGTTTGGCACCATGTTTTGCATAATTTTCGGAGCTTTCTATGTATGCTAATTGTCCATGTTTAGCTTCCTTTAAGTGTGCTTAAAGCTTGCTCACTTGATGCTTAAGTTGGTACCTTAACATGTGCATGTGTGCATGCGTGATTAGCCTTCATTTTTGGGCACTTTGGCCACTGATTTTAGGCCTATTTAGAGTTGCCTAAGTCATGTTTAAGACCATCATTTGCTTGCTTGCATGCTTACCTCATGTTTGCTTGTATGCTTTGCATAAGTACATGGCATTGTTCATGTTGCATGATAGCTAACATGACTAGGTTGCATTGCATCAACATGCATTCCTTGTCCCTTGATTTGGTGATAGGGATTGGGATTTTGGTTTGTTTGGTTTGCATGCATTTGAGATTGAAAGTGCACATTTGATCCTTTGGGCCATCATGCATGGGGATGCGTGATTGGTGGCCCGAGAATCGAGGCACATGCCCCTTTGAGTCACAAACATGATAAGGAGTGTGTTTGGTGCATACATTGCTTGAATAACATTGCCATGCAAGATTTTGCCCTCTGCTGCTGTGAGTTGCAGGTTCTGCAGACATTCAGTGCCGATCGGCAACATTTAGTGCCGGTCGGCATTAAATTATCAGCCGATGAGTTCATTTTGTGCCGGTGGCCACATACTTCAGCCGGTGGTGTTTCCCCTCAGCCGATGGTATCCCCCAGTGCCTTGAGAAGTAGTTCTGAGACTTTGGCAGTTTTCAGAAAGGCAGAGCAGGGAAAACAGAGGCAGTCTAGGCATGGCAGTGCGATTCCGAGCAAGTCCCGAGCGTGCGCTGCATCTGGCCCTCTTCCCGAGGCGGTTTATTGTTTTAATTAAATTAGTTAATTTGTTTAATTAATTTATTGGGTTTGTAATATTTAATTAGCTTGCGTAGTTAATTATTTGTATTATTCTTTCGGTCCCCCCCCCCGAGCGAGGGCAAATCTGTAATAAGTGTGGGTGAGTGGTGTGTATGTCTTTCAACCCCCACCTCTTTCTCCCTTTTACTTACCTGCTTTTAATGGTTAGTATTAGGGCACGTTTATTTTAGCATACCTTATGCTATGCATGCGTGCATCCATGCGATTTGTTGACATGCATCGGGCTCGGTACATCATACAAACTGCATTGTATTTTCAATTCCAAATTGAATACGTGCATCGAATAAAGTGCATTTCACATGCCATCTTAGGGTTAGCCGAGCCTACTCTAAATCGCACCTTCGCCTGTGTTGCCTTAGCCATTTAACATGAACTAGGTCATGCATGTCTGCTAACTAGTTTCTTGTTTTGGCACGGAGTACGATGTAAGTATTTATGCTTTAGCATATCACATGTGTGTGAGTGTTGCCATAATAGCATGACTACCATGAGGCTAAGTGCTTATGTGACATAACTTCTTGAATGCCTGTGGATGGAGGTCAAATTTACCTAGATTGAAATAATGCATTAAAACTGTGAGTTTTAAGCCCACCAGATAGTGGCAAAACTGTCTTTTCTAAAAGCCCACTTAAGGGTGGCAAAACCTGCATTTTAGCCTACTTGCGAGTAGCAAACCATTTTCAAAACAAACATGAAATGTTTATTCCATTTAGGCGATTTGGTCTATACTTGTTTGCTGTGCGCATAACGTAGTAATTCTAGGCTAATAACCGGAATAAGAACATGTAACGTTTTCAAAATCAGGTATCACGGTTAGTAGAGGCCGTCTTCGGACCGGGCGAAAGGGGGTGCTCATAGCTGACCTTCCCCGATCCGTACCCAAGCTCCCGAGCCAAGACTACTTTGGTGATGACGGACACGTGGCCTTCGGCACCGAGTCAGGGTTTCCTAAATTTCCCGAAATAAAATATTTAGGTGGCGACTCTGTAATCTGGAAAAGCAGTCCATGTTTGGCACTACTTTTCAAAAAATCTGTTTTTCTTCAAAACGATTTGCCAGAGTTGGACTCTTTGGTTCAGATTTAGAACCGCAACAAAAAGGGAGTCCGAACTGTAGTAGCGAGGTCTCCCGCGGGGCGCGTCTACAAGCGCGTACTCATTGACCCCAGGGAGCACATCGGAAGTCATGTATTACAAGACATTCATCAAACTCGGCTTCTCTAAATCGGACCTTTCCCCGGCTCCTTATCCACTATTCAGCTTCAACGCTAATCCAAAATATCTGTTGGGGAAAATCACACTACCCCGTTCGAGGGGGGCTCCCAAACAGTGGCTGTGGAGTTCTTGGTCGTCAAGCTGTCATCGCCGTATAAGCTCATCATGGGGCGATCTTGGTTGCATACTATGCAGGCCGTGCCAAGCACCTATCATCAGCTGCTACGCTTCCCGACAGAATGCGACATTGAGCAAATCTGTGGCTCCCAGAAATCGGCACAAACATGTTATCTCCTTGCTGAAAAAATGCCAAAGGAGCTGCAAGTGAACTTTATTGAAGTGACGGATCAGGAGAGCCTCGACGATGTTGGGCGGCTCCCCAATGAAAAGGCCACGAAAGCCCTAGATCGAGTTGAAATCAACGGAAACCCAGACAGGTTCTTCATGGTTGGCGCCTCCCTGAATCAAACCGGCAGACAGCAGCTAATTTCCTTCCTGCTCGGCAATCTTGATGTATTTGCGTGGACTCCATATGAGATGCCGGGTGTAGATCCATCTGTTTCGCAGCACCGTTTGAATGTTGACCCTAAATGCAAGCCGATCATTCAGAAAGCCGGCGATCAGCCGCAGAGCACACTGTCGCTGTCGTTGAAGAGGTTGACCAGTTGCTTGATGCTGGAGTAATCAGGGAAGTGACCTACCCTACATGGCTCTCTAATACTGTGGTTGTGAAGAAGAAAAATGGGACTTGGCGAGTCTGCATCGATTTCATGGACCTAAACAAAGCCTGCCCCAAAGACTGTTTTCCTCTCCCCAGGATAGACTAACTTGTAGTTGCTACGGCACGTCATCAGCATATGAGCTTCCTCGATGCCTACAGAGGCTATCATCAAATCGCTATGCATCCGGAGGACCAAGACAAAACTGCAATCCTCACCCCAAGAGGAACGTATTGCTATAAGGTTATGCCTTTTGGGCTGAAGAATGCAGGGGCAACTTACCAGAGACTAGTCACCACCATGTTCAAGGAGTAACTCGGCCACACTATGGAAGTGTACATTGACGATATGGTGGTCAAGTCCAAGGAAGAGCAGAATCATATAGCCGATCTGGAAGAGACATTCGGCATTCTACGCAAACATGGAATGAAGCTGAACGCTTCCAAATGTGCGTTTGGGATCGGTTTTGGCAAATTCTTGGGTTACATTGTCAACCACCAAGGAATCGAAGCCAACCCAAGGCAAATCACAGCATTCCTGGAGCTCAGCTCCCCTCGTTCAGTAAAAAAGGTTCAAAAGTTGATGGGGATGGCCGTCGCACTCAACAGGTTCATCAGTCGGTCCACAGATCGCTGCCGACAATTCTTTCATACACTACGGCAGGGCAAGGCTTTTGAATGGTCCACTGAATGCAAAGCCGCTTTCAACGGCCTCAAGACCTACCTCCGCTCAGTACCACTCTTGATAACACCTGCTACTGGTGACCCACTCATTTTGTATCTGGCAGTTTCCGACCCGGCCGTCAGCACCTTACTGATAAAGGAAGAGCTGGGGGAGCAGTAGCCAGTGTATTATGTGAGCAAGGCAATGGTTGACGCTGAAACACGCTACCTTCTACTGGAAAAACTCATCCTAGCCCTAGTCATGGCGGCAAGAAAACTGATGCATTGCTTCCAGGGACATAGCATTGGGGTGCTAACAGATTATCCCCTCCGATCAGTACTACGTAGTGCAGAAGCATCAGGACGTGTTTCAAAGTGGGCTCTTGAGCTCGGCCAATACGACATTCAGTTTCTACCTAGAACCTCAATCAAGGGACAGGTGCTTGCCGACTTTGTTGCCGAATTCACTGGGGGTCTTGCCGATTTAAGTCTGATGAAATTCGACCGAAGCCGAACTGGAGAATTTATGTTGGGGACATTTGGCAGTTATACTGTGATGGATCATCCAATCAGCGGGGCAGCAGAGCCGGAGTTGTAATCATGGCTCTCGACAGCGCAATAATTGAGCAGGCCGTCAAGCTCGGCTTCGAAGCATCAAATAACGAAGCCGAATACGAAGCCCTTCTAGCCGGTTTGCAGAATGCACATCTTCTGGGTTCTTGGCGTTTGCTTGTATTTTGCGATTCAAAACTGGTGATCAATCAGCTAAAGGGGGAGTACGCAGCAAGAAACGACCATATGGCGGCTTACATGAAAACGGCCAACTCCTTGCTGGCAAAATTTGACTATCATGAATTGAACTAGATAACACGTGATCAGAACACACATACAGATGCCCTGGCTTGCCTAGCCTCCACCATTAACTCAGAGATTAAACGGACCATCGAAGTAGGTTTCATCCCGGAGCCGAGCATTGGCCCTTCGGAGGAAGTCCAGGTCAATGTTATAGAATCTGGACCAAGTTGGATGGATCCCATTGCTGCATTCCTATCTTCCGAACATCTCCTAGAAGACAAGAAAAAAGTGCACAAGCTACGAAACAAAGCCCTGCGATACTACTTGGATCCGCAAGGAAGGCTTTATAAAAAAATCCCTCTCTGGTCCATATTTGGAATGTGTGCACCCAGACAAAATCGAGGAGCGTCTGACTGAAATAAATTAAAGCAGTTGTGGCGCCCATTCTGGCTGGCGCTCCTTGGCTCATCGAGCCGTGACACAGGGGTATTACTGGTCGACAATGAAAGCCGATGCCGAATGTTACGTGAACAAATGTGAACAGTGCCAGAAGTTCTCTCCTTTGACCCACTTGCCTGCTGAAGAGCTAAGCTCCATAACCAGTCCTTGGTCGTTCGCCCAATGGGGACTTGACATCGTCGGACCACTGCCTCGTGCCCCGGGTAACAAGCGATTTTTGATTGTCACGATAGATTATTTTACAAAATAGGTAGAAGCGGAGGCACTAACGCACATCCAAGATACCGACATGAAGCGTTTTGTTTGGACAAACATCATAACACGATTCAGCATTCCAAGAGCACTTATCTCAGACAACGGCACCCAATTCGACTGTGGCATCTACCGAGAGTTGTGCAGCAAGTATGGTATCCGGCCTTACTTTTCCACGCCGGCTTATCCACAAAGCAATGGTCAAGCTGAAGCCTGTAACAAATCCATCTTGGACGGCATCAAGAAGAGGCTGGAGAAAGCTAAAGGCAAATGGGTAGAAGAATTGCCGAGTGTGTTGTGGGCTCATCAAACTACGCCAAGGCGATCTACTGGGGAAACGTCGTTTGCTCTATGCTTTGGAACCCAGGCAATCATACCCCTAGAGATCGGCTGCCCAACCTTGAAATCGACAGTTTTTGATATGGGCCAAAACGACATGATGCTGGCCTTGGATTTGATTCTGATTGAAGAACGAAGAGACCGTGCCCTCGCATCCATGGCACGGTATCAACAGCAGCTTGCTAAGTTGTATAATCAATGTGTTCAGCTGCGACGCTACACACCAGGAGAGTTAGTCCTGAAGAAAGTACTCCCAGCCGCCAGGAAACCAGCTGATGGAAAATTGGGTCCTAATTGGGACGGTCCCTATCAAGTCGAATCGATCGCAAGAGTAGGGGCGTATCAGCTCAAAAACATGTCTGGAAGGAGTCTGCCACGACCTTGGAATTCAACGCACTTGCACAAATTCTATCATTGAACCCGACCTGTGGGGAATGATACTAGCTTTGAATGGCTCACCATGTACACATTCCACTTTTGTAATACAAAGATTCCTGTTTACTTACTGCGAAATCTAGTTCAAAAGTGTTCCGATAAAAGCCTCCAGATTCAGAGCGCCCTTCGTGGATAACACGATTGGCCAATACAAGTCTCCGGATTCGGAGCCCCTCTGGTGCATGACACTTTTGGGCCGATTAAGTTTCTGGATTCGGAGCGCCCTTCATGGATATCACGATTGGCCGATTAAGCCTCCGGATTCGGAGCGCCCTTCGTGAATATCACGATTGGCCAATACAAGTCTCCGGATTCGGAGCCCCTCTGGTGCATGACACCTTTGGGCCGATTAAGTCTCCGGATTCGGAGAGCCCTTCGTGGATATCACGATTAGCCAATACAAGTCTCCGAATTCGGAGCCCCGCTGGTGCATGACACCTTCGGGCCGATTAAGCCTCCAGATTCGGAGCCCCGCTGGTGCATGACACCCTTGGGCCAATTAAGCCTCCGGATTCGGAGCGCCCTTTGTGGATAAGATGATTGGCCGTCTCCGAACTCGGAGCCCCATTAGTACATGACACTGTATAAACGTAGGCTGAAACATGTAAACATTCAAAATGAAATGGGGCAAGCCATACAAACAAGGGCTAAAACATGTAAACATTCAAAATGAAATGGGGCAAGCCGTATAAACACGTGGCAAAACATGTCGTACGAACGTTCAAAATAAAATGCGTACTTAGATTAATCAATTGGCATGGAGTGTACTAATATAATTAGAAAGTACAATAACACTTGAAATAGAAAGTGTACTATTATTCAATTAAACAATAATTACATAAATTTTGCATTACAATGTCTACAATGTCTAATTTTATCCGGCGCCTCCTTCATCGTCACTCTTTTCGACTTCGAAGGCGGAAAAGGGGAAGTGATCACGTGGGTATAGCGGAAACGCCAAATCAACGCCCGCCACTCGGAGAGCCTCCGCGGCTTGAAGTGCCTTGATCCAACCGTGCCTAAAGCCCCGGTTCTCGCATCGGCAGACCTTCCCTGTAAGTTTCTCTTTGGTTTTGTCGATCCCAACCTTCCGGCCCGCATGGAAGCCTTGTTCATAACCCATGTGTAACAGCGCCCGCGAGGGACCTCGATGCTACAGTTCGGACTCCCCTTTTTTGTTTGTTGCGGTTCGTAATCTGAACCAAAGAGTCCAACTCTAGCAAATTGTTTTGAGAAAAAAACAGATTTTGAAAAGAAGTGCCAAACATGGACTGCTTTGCCAGATACAGAGTCGCCACCTAAATATTTTTAAAATAGGAAATTTAGGAAACCCTGACTCGGTGCCGAAGGCCACGTGTCCGTCATCACCAAAGTTGTCTTGGCTCGGGAGCTTGGGTACGATCGGGGAAGGTCAGCTATGAGCACCCCCTCTCGCCCGGTCCGAAGACCGGCCTCTACTAACCATGATATCCGATTTTGAAAACGTTATGTGTTCTTATTCCGGTTATTAGCCTAGAATTACTATGTTATGTGCACAGCAAACAAGTATAGACTAGATTGCCTAATTTGGAAATAAGCATTGCATATCCGTTTGTTTTGAAAGTGCTTTGGAATTTGCTACTCGCAAGTAGGCTAAAACACGGATTTCAACGAGTTTTTCCAACTCAAGCAATCCAACCTCCACCCACAGGCATTCAAACAATTTATCTCATATAAGCATTTAGCCACATGGTAAGCCTACTGTCATGTTAACATTCGCACGCATGCAATATGCTAAAGCATAAATACTTACATTGTACTCCGTGCCAAAACAAGAAACTAGTTAGCAAACATGCATGTCCTAGTTCATGTTAAGTGGCTAATGCAACACATACAGAGATGCAGTTTAGGATAGGCTCGGCTAACCCTAAAATGGCATGTGAAATGCAATCATTCGGTGCACGTATTCAAGTTAGATTTGAAGATACAATGCGGTTTGTATGATGTACCGAGCCCGGTGCATGTAAGACAAATGTATGGATGCACGCATGCATTGCATAAGGTATGCTAAAATAAACGTGCCCTAATCTACCATCATAAGAGGGTAAATAAAAGGGAAGAAAGAAATGGGGGTTGGAAGACATGCACACCACTCACACACGCTTATTACAGATTTGCCCTCGCTCAGAGGGACCAAAAGAATATACAAATTAATTAACTACGCAAGCTAATTAAATATTACAGATCAATTAAATTAACTAAGCGAATTAATCAATCTAATTAAAACAGTAAACCCCTCGGCAAGCGGGTCAGATGCAGCGCATGCTCGGGACTTGCTCAGAATCGCACTGCCATGCATAGTCTGCCTCTGTTTTCCCTGCTTTGCTCCTCTGAAGACTGCCAAAGTCTCAGGAATGCCTCTCAGGATACTGGCGGATCCCACCGGCTAAGTAGAATGACCACCGGCACTAGGATGTGGCCATCGGCACAAAATGAACCCATCGGCTGATAAATTACTGCCGGCCGGCATAAAATGTTGCCGGTCGGCAAACAATACCTGCAGAACCTGCAACTCACAGCAGCAGAGAACAAAACTTGCATGGCAATACAATTCAAACAATGTATGCACCAATCATGCCCCCTATTATGTTTGCGACTCAAAGGGGCATGTGTCTCGATTCTCGGACCACCAATCACGCATTTCCATGCATGATGGCCCAAAGAATCAAGTGTGCAACTTGATTTCAAATGCAATGCAAACAATCAAACCAAGGCCCAATCCTTATCACTAAATCAAGGGACAAGGTATGCATGCAAAGTACAATGCATCCTAGGCATGTTAGCTAATATGCAACAAGATCATGAGGGCAAGCATGCAAGCATGAACATGGACAATGTGCAAACATGTAAGGTAAACATACAACTAAGCAAATGACGGTCTTGCACATGAATTAGGCAGCTCCAATTAGGCCCAAAACAGTGGCCAAAACCAAGGAAATGAAGGCCAAAATGCACACACATATGCACGCAATCATGGTCCAACACCTTAAGCATAAACAAGGCAACTCTTAAGCACACTTAAAGAGACCAAACCATAGACAATTAGCATGCAACAAAGGCTCTGAAATTGCACAAAATAGAGGTGCCAAACCAACTAATTCAAGCAAGTAAAGCATGCAAATGGCCCAAGTACTTGGGGCAAGCCAAGAGGCTTAAACCAAGGTCAAACCCACCAAGCCTCACAAGGCTAAGGGGACTCAAAATAGGTCAAAGGCAGACCTAAACAACACCCGAGGGACGCCTAGATGGCATCTAAATGGCTTGAATTCAAAAGCATGCACACATGCACTTTCAAGGAGCATACAATACAAGCTCATAAGGCGTTAAAGAGGCATGCAAGGCAAGCATACAAACATGTTAAAGGGACTGAAATAACATGAAAAATGACTCCAATCCACTAAATCAAAGCAAACAAAGCATGCTATACACTTACATACTTAAGGCCAACAAGCCCAAAAATGCAAAGGGGCTATATAATGCATGCTAGGGTCGACTCAAACAACCTAAGACAGACCTAAAGCATGGCAAAATAAGCACAAAAGCTTCACAAATCTAAGCCTAAAACATGCTAAAACAAAGGCACACAACCTAAGGCATATTAAGGCAATCACAAGGCATTACAAGGTAGGTATGCAAGGCATGCATGGTACACCAAAAACAACTTAAAACCATGTTATATTATGGCAATATAAGCATGAAAAACAGTCATGGCATGCTCAACACACACTTGAACAAAGGCTTCTTCAAGAGGCCAAAAAGTGCCCTTTGCAAGGACAACAAGGAGAGGGGGTGACCCTCTCCTTCTTAGGACTTCAAGGCATCATCTTTACCACTGAAATCCCTCAAGATTTCAGTGGTGAAGAGACCCAAACACCAAAATCCCGGAGCTAGCACAAAATAGCACAAAAATGGGGCCTTTCAAGGCCTAAGGGTGGTCAAACACACCCAAACCACAAAACACTCTTAACAAACAATCAAGAGGGCCTAAAAACAGAACTTTTTATGTTATACACTAAACACAAAAACAGCTCTAAGATAGGTAGAAATAAGATGCAAAAATGGGGTAAAAAGGACTAGTTTCTTACCCTTGAAGCCTTTCTTCAACAATGGTGATCTTGTTGCCTCCTTGAGCTTCAATCCAGTCAAAAATAGCAAGAACAAGCCCTTAGAACCTCAGTAGCCAAAGGAAGGTGGAGCACTAGGTGCTTGTGTGCAATAGTATGGACTAAAACACACACAAGAATAATATAGAGATAGGATATGTATTGAACCCTAACCCTAAAACCAGAGCTTCCTCTGTGTTTTCTAAGCAAAAAGCTCTAATTTTTTCTAACCCTTTAGCAAAGGAGAGGAGGGCTCCTCTTATAGAGGAGCCAATCTTGTAAACTTACAATGTAAGCTAACAAGAGGGGCATCCCTCCATACACGTGTATGGAGGGGAAGAAAATGCCAGCCAGCTGTTTCAAAATATCTCCAAAAGCAGCTGAACAGTAGTCGGCCGGCCAAAAATGTCATTTTGACAAAATTGACTGCCGACCGGCAACATACATTGCCGGTGGCAACAAAAACCAGCCGGTGGCCTCTAGCCACTGCCGGTGGTGTGTGGGGATGCCTCACAAGGCATTCCCTGCCCTTCCAAGGCAAAACACAAGTGTTTGGTGCAAAACCAGACACAAAACGGTCGAGTTCAGAGATCCTGAGGCAGGGCGCGTAGCCGAGACCTTTGGGAACTCCAAACGAACACAAACATGGATAATCACCGAGTGTTCAAGCGGTGACGTCCAAGTCTTGAGGACGGTCAAAAATGGGGTGTCTGCACCATGGTCCTTGCATTTTCTATGGCAAACATGCTTGCCGTATCTCGGTCGGCAATAGCGTGACTTAAAAGCCGTTGGGTCACTCTCTCCTCCACGACCGGGTTAGATTGACCCGCTGCACGCAGCTCGATGGCTTGAGCCTTCCTAAGCTCCCTAAGCTCACGCTCGGCCTTCTCCGCGCGAGCCTTCAAACTGCGGATTCGTTTGTCCTTCTTCTCTATTTCCCGTCACGCGGCGCGCAGACGCATGCCAACTTCATAAGCGGTGTACAGCCCCTTCACCGCCCCATGGATGCCTTTCGCGAAATACTTCAAAATCTTGTCGTCCAACCATTGACTGCTGGACTTTTGAGTGAAAGATCTATCGAGCGAACTCGACTGCTACCCGTGGATCGTTAACGACGGAATCCGCCTCCGTCATCGGTTTATTCCCTACAAAAACCGCAAAACTCAACGGTCATGGCGTTATGTCGGGCTCGCTTCTCGGTCGCGGTCGCGGGGAGTTTCCCCGTTGCTGTTTTTCTTTTCAGGGTGATCTGCTTCGGCGACTTGGGGGCTGACATTTTTCTCGTTCCTTGGACGTCCTTCCTCCCATACGTATAGGCTCGCTACTGCGATTCATTGCAGTGTCTAGCTCAGCCAATGTTCGTCCTTCTCATCTGCTGTTGAAGAACAGTTTGTTTGACATTCGCACTTATCCCAAGCTAGTTTAAATTGAGTCTGAATAAGAATAAGTGGAATCACTGGCGTGAACTCACCCCATTTATCCTTAATGTATGCAGCGCCACCGAGGCGATGTCATTAATTCTAAACGCCAAAAGTTAGATACCGATCGGATCATTCCATGAACTAGTCCTATTCGGCTTCTGAAGCTCATGGACTGGCTGGGGAAAGGGCAGATTTATTAATCTGATCGGCCAAGTATCTAAACCCAATGCCGATCGATTTATGCCGCAGCCACTCCATGAACTAGTCCTATTCGATTTCTGAAGCTCATGCACTGGCTGGGGCAAAGGTAGATTTATTAATCTGATCGGCCAAGTATCTAAACCCAATGCCGATCGATTTATGCCGTAGCCATTCCATGAACTAGTCCTATTCGGCTTCTGAAGCTCATGCACTGGCTGGGGCAAGGGCAGATTTATTAATATGATCGGCCAAGTATCTAAAGCCAATGCCGATCGATTTATGCCGCAGCCACTCCATGAACTAGTCCTATTCGGCTTCAGAAGCTCATGCATTGGCTGGGGTAAGGGCAGATTTATTAATATGGTTGGCCAAGTATCTAAACCCAATGCCGATCAATTTATGCCGCAGCCATTCCATGAACTATGATACTTGGTATTGGAAACAAAATGTAGCCATTTTACAATTGAAAGCAATACCATTCATCAATAACAAAATTTAGCACAAATAATAGCAAGGTAAAAAAGGGAATTTTCATTAGTAAATTGGGCACAAATTGTAGCCATTTTACATACGAAAATTACTAAACAAAAAGCTACAAGTTCGCATGAAAATGCCTAGCAAAAAACTATGACTGTAGTAATACATGAAAATTACCAAACGAAAAGCTGTAAAAATACATTTGAAATCCTAAAACAAAAACAAGTGTCGCCCAAATTAGTCCTCGAAGTCAGACTCCAGTGGCTCAACATCCACTTGCTCGTATGGAATCGGCATAGCCAATGTCACATCAGTAGCAGCAAGGGCTTTGAGCCAGCCGTGTTTGAATCCCCGATTTTCAAATTTGGGGACTTCGTCCACATATTAGACTAAAGCAGCACTTTTCCCGGCCTCTAACTCCTTGGAAGCCTCTAAGTCGGCTACTTCCTTCGCCTTCTTTATTTCTTCCAACTCAGCCTCCAGTTTGGAGATCGCCTCTTGGGCCAATTTGAGCCCGTCTTCGCTCGCGTCTGCCCTCTTCTCGGCGGCCGATCTCAGTTGATCCACGTTACGTGCCCTCTCCATCTCGGCCTCGGCCCGCGCGCCTTCCATCTTCGTCCTTAAAGCTTTGAACTCGACCCTGCTCCTTTGGCCCTCAACTTCCGTTTGTAAACGACCAAGCTGTTCGACAGCCCATCTCGGCTATCCTTCCGACGATCTACAAAACAGGAAATTAAAACCAAAACAGTATTTGCATAAAGTGAAAAGACAAAGTCAAGATATATACCAAAAGAGCCGATTGAGCCGCCAATGCTATTGCAACTAGATCCGGCTCCGCTCGGAAAGCCACCTTGTTAGCTGGCAATGAGACGGACGTAGCCATGCTGAGTGCGATCGCTGGATCTTTAATTACCAAAGCATCAGAGGAGATCGGCGTGTTTTTTATCCTCGGTTGAATGACAAAAGGCACGATCACATCCGATCCCTCTAAACGAGGTCGTTTGTCGGCATGGTTTTCTTCTGAGCCGGCCTCAACCTCGGCAGGACGCTTCCCTGCCCTTTGCTCAACCTCTTGATCGGCCTGCATAACCACAACGGACTCGGGATCTTGGTTTTTTGCCATTTCCTCCTCAATGATAGGCAAGAAGGGCTGAGATTTGGCAACAGGTAGGGAGGGCTGAGATTCAGTGGCAGGCGGCACTTCAGATCGAATGGCCTCTACTCTTCGCCGCGCGGCCATCCTTTCCACGTTCGCCTTTTTGGCAAGTTTTATGAGGCTTAACCCAGCCATGTCTTCGGGGTATGCATCGGGAAGGTCCTCTAAACCATTAAAAACGTTGTCAAATGGAAGGTCCCCTCAGCCCGAAGTAGACGAAGGATCAGCTGAATTAAGGCCGGCTTCCTCAAAGGCCAACTTCAATGCCTCGTCTACTTCCGCTTCGGACTGATCTTACTCGGTGACCTCAGCTACTTCTGCCTGCTCCGAATTGGACCCCTTGAAACCTACTTGCTGCAAGTTTTTGAAGTCGGTCAAAATGAGAGCGGTAAGAGACTCTTCACCCTTCGGAATTGGGATGTTTTCTGCCGCCGAGAAGGTCGTATATGTTGGCTCGTAGCAAAGCAGAACATGGGCCACCCTCTCTTGTTTCTGAAGACTCGGACGGCCGAATTACCTTAGCACAATTTTGATTTTTGAAAGAACAGCGTCATCGGTTGAGGTCAGGATTTTCTTCAAATCGTTTCCTACACAAGCAAAACCATTAGGTCTCAAAAGGGAAGCTTTGCAAATATAACAAAAGAAAAATAAACACAAGAAGCTATACGGCCACCTGGTTCACCCCTCTGCCTAGGAATAGGATCGAGGCGTTCCTCGCCTTCGCCGAATTCCCAGTTACCTTGGACGACAACCATAACATCATCGACTCGCTTCCCAGAGCTGGAAAGCATAGTCACTAGTTGATGGTCGGTGTCCTTGGCCCTAAGGAAATAACGTTCGTGCTGACCAGAAGACTTGGCCAAGGCATAACAATGCCGAATAGCAGGAATGCCGAGGTTAATCCTAAGGCAACAGTTTAGCTCTATAATCCCCATTATGATTCTAAAAAAGTTCACATTGGGTTGGGAAGGGATTAGACCCCAATGGCAAAGCATAGCCCTAAGGATTGGGTGATGGGGAAAACGGACTCCACCCTCTGCAATTGATAGGAGAGGGAAGACGATCGTGGTTTCATCAGCCCTCTCCATATCGAGGGTGCCGTCCGTCACGAGTGACAGACGGACGTCATCAGGAATGAAAAAATGGCGTTGAAAGCCAGAAATTTGATCCGAGGAGAGGAGATCTTTCAAATGTTTTGCCATTTTCTTCAGTTTATAGGAATTTTCTAGACCAAAAACAAATCAAGAAAAAGGATTTAGAGCAAAGAGTGAGAAAACTTACAAGACACGAAGAGGGTAGTGAAGGAAAGGAAGTTGCAGAGATAATTCGGAAGGTATTCCAGCGACGAGCGTCTAAAAGTGTGTATGTATTTGAAAAGACGTCAAAATTTTAAATCATAATAAATACAAGTGTACGAAGGGGCGGGAAGTTGAAATGATAACCAAGAAGCGTATGCTCAGACATCTGCATTGGAATGAGGTCAGCCGCCGAATTTCGGCTCTGACTTTTCGAGTGCGAAACCAAACACTCCAGCCAACTGTCGTTAGTGGAGTGCTTGGGGGGCAATTGTGGGGGCCGAATATTGGGAGTCGTAAAGAGGCTGGATAGTTGAACTTGAAGAGTTGAGATATATATATAGCATTCGGCTCCATCTCGCATGTTCAAATCCCTCCCTATTCGGTCAAATGGTCGGTTGGGCAAGGGGCCGAGTGAAAAGCAATTCGCTACAAAATAAGCCGAATGGCGAACTGAATGTGGGCCCAACCCCGAGGCCCAAGAAAGAAAAGATATAAATAGAGGAATATCAGCCAGAAAGAGGCATGTGAGAACCATTACGCTTAACTTAAAATACAAGTAATCCTGAGTGTAGAGACTGACTTGCCCGTCGGAATGCTAATTCTGGCACCCCCGACCGGAGTGTTTATTTCTTTTTAGGTGACTAGTAGAGGATCACGAGCGTCCCCCAGGATTGGAAGAGTATTTCCAAATCACTCTTCCACAAAAATGAATAGTTTAAATTATCAAAATAAAATCGATGATGAGCCCCCAACTCGGACAACACCTTTCAATCCAGGTATGAATTGTACAGAAGCTCAATTTTTCTTTTCTTTTCTTTTTTTTTTTATTTGCATTTTGGTAAGCCACTAAATCATATGAGTGATGATACAATACACACCCTTCAAAAAAGATGTACCATATGCAAGTTTTATAACCAAATCACATTTTAACACTAACTTCATAAATTATAATTAAATATTTTTCATGCATATCTAAAAACCTCTTCAATTATAATTAAAATCACAACCACAATAGGGGAAGCAGAATTGTTAAATGTCTGTTGATCTAAATTTCAGACTTCATATTTTAGATACAAAGGGGAAGCAAAATGTTAAATATGATGAAATGTCGTAATTGCAGATACTATAGAAAGGTAAAGGCTGCTCATAAATAATTGACCACCCGAGTCAATTCTTAAAAAAATAAATAAATAAAATATTCATTGATGACCTTAACTAAATAAATTAACACTGTTATAAAAATTATATTTATGTATCATATTTTATTTAGGATAAATTACAAAAACACCCTTGAGGTTTGATTAAAATACAAATCACCCCTTATGGTTTGAAAATTACATTCCACCTCCTAATGTTTCTAATTTTATAACAAATCACCCATTTTATTAATAAATCATCAAGTCAATTAACAGTTTTTAATGATATTAAAAATATGTTTCAATTAATAATTCAGGTAATTTTATTATTGTATAGGAGAGCAATTATGAATTTCATTTTTTTAGTTAATTCTATTAAATAAAAAATTCTTATAAGGAGGTATTTGTAATTTTTCAAACCACAGGGAACAATCTGTATTTTAAGCAAACCTCAAGGGGTATATTTGTAATTTACCCTTTTATTTATTATTTCTTGGAAATAATTTAAATAGGACTTATAACTCATGTCTACCATCAATGCGGTATTGTTCCAAATAATACACTACAACATATAAGACTTTTAGAGATCAAATGTTTTGGTCTCTAAAAGTGAAAATTTTGCTGCAAAAGACATTTAGGGACCAATTTCCATCGTCATGAGGATAGTCACTAAAAGGTCGTTCCAAAAAGTCAAAAATAAGGCTTTTAGCGACAAAATTTTGAAAATGTCACTAATAAATAGACTTTTAGGGACAAAATAATTTGGTCTCAAAATGGTTTATTTTTTGAGACAAAAAATTTAGTCCCAAAAGGATAATAATTCATCACTAATGCCCAATTTTTGTTGCTAAAAATATAATAACGACACTTTTCACAACAAAATTATTTGGTCCCTAAAAAATAATTTTGTCCCTAAATTTTGGTCTTTAAAATCTTAATTTTTTATAGTGATAATACTATGGAAATTATATTTAGGTAGAAGCTTCTCTTAATTAGAGGATGTTGTTGAGTCTCAGTAGGTTTATTACGGAGCCTACATCAATGATTCGAATCATTCAATGTGGAAGGCTCGTCAAGTTCTTTATTCATGCAAAAATATGCTGGATATTCACTTAATCATATCACATTTGTATCAATAATTTAAATTTAAATTATACTTATCGTTAATACAAATGTGAAAACATAATATAATTAAGAGATTAAAGTGGAATTTTTTTTTTCTAATTGTTAAATTGAAAAGTAATCCATACTTTGAAGGGAAAAAATTGTAAACTATCCTATTTACTAACGTGGCCAATTCCTTAATAATTGTGCTTTGGGCGGAGGGTTCGTTTGTAAGAGGCCAACACACTGCCATTTTGAGTGGCGGCAGTAGCACCCTTATTCCCTCAAAAGATATACATTAGTAATAGAACACTATGGCTTTGTTTAGGAAGTCAAGTTTGGAGCTTTTTTAGTTATTTTAGTCACAAAAAATAAAATAGGCCTTTTAGTCCAATAAAACAAAATATCACATCCAATCCATAATCGTTACATTCTTTCTCTCACAAAAAAGTCAAAAAGCCAAAAAAGTCAAAAGCTTTTTTCCAAATGAGACTTTTTAGCCCTGTGTTAAAATAGCCAAAAAAGCCAAAAAGCTAACCCACTTTCCAAATGAACCCTATATCGTCACAATTGTCGTTGATTTTAAAAAATTAAATCAATTTGATAATTGTAATTTATTTAGTTTATTATGTTAATTATTAAAAAAATAGTATTTTTAAAAATAAATCATTTGTTTTTTTTTATTTATGAAAAACATGATAAATTAAATTTATTGCAATTATTGGATTGATCATTTTTTTTTTTTTTTATGAGTGAAACATATAAAATGTCTGACAAAATGAACAGTTTTAATCACCAAACGAGACTCACGATAAGAGGGATGCTATTAGTACCCACTTATTTACTCTAGCCCCTCTATTTCTTTAAACCCCCACCTAACAAAATGAATCTCCTCCCTTTTCTCTTTGAACACTTACCTTAATACCAATTATACCCCAAACCCAAACCCAAACCCTAGCCCCCACTTCCGACCACTACCTCCTGCACCACTGCTACTGCCTTTGGCAGCCAACCAAGGCCAAAATATGTGCTACATACAGTAAACCATCCATGGTGAAAGATAGAAAAAGAGCCATCAATGGTACCTAGGGAAAAAAAAAAAAAAAAAAAGAGAGGGTAAAAATAAAGGACTACCTTCGCTGCTATAGAGATCGGGGGTCAATTGGCTTTGGTTTCTTCGACGAAAAATGGGTGGTTGATCGATTGAGATGGGTTGGCTGAAATCCCATGCAAGTCTCGCCATGTGGCGGTGGAAGATGAGTTTGAACATGAATAGGTCAGTGCTATGGCTATGGTTCTGGGTCTTGGGTTCAAGGCCATGATTGGGTAGATAGTGGCAGAAGTCAATGAAGAAATTGAAGCAAGTAGAGAGGAGGTCAAGGTTGAATTGGATAGGGAGGTTTCGAATGTGGATCCAACGATTGGAGCAGTCTGGGTTGAGATTGGACTATTGAGAATTGAAGAGAATGAAGAAGAAGAAGAAGAAGAAGAAGAAGAAGAAGATGAAGGAGGAAGTGATGATGATGGGTTTGTTGGTGGCCATTACGGGGATCTAAGTATAGGGAATAGGTAGAGAGAGAACAGAAAGGGGGTTTGTTTTTTCTTTGTCAATTTTTTTGGATTGAATTATTATTTTTTTGAAGAAACACCACTGTGTTGGAATGAAGTGTCACCATAATCAATCGGAGATCATGGCAAACAGTGACGGGGAGGGTAGGCAATGACCGAAAGTGATGGGAATGGTTAGGGTTAGGGTTAGAGTTTGGAAAATTAGGGTTAGAATGTTAAGGATGAGGTTAAAAATATAACTTCATGCTTGGATAAAATTGGAATTAAAAAAAATAAAAGAGATGGAGGGTCCAAAGAAAAAAGGTAAGTGCTAATAGTAGCACTCTCAGGATAAATTCTACGAATTCAAACAACACCCTCTAATCTAGATTATGGACAAGAGGGAATATGGCTTCCTACAACATATTATACCAATGTTTGCTTATTTTGGCTTCGTTTAGGAAGTGAGTTGACCTTTTGACTTTTTGATTATTTTAGTTTAGGTTAAAAATTCTCATTTGAATTGGATTTTTTGACCCTTTTTTTTAATTTTTATAAGAGAAAAATTTAAATGATTATAATTTATATGTGATATTATATCTTATTAATTTTTTAATTTATTTTATTTTTTTATGACTATTTTAACCTTTTAACTTTCCAACCCAACCTACCAAAAAATAAATAAATAACTTTCCAACCCAACCTACCAAACGAATTTTCATGAATGATTTATATTTATATGATTCCAGTAGTGAACCTAAGCACAGGGGGCTAGAAACAAGCAAGTAGTAACCTTTAATTAACGCCAGCCAAGGTGTAAATTGGTAGTCCCAAAGAGGTACATTTTAACCCTAGATTAAAATAGGTAAAAAGTCAAAAAAATCAAAAAAGTCAATCCATATATCAAACAAAGGTGGAGAGAAGTCAAATCCTATTTTAATCTTGATATATTCTGGTATATTAGGGCTTGTTTGGAGATTAACGTTTTGCCCTTTTTAAGAAAAATGTACAAAAAAATATTCTTTCCATTTCAAAATATTAGTCTATTTTTAGATATTCTAACTTTTTTGATATTATAATTATTACACTTAAAAAATATTAACTTTCAAAAATATTCTTTGATAGTACAATTTTGTCTAATGTTAATTTTAAAAAATGACAAAATAAAAAATTTATATTGTTTTAGTTCTTAATTTTTAAAAATAAATTTATATTTTAAAATAATAAAAAATAAAATAAAAGATTAATATTTTAAAATGAAAGAGCGTGCATATTGATTTGTTGAATTTTTTTTTTTTTTTTTATACTACAGTGGCAATGAAAATCGCTTACGTGTTCACCTATTCACGAAACGTATGGCATAATTGATGTGAAATTAACGCCATCCCCAGCAAGGAAGATTGTTTATAAAAGTCGTTCCCTACCCTAAGGCATTCTCTATTCTTGCAGAGTCAAAATTGAAGCATGAAAGCATACAGCAAAAGAAGAAGAAGCGGAAGAAAGCTTATCATCGGCTGTACTTCCTCGGAACATTCGTTCGCTGCTGAATTAATTGGCAACAATTCAGATCTCCTAACAGAGATCCTAATCCGAGTCCCAGCAAAATCCCTAATCAGATCAAGTCGGTCTCAAAGCAATGGCTCTCTCTCATCTCCGACTCCCAATTCGCCTCCGACCACTCTCGCCGAAATCACCATTCCTCCTCCTCCTCCATCTCAGCCTTTTATTTCTACTCAAAACGTTGGTCTCCCGAAGAACAACTCGAGTCCGTATCAATTGCTGGACACCGAACTCTTCTTCCCACACTCTCCTTTCTCGATGGTGTCGTTGTATCAAGTTGTACAATTAGGATTGAACGCTCTTGCAATGGTTTAATCTTGTGCTCTAATGGTTTCAGAAAACCCCTATATATTGTTTGTAATCTCACCACAAAGAAATTCTCACTTCTTCCTGATATTGGTCCCACTTCATCTGAATCGTATCGTAAAAATGCTGGTGCTTTCTGGCTTTTGATCCTTCGAAATCGCGTCACTATAAAGTTTTATTGTTTAGTTACAGTTATGTTAATGATGGACACTGGGTTGAAATTCAAATTTACAGTTCCCAGACTTCGTCTTGGAAAAACATTTCTGTGCCTGAACAGCGAGGTTTGCGATTCATGTTCAGCGTGTTTTGGAACGGAGCAATTCAGGGTATAAGCTGTGCGAATGTTCATGCTCGATTTGAGGTTGAGGGAGAGAAATTGATACAAAACCCCATGGCCTCGAAACCCTAAAATCCTTTCTCTTGATAAGTTTAGGTATTTTGGAGAATGTGGTGGCGATTTGATTCTTATTCAGGCTCCTCAGCGTTGTGCTATGGGATTCAGAATCCTTCAGATGCACAGGGATTACTGTGAGTGGATTGTGAAGTACCGGGTCCATCTTAGACCCCATTTTATCTGTATTTCCTAAGACAGAACGCAAAAACCATAATCAAATGCTCTGGATTTAAGGTGCTGTGTGTCGTGAAGGGAGCAAATGAAAAAGATTTTACACTGGTGTTAGCTATCCGGGGCAAAGTTATTTCTTATAATGTCAAGTCCAAGACATTGAAGGAGCTTCGTGATTTATCGACAGATGATCTTGATGATTGGGTATTAACTTGGAGGAGTCCTACTTATCAATTCTTTGAAAGCCTATCACCTGTTTGATCATTGTCCTATATGTTTCTACTTCTTTCTTCAGCAGATGGTATGTCCCTCAATAAACTTTTCTATATTTCTATCTGTTTAAGTATTTGTTATTGTTAGTTTCTTGGTCTGTGATGCTATGCTACTATCATCTTTTGATGTTTAGATTCTGTTTTAAGTTTGCATTACAAATCGATTCCTCATTCATCAATTAGGGTTGAAATACAACTGATGTACATAGCATAGCTCCTGCAGTAATAGAGCGTCACTGTGATTATCAATTTTGTTGCTTTATATGTGAGCCCTGTTTTGACCACAGTAATTCATTCACTCAAGTATCATTTAGATTGTTCTGATTACCAAAGAGGGTATGTTAAGCTCATTCACCTCCTAGTTTTAATCTCCTAATTATGATATAGTTGGGTGGAATGGTTTTTGTTAATATATATATGGTATATATTACTACATATAGTAGGTATTGATTTCCTAGATATATTAGGTATTGCCATAGTTAGGTCTCTTATATAATATTCTTTCTGATAGTTAGATTTCTAGTAGAATACTCTTTCTTAGCCTATATATATAGGACTTCTATTGTATAGGACAATTGGTAATATACAATTCGTTCAATACAATACATATTATTTTCTCTCTCTCCACTATTCTAATATAGTATCAGAGCTAGGTTAAGTGCCTAGTAATTTCGCTTTACTGGCGGGTGGCAGCCTTGCCTTGGTCGCCCGCCGGACCTCAACCTATTCCACTGTCATGTTTTCCTTTTAGTATCGTTTCGTGGTGATCTCTTCCTCTATCCGCTGGTTTATTCGTACTCCAAATATCTCTATCATATTTTTTTTTACTCGTAATACATTTTTTTTCCTCCACTCTATCTTTCCCTCCGCTTCAATCTCAAATTGGTTTCTATCTTCAAACCTATTTGAGTTTGAAGGGGGGGTATTATACTTATATCATGGTGAACATTGTTATACACCATGCAAACCACCTAGCCGCCTCCTTTGGTGCACAATCCAAGTCGCACTCTCTGGCACACAACCCAAGCCGCCCCTCTCTGGTGCACAATCCAAGCCGCACTCTCTGGCGCATAACCCAAGCCGCTCCTTTCTGGCGCACAATCCAAGCCGCTTCCTCTGGTGCACCACCAAACTCGCCCCCTGGCGCACTATCCAAGCCGCCTCCTTGCGCACTCAGTCATCTGTTACCATCATCGTTCAACACCACGTCATAAGTTATGTGTGTACCACGCTTACTGATTCAACATCCAGTCTCTACAACGGTCCGGTATGACCCCGTAAACTGGCCCGATATTGATTTCAGTTAGCTCCCACATTGGTCCAGCATGACCCCCTTAAACTGTCCTGGCATTAGTTCCAACCAATTCCTACAATGGTCCGACACGACCATAAACTGGCTCTCGACATTAGTTCCAGCCAATTTCTATATTGGTCCGGCATGACCTTAAATTGTCCTGGCATTAGTTTCAGCCAGTTCCTACAATGGTTCGACACAACTATAAACTGTCTCCCGACTTTAGTTCCGGCCTCTGATCTATTTCAAGCGCCCTTGCGCTCCCGTTCAAATTTTGCAATCTATTTGCCTTTTATTTTATTTAGTTTTATTTCATATTTTAGTTTCTCTCTCTGAACTCAAGATGTTTATCCTCCTTGAGTTTGAAGGGTAATGTTAATGTATATATGGTATATTTTCTTACATATATTAGGTATTGATTTCCTAGATATATTAGGTATTGCCATAGTTAAGTCTCTTATATGATACTCGTTCTTATAGTTAGATTTCTAGTAGGATACTCTTTCTCAACCTATATATATATATATATGCCTTCTATTGTATAGGACAATTCATTCAATACAATTTGTTCAATACAATACATATTATTCTCTCTCTCTCTCTCTCTCTCTCTCTCTCTCTCTCTCTCTACTATTCTAACAGTTTTAAATGCTCTAGGAAGGAGTAGAATATATTGAAGCAATTCGTTGTTTGTAACTGTCATTAATTATTAGTAGTTCCTTCTTGTGAGGACAGGAGAGAGACTAGGTTTCTTCTTTTGTAAAATGTTTATAGGGAATAAGTAAAAAATTATGAAAAAGATCTTGTAAGTCCATGCTACCTCACTAGTTCTTTCAGAATAAAATGAATTTCCTTAACAAATCAAGAGATGTAAGGTTTTAGTTTACATAGGAACCAATAATTGTGTTCAGAATGGTGTAAATAACAATTATAAAAAAAAATAAAAATATATAAAAAGAGAGAAGAAATAGAGAAGCACAAATTCTACGTTGGTATAATTTGATTTAACATGCAATTGCGATTTAAAAACCGTGTTCAAGTTTGGAAGGCTCAACTTGGTCTCTTCACTTAGTGAGGGTTGGAATTTGGTAAACTGACCTCGTTTGGGAATAGGTTATTTTAGGAACTTTTTGGCTTTTTAGTTAAAATATGATGTAAAAAAAAAAAAAAACGAGTATGTTTGGGATGACTTCTGCTAAGTTCGATTGTCAACTTCTGGTAGCTGTAAGTTTTGGTACGTTTAGGATTGTATTTTGATCGAAATCTCATTTTAGTCTTTAACATTCAATTATGACAGTCAGCATCTTCCATTTTCACATTTTAGTTCATCCATTGTTGATTTCCACCGCCTGCAGTACTATTGCATCCCTATGAGCCCTATGAGTCCAATTTTGGCCATTGTAATACATTAACTCAATTATCATCCTTTGATCTGATCACCAAAGAGGGCTTGGTTTACTCGTTTCACTTCACGGTTTTGAAATTGGTGTCGGGAAACATCATAATTGATTAGGTTTTGATTGGTCGATTAAGGCTGACATACAATTGATTTACATAATCCATCCATAGTTTACTTCCCATATAGGAGAGAGATTGCTTTCTTATTTTGTAATTGGGTTCATGTTAATAAATCTAAAACAATAGATTTTGTAAGATGGTGTTGTTGTTTCTATAGTTCTCCCGGAATTGGCCTAGGGGCAAGGCCTTGGGTATTGGAGGGATCGAAACCTCTTACGTGCTAACAATTTCTTCGGGCCATCAGACTGGGGAAAACACTTAAATTCATATATTCAATTGTGTTTGCAATACAAGAGTATATCGGTTTATATAACAATCTAACCTAGGACTGAAAATGAAGCAATCCCTAATATATACAAAATATATATATATAATATCATATATACATAAAACCTAATATTCTCACAATTATTGATGATCGAGATGGCAACGGTGGAGTTGGCGCAACAACAACAACAACGACGACGATGGGTTTGGTTTTAAGTTTGATAAAAATCTTATTTCTTCACACTACATTTGTAAAAAGATTGGAAGTTTTCAAAATCGTTGCTTTTTTAATTATTTTCTTTGGCGGCTTTTTGTAGTTTGAGTAGGTTCTTTTATGTGGATTTGTGGGCTTTGTTGTATTTTTTCCTTTTCATTATCTCGTAAGTTGCTTGGTTTTTATATAAACTGCATTTCTTCATCGAAAACTAATTAGTTTCTTATCTAGAATGTTCTCATTAAACTACTTGCCAATTAATAGTATTGTCCATTATTTTTTTGGCTATTAATTTCATTATTACCACGCATCCAATTTTTTTGGCAAGCAATCAACTAGTTGTTAAGTAATTTAACTATAACGTTTGTGATATCAACGCTATAAATTATCATAACTTACATATAATATACATAAAAAAAAAAAAAAAAAGAAAAAGAAAAAAAAAAGAAGTGTATATTGTAAAAAGGCCCCTTTTCAAAAGGCATTTTTATGTTGACATAAAAATGTGTTTAGCTTTTAAGACTTTCATGTTCCTGATTAAATCCACAACATCAATATATTACCGTGCCAATTTTTATTTTATTTTATATTTTTATGCCTTTTTTTCACTAATTTTTGTTTGGTTTCTGAGACAATTGATGAAATTAGAAAGCCTTGAAGGTGCAAGATTTTTCTTTCTTTCTTTCTTTCCTTTTTTTTTTTTGTTTTTTTTCATTTTCAATTTTTATTAACTTTGAATTGTTTATATAAAAGGAATTGTCTAGTAGTCTTACACGCCACGTGCAAAGAACGTGCTTTTTCACTAGTTTTTTATATATGATCCCACACATATATGTTAATATATATTATTTAACAAGCACTTTAATAGCCATGTGTATATTTTCACATTACACGCTTTAATATTCGTATATATATTTTTTACATTAGCTACTCTCACTCTCGCTTCTCTCAACTAATTAGTTACTTATCGACATAGAAATCTCGTGGAGGGGTGCACGACTTTCTATCTCAAGAGATTCCCAATACCCCCTCCAATGACTTTGTGACAATCCTGTGAAGAAGGGTACGAGACTTCCTCTCTAAAGATTCCCGACGCCCATTCAATGACTTTCTGACGCTTTTTCGATAAGCTCCAAATACACTTAATGTCATGTAGTAGATTTGGGTTTTTATGCATACGGAGAAGAGTTTGAAAGCTTCTATGTAATTCTGACACAAAGAGTGCTTTCTCCTTTCATCGGTCTTAAATTTTGGGATTATCAGTACCCATAATGGTTACCCATTACTGTTGTGGGTGTTCATGTGCTTTGGCAACCCATGGTTGCTAGTTTTTTTTTCGCGGCAGGTTTTTGTTGTTTGCGTAGGTTTCTTTATTTGGGCTTATGGGATTTGTTCTATTTTTTTCATTCTTTCTTTATCTTGTAAGTTTCTTGGTTGTTATCTAAAAAAAAAATTAATTCCAAATCGACCCACTTAACCCAATAAAGATAAATATATATACTTTTCTTATATTTTTATTATTTGTCTAGTTAATTTTATAGTTAAATAATATAAAATTAATGTTAATGTTTTATAAATAAGCGAGTTACGCAGGTATAAGCTAAAGTTTATCATCCTAAATCCAACTTAAAAATTAAATGAATTTAAAATTTTAATTCAATCTAATCTTACAAATATCGAGCTTAATTGGGCTGGTGATGGGCCCATGAGCACCCCTATCCCCAACATTTAAAGCAAATGACACAGCAAAAGAATCTCTGGAAGTTTAGGGCAGGCCTCTTCCCCTTCACGCCTCTTCACTTCTGCCTCTCTTCAAGTGTTTGTGTAAATTGTGGTCTACCATCAACAGAAAACGAACATCACCGATTTGTGTTGGCTATTGTCGTCATCAAAGCAAAAGAAACTCTGGAAGTTTAGGGCAGGCCTCTTCCCTTTCACGCCTCTTCACTCCTGCCTCTCTTCAAGTGTTTGTGTAAATTTGTGGTCTGCCATCAACGGAAAACGAACATCACCGATTTGCGTTGGCTATTGTCGTCACCAACTCTATAAGATATGTTAGTTTTTTACAAAGAATGATCAGTTAGTTTTTTAAGATATGTTCGCATCAACTCTATGATATGTGAATTAGGGTCAGATGAAACCAAGACAGTGTGGGTGATCTTTTTCTTTTTGTACATGTTCACTCATCATCTCATGTACTTTAGAGGTTCATTTTCTGCAGTCCTAATTCACTTCTAGAGTAGAGAAGTTCCATCGAGATATCTTGTATTGATGGTATTTTTGGGGCATTTTTCTTTGGCTGTGATAAGGATAATGGTTGTGCTAATTTTTGAGTTCAGTTTAAAAGGGTGTATCTTACAAACATATGATCAGTTCATTGGATACTTTTAACAAATTTAACAATTTGTGAAGTCACTTTGATTTTTTTGGAAATACCATACCAAATTAACATTTCCCACTAATTTCGGCAAAGTCACTCTTTGGTTGTCATAATTTTCTGGGAGACATTTTACCAAATGATCTTACCATAGCCATTGCCAAAAAAGAAAAGCATACACTTTACAGCATTTGCCAGCAGGGGCGAAACTAGGAATTTTTGGTGGGAGGGACCAACATATATGTGTATAAAATCCATAGTTTTGATACATTACTAATTTAACATAATTTCTTGTATAAGCATTGCAAAAGAAGTATTTTACGAGAAAACTAATAAATCTCACAAATAGTTTTTCTCAGTTTTTAAAAGTTTTGAACTATTGATTAGATCTCACTATACAATTAGTTCGTTGTAATGACTCAAAAAAAAATAAATAAATAAAATGAATAAATAAAAGAAAAAAAAGGAATATTTTCTGGTGATGATTATTTCTTTTGTGGTATAGGGTATTCGGTTAAAGGGTGTTGATGGGTGGCAAATGATTTTTTTAATGCAATATAACTCTTCATCTGAGTGTTCAATTCGGTGGAAGGACCATGTGTGTGGGTGGAGAATTATTATACAAGAGAGAATGATAGGAGGGGGGAGACAGCAATGATAAAAGAAAAGAGGAGGTGCTGGAAAAGTAAAGAATATTATCTAAAGAGAGAGAGATGGTCTGATTATTCTTCATTATATACTATACACACATACACTTGCTTTCTGTCCCTCTCTAACATGGTGTCAACCGACGAAGTCGAAAACCCAGTACACAACATCAGGCTGCCGTCGGTGGTGCCGACGAGGGTGACCGGAGTCGACAAAGTCCATGAACTAACCAACATGGACTTAGCCATGAAGCTTCATTACATAAAAGGACTCTACTTCTTCGACAGTGACTCGGTCTGAGGCTTAGATATCTCACAGCTCAAGACACCTATGTTTCAATGGCTAGATCTCTACTGTCTAACTTTCGGGAGGTTTCGGTGAGACCTGGCTGGCTTCCTACTTAAATTGTTCTAAAGGGGAAAGTGTTGTAGTTTCGATGCATGAAAAAAAAAACCAAGAAATCATTTGGATATGAGACATCGACTGGACTCTAAAGATCAACGTAGCAGCTCTTGGTGAGCTTAACATGCTCAAGAAACCGTACTGGTTCAGCTATGGCCGGTGCTCTTGGTGGCTCCAATGCCCATACCAGCAACGTTGTTTCTGCAGTGTACATATCCACTGGCCAAGATCTTGTACATCTGCTAAGAACAATGCTCAAATTGATTGGGAGTTGAAGCTTGAGGCTGTTTCTGACAGCAAGAATGGTAGTGTTGAGTATGTTGAGTCTGTGAAGGAATCACATGGTGGCCGAATGTCTCATGATGGTGGGAGGTCCAGCAGTAGCAGCAACAGTAGTTCGAGATGATGAGTCTAATGTTGTTGAGGAAAACATGGTGGTCATAGAGTACAGGGAATCAAAGGATATGATGCTCTTAGTTCGGTTGCTAAATCAAATGCTTTTGAGAATGTAGTAAAATAGCTGGTATGCCTGAAATAACTCCAGTTATTGATAGTGTTCTGGTTATGGATGCTTGTAATGTGGCTGTGGATGAGCCAAAAGAACAGTCATTAGATGCCCATTTACGAAACCAGATTCATCAAGTCTGAACTTCATCATCACCCACTTGTTTTCTTCACTGTCAAATTTATCAAGGCCCGAAGAGATGAACTGAAAAGAAAATTGCCTGCACCTGAGGGTGCTGTGAAATACTACACTGGAGATGACTTGTATTTGTTTGATAAATTTCAAACCACAAGAGTTCCCAATTCTCGTAGGCCAAAAATAGGTGGTCTTTGGCCCATATATCTCTGTTGTGAGATTGTGTATGAGCCGTCAGATTTGGTAATTGAAGTGGACCCCACGTGCATGGCTGCTACAATTTCTGTTGGGGTCGTAAATTGAAGTACTTTGGAGTTTTGCATGTTTCCTCGTCAAACTTGAGGTAGGGGTAACCTACTCCTCAATCTATGAGCTTTGTCTTTAAATTTTAGCATTTTGATATGTTGGGGGTTGTTGTGTAATTTTGGGAAAGTTTGGGACTTTTGTACAATTTTACAAAAAAGTTGGGGTTTTATTTATAATAAACCTATATGCATGTTTAGCATAGAGAAATGTTAGAATTGGGAATGTATGGGGTTAAAGGATGTAGTGGGACAATTTACTGCTCATTTAATTGAAATGTTGATATATTATCCATTTTGTGCATTTATTTTCTGTTTAGAAATAATTGCTTTGGGCTATCGGTGGAGGATAGTCTTGATTGTTGTAGACAATGCATGATGATTAGACAAACTAAAACTAATCACTAGAATGTGTCATTGAGTATGACGATTGAAAGAAAACATTAACTTTATGTATTGATTGATGATATTTATAATAATTGTTTATATGCATTGTGTTGTGTTGGAGGAGAGAGGGGATGTACTCCACGGTCTAGGGGAAGAGAGGGGATGGACCTCTAAACCGGGTGTTGTGTGGGAGAAGAGAGGGGATGGACTCCGTAGATACAGCTCGTTATGCTTGTCTATTGAAGTGTTGATATAGCTCATATGCTCATCTTTGGAAGTGTGATATAGTTCTTATACTTATCAGTGGGAATGTTGATATAGCTCATATGCTTATCTGATGATGTGTTGATATAGCTAGTATGCTTATCTATTGTGAAATGAGAAAATGTTTAATATGAGTTACTGTCTCATATCAGTTATTTGGTCAGGTTATGAACCATGGTTATGAATTGAAAATTAAAAAAGGAATGGAAAATGAAACTGTAATGTGATATGAAAGAATGTAAAAGTGTTAACCATCTATCAAACTGTTAATCTTTTAGTCATTGTTCATAGCTGGTTTAGTGTATTTCTACTGGGCTGTTAGCTCACCCTATACGGGAATATCATTTTCAGGTACAGGTATCATGCCACCTCCAAGGGAATAGCTTGGAGGCTTAAGGCGGGCAGACTTTATTGTCTTTCTTTCGTTTGATGTATTACATGTGGATTCAAGCCAAGGGCTTAATGTGTAGTTGAGTTAGTACTCTCTTTTTGTAACCAAGTGTTAACTTGGAAAGTTGTAAGCCCGTAGGGCATTTGTTGTTGTCAACAGGTAATACATTTTGTAATGGAATACTCTGATGAATAGAAGAATGAGGGTCTTTTATATATCAATGCATGTTAAAAGTGATGGGTCTTATGTATTATTTTGAGGGCGTGACATTCATTCTTTTAGTTCATTTATTTATCAATTTTGGGTGAAAAATTAGTTATAAGCTTGATACGATATGGGATGCTCCAACTGCTTTTTCATCAAATTTAAGTAAAAGCTTGATTTGGTGAAATTTGATGAAAAATTTTGAATGCTCCGATCCTCACTTAAAAAATTTCATCAAATCCATTTTGAAAATTGGGTTTGGCTTCTCAACTTCAAATCTCAACTTGAGAGAACTAGAAAGGAGACTTGAGGAGCTCGTGGGGCATGCTACAGGTTATGTTTCGATGATCCAAACCATTCATGTAGGGGCTTCCATGTATATCATCCATGAAAAAAATTATCTTAATTGGATAATGGTAACCTTTTCATTTTATCATGTTTGTTTTCAAAAAAATGGACAATGAGTATGTTTTTTAAAATAGACCATTCATATTTTTTTGAGACAAACACGGTAAAGGAAAATATTACGATTATTGGATTGAGTTAATTTTTTTCATAGATGATATATGCAAAAGATCTTATGAAATGAACGGTTCGGATCATCGACACAACACCTGTAGTGGGCCTTATGAGCCACTGAAGTGATGCCCAACTCTTAGAAATTCCATGCTTATCTCCAAAAGTTTGTTTCATCAAATTTGGTGAAAAACTTATTTTTGCCTTGATTTGATGAAAAGTTCGGTTAAAACTTGATTTGATACAGATTTGATGAAAAGATTGGAGTCATTGTCATCAAATTCAAATTTGACACTAGATTTGGTGAAGGATGGGAGATTGCTGTAATGAATTATAATAGTGACCAGAACACATCATAGTTGTAATGTAAATGCTTGACTAAAAGGAATTCTAGCAGTGGCATTAATTTGTGATTAGTTAAAATAGAAAAAGTAATTTTTTAACTAAAATTTGGCTGAAATTTAACTTTTAGTTTGATGGAGATGTGTATTCTCTGTTCTTGTTCTGGGTTATGCACAGGGAAAAATGACCAACAGTAAAGGAACACTAGTTATTGGCTACAATTCATCGGAACGTACACCGGTGACAGAATTAATTGGCAGCAATGTAGATATTCTAACAGAGATCCTAACCCGTGTGCCGGCAAAGTTCGTCATCAGATTCGAGTGCGTGCCTAAGGATTGGTTCTCCCTAATCTCCAATTCACCATTTTCTCGCAACCACTCTAACCGACATCCCAGTGCCTTGTTCTCAGGACTATTCATCAACCCTGTTACATCATTTGACGATGAAAAAGTCAAGTCTGTCTCACTTCACGGCCAACACCAAAGTCTTCTGACTTCGTCATTTCTTGATGGTGTTGGATATGGGTCTGGTACATTTAGGATTGAAGACTCTTGCAAAGGCTTACTATTATGCTTGAATGGCCCAACGTGTTTCATTGTTTGTAACCTGACCACCCAGAAATACACAGTACTTCCCTATCATGGTGGCACTAAGGCATCTTCTGTACCATTTCGTAACAAGTTTGGTGTTTTCTTGAGTTCTATGTTTGGTGGTTATTTGGCTTTTGATCCTTCAAAATCACCTCACTACAAAGTTGTATTGGTAAGTTACATTAGGAATAGTGATGGCTGCTTTGACTTAATTGACATATACTCTTTGGAGAGCACTTCTTGGACACATGCGTGCTGCTGCACCACCAGGTTACCCTTCCGCAAAAAAGGTATTTTGAAATGGTTCAATTCATTGGATGAGTTACGATAACGTTAACATTCGATTTGATGTTGATGCTGAGAAGCTAATAGCAACTCCAATGCCTTCAAACCCTAAAATTCTCTCCGAAGAGAGAATTTGGTATTTTGGAGAATGCTGTGGCCATTTACTTCTTGTTCAGTGCTGTGATATGGGATTCAGGATTCTTGAGATGGAGAGGAACTACTGTTATTGGATTGAGAAGTACTAGGTCAATCTTAGACTCATGATATCTATTTTTCCTGAGATAGAGAGAAGCAGACACATGTGTGACCCGCCCATCATTAGGAAAATTGCTGTGCTATGTGTTGTGAAGGGAGCAAATGAAAAAGATTTTACGTTGGTGTTATCTATTCCTGGCAAAATTGTTTCCTATAATCTGAAGTGCAAGACAGTGAAGGTGCTCTGCGATTACCGAACTGGCTTTTGTGAATGTCCTGGTTACAAGCACATTTCTTGTGCATATGCTGCTAAGTATGTTTATGAATTCTATGAAAGCCTGTCCATTGTTTGAGCATGTCCTACATCTTGGAACAGATCAGATGTGCCTTTTTTAAGCTTGTTCTTGTCCTAAAGCTTTTGCAATACTCAATTTTTATTTTATTTTATTTTTTTTTAAGAATTCTGCAATGTTTAAGCTATGCTCTTCATGTACTTTTTCCTTGTGAAAGTTAGTGATGCCCTCTCATTTGGGGATTTACGCTTGAGTCAAATAATTATCCTTGTTTTTGATGTTTTAGTTTTTTAGCCAGTTCTTTATATGAAAATTTCTAAGACCAATTGAAAGATAGGTAGCTGTGGGAATTGACATCGAACCATATCAAAGAGTTTTAGAGGCTATAGAATATTACATAATGAAGAAATAAGGGAAGAACAATCTGAAACTCCTACAATTCACTTCATAAAATTGCACATAGGTCTTATTGTTCGCATGCTTATAGGTTAGCATGATAAGCAATATTGTTCCATCATTGCCGCATGTAGTGCTTGTTTTGTTGCTAAATGGAAGTAAGGTGCAGTGCCTTCTCTGAATTTTCTTTCCTTTTCCCTTCATCTTGTAGACCAATGTATGACAAAGCTGAAGAATAAACAAGAAGCTAACTTTCTATTTTGATACTTTTCTTTCTCATTTCTTTCTCATTCCTTTCCCATTCTATATCTGAAAGTCTTGATGCGTCTCTGCCCAAGTGGTCTGAATCCCTTCAAGTTTTGCAACAAGGTAAAGCTTTCTCTTGATTTCATTCCCATAATTTACAATTTTATTACTTGTTTTGATTGTTTTTACAAATTCATCGGAATGTGTAGGAGTACACAATTGGTCTTATTATATAAAATTGATTCGGGAAATAATAATATCTATACACACTACAAAAGGTGCACATAAAAAATGTATTCAAAATTTCAGCCACAAAGTTTTTAGTAAAATTTGAACTTGTAATCTTAGTTATGAATCATTTGTTCGTGGTGAGTATGATTATGAGCCTTTGTTGTGATTGGTTAATCGAAGTGTCTATGAATATAAGACTGACTTTTTTTTTTTAATGAACCAAATTGGTTTTAGCTGGGAGGTTTTGTGGTGTTTAGTTATGAATTGAAAAGACCTTGACTATGAGGTTTTGTGGTGTTCTCTTATGAACCGGATAAGTCTTGATTATGAGCATTTTGTCGTCTTTAATTATGATCCAATTTGGTTTTCATTATAACCCAAATTGGTGTACTAATAATGAACTATTGTAACTAAAATTCCAAAGTGTATGTCGTGTATAATTTTTTTATTTTTAAGTATGTATACTATCACTTCCCCAATTGAAGAACCAAATAAGCCGCACAACCTAGAAATCAATTCAAAAAATTTAAAAAATACAAAAAACATTATTTGGAGGGATGATAAAAAAAAAAAAACGCCATATGGAGGGAGGAGAATTTTTATATGACATGCAAAACATGATACGAACGCCATACGAATTTAGTGGATTAGAATTGAACATTTTTCAATACAAAATCAATTGTAACATAATACAATGACACGATAAATAAACAGGTCAAGTTAGAGTCAATTTAGTGCAACTTGATTAATAGAGTTTAGTTACAATTTAATGTTATGTTCACTAAATAATGTCGTGCGATGTTTAAATTTCTTATGTAATTTGATCCAATTAAATAAAAAAAATTTGTAAAATAAGATTTTAGGGTCAATATAATCATTTTATATTGGGGAAATTGCAAATAAATACTAGCATTTTGAGAAAGACATCATTTCAATGGAAATGTTATCCCGTATATCAATATAGATGGAAGACCAAAAAACAATTACAATATCATGGATTCAGGTTTTTATAGGACAGAAATACCCCTAACACACTCCCAACCCCTCTCTCTCTCTCTTCCCTTCCCCCTTTTGCTTCTCTTCCCCCTCTCTCACTCATCTCTATTGAGACCCATCTCAATAATGAATTAATCTTTGAATATTTCTAAACAGCAATGATACATCCTCTAATTTTGGAGCTCTAATTGAGTTCTAATGATGTAGAAATTTAAAATAAAAAACTAAAAACCAAGGTCAAAACATTACATCAATGGGTGGGGTTCACCCCTAGAACTCCTTTAGAGCTCATATTTTAGAGCTCCCAAACATTTTTCATTTCTAAATCATAGCAATTCAAATAATGTTCACTTTTAATAATAAGAACTAAAGTAAAAAATGATTATTTACGCCACATGAATTCGTCATGACAACCAAAACGTATGGTTTAGTTTAGTTCTCAATACACAACTCGGTCTCAGTTCTAAAAATAAGCAAACCGTAATATTCAATCCGCGGTTTATACTTGTGGATTTGATTTTCAAATCAAACTAGACTATTTAGATAGATCTACACGGATATAATTTGTTACCTATAGTAAACAGTTAAATATTTTATTGCCTTTGTTTGGCAATGAGTTAATATAACTGAAAAGTCAAAAAGTTATTATAAGTTATTATATTACTTTTTCTATTTTTTTGTACGGTGGGTCATAATTTATATATATATTTGATACTTTGGTTTGTGAAGTGGCTATTTTAGTTGGCTTTTTAACTACTTTTCTTTTTTATTTTTTTTTATTTTTAGGGGCACTTACCAATCAGTCCTATTAACTAGACTTATTTACCTACAAGTCATGACTGATAAATTTATCACTGTAAATTTATTCATAAAAATAAGAGAGATTGATAAATTTATCACTTGATAAATGTATCAATAGAACTTATTGGATAATAAGTGTAAGTCCCAAAAGTAGGACCTATTAATAATTTAGCTTTTTTTAAAAAATAAAAATTTTAAGGCGAACGTTTATGGGCTCAGTCAAGTTTGGTTTCAAATTTTTTTATAGTTTGATTTGGTTTTAAGTGAAATGTTAGAAACTCATATTTTTAGACTTACAAATTCACCCATAATGATGTCGCAAGAGAGTTGGGTCTTATATCATTGGAGATGTAATAAATAAAAAATTGACACCTATTAACCACATCATCTAGGGTTAAAATTGTAAGAATATTTTTTTTTTTGTGGTCTCAAATATTTTCCTTGAAGGATAAGAACCAAAGTCAAATTTCAATGGAGGGTAAGTTATACCATTAGTCCACCTAGATTAAGTGAAGTATAGTCCCCATACTTTTAATTTGAACAATTAAAACTCTATACTTTTAGTTCTATTGCAATATGACCATCCCTTCGTGACTCACTTTTTGAATTTGAAACACAAAAAGACCATGTAAAAAATTAAATAGACTAAAGTAGAATTCAAAACAAACAATAAAAACTACCTCGGTGGTCTTTATAATTTGTTTAAAATTTCATTTTGATCCTTCTAGTCTTACACGCTAAAATTTTTAATTCAAAAGTTAACAACACATGACCGATAAATCACATTGCAACAAAATTAAAAATATAAATATCAAAATTATTTATATTAAAATTGCAAAGGTCAAAATAAAATTTCTTTCAAACAAGGAAATCAAAAGAGAAATAACAAATCAATAAAATTTTCAAAATTAAATTAAAAATTAATAAAACCTTTGAGGGGAATTTATTAGAAAATCATCTTTTAAGTACTTGTATGTCAATTAGTCCATATGATATTCTTGTATTCCAATAAGTCCTATTAATTTGGATATTTGATCTATCAAATCCTAATTTTCATATTTAAAGTATTTTATGGACAATTTTACCTTTATAAATATTTTTTTAAATCTTTAGCAACATGGTGATGTGAACATTCACATTAAATAAATTTGACAGTGTGAATGTTCACATCATAAAACATTCATACTGTCAATGTGAACATTAATGCGCGCTTCACCTATTATTATTATTAGGGATATTTTGGTAATTATGTCACCTTATTGTAGTATAAGAAAATAATTTCGATTAAGTGTAATATAAGTAGGTGGAATTTTGGAGACTTACGTGTAGGTCCTAATAAATGGACTTATTGTCCAATAGGTCCTATGATAATTAATGACATTTTTCATTAACCATTATTAAAAAATGTCACTAATTGTTAATTTTCAACGACATGTCACTAATTATAAGTTTTAGTAACAATTTAAAAAAATCATCACAAAAAGTTACTAATTTAAAACTTTCAGTGACATTTTGAAAAATGTTACTAATTGTAAGTTTTAGCGACATTTTATGAAAGCCGTGACAAAAAAGTCACTAATTGCCAATTTTTAGCGACATGTAAAAAATCATCACAAAAAAATTATTTTTAGCGACGATTTTACTAAGATGTATTTTCAATAAGATTTGACGATTTTACTATTAGCACCCACTTCTTTACTTTGGCCCCTCCATTTCTTTAAACCCCCACCTAGCAAAATGAATCTTCTCCCTTTTCTCTTTGAACACCTACCTTAATACTAATTATATCCCAAACCCAAACCTTAACCCCCACTTCTGACCACTACCTCCGGCACCATTGCCACTGCCTCCGGCAACCAACCAAGGCCAAAACAAGAGCTACATACAGTAAACCATCATAGTGAAAGATAGAAGAAGAGCTATCAATGGTGCCCACGAAAAAAGAAAAAAAAAAGGGAAAAGAGAAGGGAGAGGGTAAAAATGGACTTCCCTTGATGTCGTGGAGATCGGAGGTCGATTGGTTTTGGTTTCTCCATCGGAAAATGGGTGGTTGATCGATCAAGATATGTTGGTTGAAATCCCATGCAAGCCTCTCCATGCGGCGGTGGAAGATGAGTTCGAGCATGAATAGGTTGGTGTGGAACCAACTGTGGCTATGGTTCTGGGTCTTGGGTCCGAGGCCGTGGTTAGGTAGGTAGGGGCAGAAGTCGGTGAAGAGAGGGAAATTGGAGCAGGTAGAGAAGAGGTCAAGGTTGAATTGGGTAGGGAGGTTTTGGATGTGGATCCAACGGTTGGGGCAGTCTGAGTTGAGATTGGACTGTTGAGAATTGAAGAGAATGAAGAAAAAAAAGAAGATAAATGAGAGAGTGATGATGATGGGTTTGGTGGTGGCCATTACGAGGATCTAGGTATAGGGAATGGGTAGAGAAAGAATAGAAAGGGGCTTGTTTTTTCTTTGTTAATTTTTTTTCGATTGAATTATTGTTTTTTTGAAGAAACACCAGCGTTGGAATAAAGTGTCACCATGATCAATAGGAGATCGTAGCAAACAGTGACGGAGAGGGTGGGCGACGACCGGAGGTGATAGGAATGGTTATGGTTAGGGTTAGGGTTAGGGTTTGAAAAATTAGAATTAGAATGTTAGGGATGAGGTTAAAAATGTAACTTCATGTTTGGACAAAATTGGAATTAAAAAAAATAAAAGAGATTGAGGGTCCAAATAAAAAAGGTAAGTGCTAATAGCAACACTCTCATGATAAATTCTACGAGTTCAAACAACATCCTTTAATCTAGATTATGGGCAAGAGGGAATCTGGCGTCCTACAACTTACTATACCAATGTTTCCTTATTTTGGCTTGATTTGAGAAGTGAGTTGATGTTTTAACTTTTTAATTATTTTAGTTTGGGCTAAAAAGTCTCGTTTGAATTAGATTTTTTGACCCTTTTTTTTTTTAAAATTTTTATAAGAGAAAAATTGAAATGATTATGATTTGTATGTGACATTTTATCTTATTAAATTTTTAACTTATTTTATCTTTTTATAAATATTTTAACCTTTTAACTTCTCAACCCAACCTACCAAAGGAATTTTCATGGATAATTTATATTTATATGATTCCAATAGTGAACCTTAAGCACAGGTGGCTGGAAACAACCAAGTAGTAGCTTTTAATTAACGCCAGCCAAGGTGTAAATTGGTAGTCCCAAAGAGGTCCTTTTTAGTTCGAATTAAAATAGTTAAAAAGTAAATAAAATTAAAAAGTCAATCTATTCAAATTAAAATAATCAAACAAATTAAAAAATCAAAAAGTCAATTCACATCTCATATGAAGGCTGAGAGAAGTCAAACCCTATTTTGATCTCGATACATTCTGGTATATTAGGGCTCGTTTGGAAATTAACGTTTTGATTTTTTTAAGAAAAATGTACAAAAAAATATTCCTTCCATCTCAAAATATTAATCTATTTTTGGATATTCTAACTTTTTTGATATTATAATTATTAAATTTTAAAAATATTAACTTTCAAAAACTATTCTTTGACAGTATGATTTTGTATAATGTTAATGTTAAAAAATGACAAAATAAAAAATTTCTTTACTTGGTTCCATTTTTCCAAAATCAATTTTCAGAAAATTCTACTTTTTTTTTCGTGTTTTTTTTGTTTTTACTGAATTTTTTTAATATTTTAAGTAATTTTTTTTTACTTTTTAGACATACCTAATATAAATATATCTAAAAAGTAAAAAAATTGTGAAAAAAATCTTTTAAAAATTCACTAAATACCAAAAATATAAAAAAAAAATGAAAATTCAATACATTTTTTGTATTTTTATGTATTTATTAATTTTTTAAAATATTTTTTCACAATTTTTTCACTTTTTATATACATCTAAGTAAAGTGTATCTAAAAAAGTAAAAAAAAAATATTTAAAATTTTAAAAATATTCACTAAAGACAAAAAAAATAAGTAAATAAAAAAATTCAATTTTCAAAAAATTTAATTCAAAAAACTCAAACCAAACACACTACATGTTATCTTAGTTCTTAATTTTTAAAAATAAATTAATATTTTAAAATAATAAAAAAAAATAATAGATTAATATTTTGAGATAAAAAGAGTTAGAAATTAGAATAATATGACAATTTAAATTAATTTTTTAATTTTTTTTTACCACAGTGGCAATGAAAATCGCTTACGTGCTTCCTATTCACGAAACGTACGGTATGAATTTACGGCTCAATTCACAATTGATGGGAAATTAACGCAATCCCCAACGAGGAAGATTGTTTATAAAAGTCGTTCCCTGTAGGGCAGGGCATTCTCTATTCTTGCAGAGTCAAAATTGAACCATGAAAGTATACAGCGAAACAAGAAGAAGCAAAAGAAAGCTTATCATCGGCTGTACTTCCTCGGAACATTCATTCGCTGCTGAATTAATTGCCAACAATTCAGATCTCCTAACACAGATCCTAATCCGAGTCCCAGCAAAATCCCTAATCAGATTCAAGTCGGTCTCAAAGCAATGGCTCTCTCTCATCTCCGACTCCCAATTCGCCTCCGACCACGCTTGCCGAAATCACCATTCCTCCATCTCAGCCCTATATTTCTACTCAAAACGTTGGTCTCCCGAAGAACGACTCGAGTCCGTATCAATTGCTGGACACCGAACTCTTCTTCCCACACTATCTTTTCTCGATGGTGTCGTTGTATCAAGTTCTGCAACTACGATTGAACGCTCTTGCAATGGTTTAATTTTGTGCTCTAATGGTTTCAGAAAACCCCCATATATTGTTTGTAATCTCACCACAAAGAAATTCTCACTTCTTCCTGATATTGGTCCCACTTCATCCGAATCGTGTCGTAAAAATGCTGGTGCTTTCTTGGCTTTTGATCCTGCGAAATCGCCTCACTATAAAGTTTTATTGTTTAGTTACAGTCATGTTAATAATGCAGACTGGGTTGAAATTGAAATTTACAATTCGCAGACTTCGTCTTGGAAACATATTTCTGTGCCTGAACCGCGAGGTGTGCGATTCATGTTCAGCGTGTTTTGGAACAGAGCAATTCATGGTATAAGCTATGCGAATGTTCATGCTCGATTTGAGGTTGAGGAAGAGAAATTGATACAAACCCCAATGCCTCGAAACCCTAAAATCCATTCTTATGATAAGATTAGGTATTTTGGAGAATGTGGTGGCGATTTGCTTCTTATTCAGACTCCTCAGCGTTGTGCTATGGGATTCAGAATCCTTCAGATGCGCAGGGATTACTGCGAGTGGATTGTGAAGTACCGGGTCAATCTTAGACCCATTTTATCTGTATTTCCTAAGACAGAACGCAAAACCATAGTCACATGCTCTGAGTTTAATGTGCTCTGTGTCGTGAAAGGAGCGAATGAAAAAGATTTTACACTGGTGTTAGCTATCCGGGGCAAAGTTATTTCTTATAATGTCGAGTCCGAGACATTGAAGGAGCTTCATGATTTATCAACAGATGATCTTGATGATTGGGGAGCAACTTGGTGTAATACTACTTATCAATTCATTGAAAGCCTATCACCTGTTTGATCATTGTCCTACATGTTTCTACTTCTTTCTTCAGCAGATGGTATGTCCCTCAATAAGCTGTTCTATATTTTTATCTGTTTAAGTATTTGTTATTGTCAGTTTCTTGGTCTGTGATGCTATGCTACTATCATCTTTTGATGTTTAGATTCTGTTTTAAGCTTGCATTACAAATAGATTCCTCATTCATCAATTAACGTTGAAATACAACTGATGTACATAGCATAGCTCCTACTGTCACTGTGATTATCAATTTTGTTGCTTTATATGTGAGCCCTGTTTTGACCACAGTAATTCATTCACTCAAGTATGATTTAGATTGTTCTGGTTACCAAAGACGGCATGTTAAACTCATTCACTTCCTGGTTTTAATAGTTCGGTGGAATGGTTTTAAATGCTCAGGGAAGGAGTAGAATATATTGAAACAAAATGTCTTGAAAAATTGTTGGAATTTCATAATTGTCATCAACTCAAAGAAATCAATCCGCTGTTTGCAACTGCCATTAATTATTAGTAGTTCCTTTTCATGAGTTTCTTCTTTTGTAAAATGCTTCTCGTAAGACCTTGCTGCTTCACTAGTTTTTCCAGAATAAAATGAATTTCCTTAACAAATCAAGAGATTTAGGCTATGTTTGATTCACAAGTTTAATAGTGAGTGTATTAATAATTCTATCAAATTAGTGTGGTATTCACTATCCAGTTGGATTAGTAGGATAAATTATTCCCTTGTCCATTGTTTGATTTGCATTGGATAAGAAAACATATGAATTTAGGATTACAACTATATTTATTTTCTTTTCCAATCTTGCCCTCCATCAATGTTTCTTCACAATCTTTACTTTATCAAATTTCTTCATAAACATGGTTTTGAAAAAAATTATAAATAAATAAATAAAAGCAAAATAAAAATACAAAATACAAAGATCACGTTTGGTTTTTTTTTTTTTTAAATATAGACTAATTTGATAAAATAAATATCAAAAAATATTTTAAAATCTTTAAAACTTATTTTTAGCATTCTAAAATATAAAATTATATAAAAATAATAAGTTTTTTAATTTTTAGTCAAGGGTAGAAGAGTCTTTTTATTTTATTTTCCAACTCAGGATATATAATCTCACTTATACCCCATTACTAATAATCCTACAAATTTGTTGGATTAATTATCCATTAGATTTATCATTCTAAAATAAAATTTCAAAACAAACACAAGATTATTGGGCCCACGGATTAATAATTCTAATCTTATACTCTAATCCTGTCAATCAAACATGCCCTTAAGGTGTTAGTTTACATAGGAACCAATAATTGTGTTTAGAACTGTGTAAATAACAATTAAAAGATTAAAAAATAATAAATAAATAAAAAGAGAGAGAAGAAATAGAGAAGCACAAATACTACGTTGGTATAATTTGTTTTAACATGCAATTGCGATTTAAAAACCGTGTTCAAGTTTGGAAGGCTCAACTTGGTCTCTTCACTTGAGGGTTGGATTGATTCTATTAATTTGGTCTACGTTGGTGTTGTTTGAGTTTTCAGTTTGTTTTTTATTGGAAAATTTCAAAGATCAATTGGACGATAGTTAGTTCTAGAAATTGAATATGGTCAGTCCAATTTGAGAAACCTGTATATTGAATCTTAGTTTGAGAACTGCAAATTGAAATTTTTTTTTTTTTTTTTTTTTTTTTTTTTTTTTTTAAGTTCTAGAAAAGTGGGTTGTAGTCCTTGAAATAGCATCTTACAGTAGGAGCTAAGTTCGATTGCCAACTTCTGCTAGCTGTAAGTTTTGGTATGTTTAGGGTTGTACTTTGATCGAAATCTCATTTTAGTCTCTTAACATTCAATTATGACAGTCAGCATCTTACATTTTCACATTCGGTCAATCCAATTATTGTAACCTTTTCATTTAATAGCTTTTGCTTCAACAAAAAGAAAAAAAAAGAAAAAAAACGGATGATTATTTTTGCACACTTTTGTTTAGACAAACATGATAAAATGAAAATATTACAATTATTAGATCTACTTAATTTTTTGATGAATGATATACATGGACGACCTTACAAAATAAATAGTTTAAATTATCAAAATAAAACTGATGATGAGCCCTCGACTCGAACAACACCTTTCAATCCAAGTATGAATTGTACAGAAGCTCAATTCTTTTTTTCTTTTCTTTTCTTTTTTAGTTATTTGCATTTTGATAAGCCACTAAATCATATGAGCGATGATACAATACACACCCTTCAAAAAAAGATGTACCATATGCAAGTTTTATAGCCAAATCACTTTTTAACATTAACTTCATAAATTATAATTAAATATTTTTCATACATATCTAAAAAGCTTTTCAATTATAATTAAAATTACAACCACAAGAGGAGAAGCAAAATTGTTAAATGTCTATTGATCTGAATTTTAGACTTCATATTTTAGATACAAAAGGGAAGCAAAATGTTAAATATGATGAAATGTTGTGATTGCAGTTACTATAGAAAGGTAAAGACTGCTCATAAATAATTGATCACCCAAGTCAATTCTTCAAAAAAAATAAAAAATAAAAAATTCATTGATTACCCTAACTAAATAAATTATGTAATACTGTTATAAAAATTATATTTATGTATTATATTTTATTTATTATTTCTTGGAAATAATTTAAATAGGACTTATCACTCATGTCTACCATCAATGCAGTATTATTATTATTCCAAATAATAATGCTATGGAAATTATATTTAGGGAGAGACATCTCTCCGATTGGAAAAAATCAATTAGAGGATGTTGTTGAGTCTCAGTAGGTTTATTATGGAGCCTACGTCAATAATTTGAATCATTCAATGCGGAAGGCTCGTCAAGTACTTTATTCATGCAAAAATATGTTGATTGGATATCAATAATCACTTAATCAGATCATATTTATGTCAACAATTTAATTTTAAAATTATACTTACCATTAATATAAATGTGAAAACATAACATAATTAAGAGATTAAAATGGAAATTTTTTTTTCCCTAATGATCAAATTGAAAAGTAATCCATACTTTGAAGGGGAAAAATTGTAAACTATCCTATTTATTAACGTGGCCAATTCTTTAATAATAATGCTATATGTATCAATTAGTATACTAATTAGTGTATTAATAGATGATGTGACATAATTTTAAAAAATTTGGGTATTTGTAATTTATATAATGGGTAGGGTCAATAATAATGTCATAACACTAGTTGATACGCTAGTTAATGCACTAAGGTGCATGTAACACCACCAATTGAGTGGTAGCAGGAGCATCCCCCTTCCGTCAAAAGATATATACATTAGTAATAGAATACTATTGTTGTTGATTTAAAAAAATTAAATCAATTGATAAGGGATTTTTATTGATAAATCTCATTTAGGAGTGTTCTAACCAAAGAAGTCCATGAAGGAAATTTATAACCTATTTAGTCTCATTTATTTATACTTTTATTCCATAAGGTCCTCTTTCTTGATTTATACTATTTTCTTAGACTCTTATACCCTTATATTTAATCTTGATATATATTACACACAAAAAATAAACATGGATATTGATTGTCATTTTGTTCTGGTAGTTCCCATGCATCAAGATGTTGACTGTCATTATATTCACATTAATTTGAAATGAAAATTTGTCATTGTATTGTCAATTGGTATTAATATTATTTACACACCTATATAATATTGAATGGTGAATATGTTTTCACTATGTTCATTACCATAATGTGAATATTCACACTTTTGTTAGCAAACTGCCATACTCTAAAAAATGGATAGAAGCTCGATGTGAATGTTCATACAGTTCATATTCCAAAATATCAACACCAAATAGACCTTAAAATGCATATATATATATATATATATATGGTGAATCAAAGTTAGCAATACAAGAAATTATATAGTATTGATTTACAAGCAAGCTAATTTGTTCGAATCTGTCAAAACTATTTGTACTAAATTGTCTTAAATGTGGGTGCATCCAATAATTGCCAAAATGTGGTTTGTCTCAGGCAGCCAAGTTGCAGTTTTGTAAACTTTGTGGCTTTCGTTAATTTCACCAAGCTTGTCATGTGGATTTGCAGTTGACATGATGCATGTCAACATTTATGCGGTTAGCTGCAGGTGGGCCTTCATTTTTGACATGATATTCGTCCCTTTTTCGCTTGTGTGCAACGTCTGTCATATTCACACTTTTGTTAGCAAACTGCCATACTCCAAAAAATGAATAGAAGCTCAATGTGAATGTTCATACAGTTCATATTCCAACATATCAACACCAAATAGACCTTAAAACGCATATATATATATATGGTGAATCAAAGTTAGCAATACAAGAAATTATATAGTATTGATTTACAAGCAAGCTAATTTGTTCCAATATGTCAAAACTATTTGTACTAAATTGTCTTAAATGTGGGTGCATCCAATAATTGCCAAAATGTGGTTTGTCTCAGGCAGCCAAGTTGCGGTTTTGTAAACTTTGTGGCTTTCATTAATTTCACCAAGCCTGTCATGTGGATTTGCAGTTGACACGATGCATGTCAACATTTATGTGGTTAGCTGTAGGTGGGCCTTCATTTTTGACATGATATTCATCCCTTTTTCGCTTGTGTACAACGTCTGTTACATGGGGCATACACATTAACACAATATTCATGCAATACAAAAAATCAAATTGAGTTTCCTATTTCCTACAATGAAAACACTAATGCGAACATTTGAAATACTAATGTAAACATTTACATATCTGAGCACAAGTGTGAAAATTCACATCTTGGGGCACTGATGTGAATGTTCGCATGTATGGACAATGATGTAAACATTCACATCTGATAAAGGATTGAATGGAATAGGGTTGGATTATGCATTTATGTTAGCATTAGCACAAATTTATTTGGCATGTATGTTCACATTCAGACCACAAGAGCGGAGAATTGCATTTTTTTTTTTCTGACAACAATAGTGTTGAGAACATCCACACCATTGATGTAAACATTCACAGGGTTGTTAACATCAACATTGAAATGCAGCTTATAATATAACGTTAACATCAATAGTAAAGATGTGAATATTCACATGAATGTGGATATGAAAACAAAAGTAATAGTGGAATTAATCAAGGTGTGAATGTTCACATAGGCCACTGAGATAGCACCAACATATGTAGACTTCTCATATTGACAGGAATAAAATTTCACGACATAAAGGAAACATTTGCATATTATCTCAGCATCAATATTCACATAACCACATTGACCAAACCCATGTGGCCATTCTTTTAGCAATAAGTATAATGTGAATGTTCACTCTAATATTTACATGAGTCCTATTGTCAATAATGTCATAACTTCAGAAAATTCTAATTGAGCCACAATTACATCAAGACAAGACCATTATGTTAAAATCAAGTTGGCTTGCATAGTGTCAACATGCATAGAAACACATTGAGCAATGTGAATATTCACACAAACATTTGAAACTACGAAACTGAGAATAAAGCCGATAATCAACAAACACCATAATGTAAATTTATAAAATGACTAGCCTCAGAATGTGAATGTTCACATTGGTTGTTACTCAATAACAAGAGAAATAATAAGATATTATTATTTACAACATGCCTATAAGAATTCACATTGAATTAAAACAGGGTTGGCAACCATCCAAAATTTGGGTTGTAATTATTTGATCACAATGAATAACCAACAACACCAACAAGTCCGACATTGACATAAAGGGGGGGAGGGGGGATAGGGAGTATTACAAAACAATAATACATGACAAGATAAAACCAACAACAGTAACAGAGGGTGTAAACGTTTACATTGGTTCCTAACCATGATGTCAATGTTGACATCTGTTTTCACTCAATAACAACAATTGCCAAAATGATGTAAATATTTACATCGTCTTAAATCATCCTGTAGAGACAATTTACCTTTAATAGTCAAAAGATAGTGGAAAATTTGGGGTTCTATTCTAATTATTAAATGACCATCAACAATCAACAACACCGACATTGACAGAGGGGGAAAACAAGGATTTCATTACCAAATCACAACCACAAACAACATTAATAACAAGTTAATGTAAATGTATACATCGGTTTATTTGATTCCTATTGAACAAAAAATCAACAACACCAACATTGACAAAGAGTGAAAATAGAGAGTTCATTACAAAATCAAATCCAAAAACAATAACAATAATAAGTCAATGTAGATGTATACATCAGTGATTATATTAACATGTGAAAAACAGAGGGTGGAAGGATGATGCTTATGTTTGCTCCTTATTGTGTAGAGGGGGCTAGAAATACCCAGAATTGAAGAAAAACAATCGGCCAGCGACAACCACGGAAGAACCAAACACCCTTCTTTCAATGTAAACCTTCGTAGTGGTGAGACGAAGTGGAATAGTAGTGGCCGGCAACGGTGGGCGGCGGAGGATGACAGTAGGACGGTGGTGAAGCGATGTGAAACCTAAGGTTACGATTTGGGAGTTTTGAGGGGGCAACAATGACAGTTTTGGGGAATGAATGATTTGTGGAGTGAAATCTGGGAAGATATGGAATATGAACAGTTTTGTTTTGGGAATGGAATAGGTTTGTTCAAAAGGGAGGGTATTTTGGTCTTACTACATTGAATGGGACCTAATGGGATAGTCAAAAATGGTTTGGGTTTTATGGTATAAAACTCTTAGAAAAAGGATTTATCAAAAAAGCCCCCATTTGATAATTGTAATTTATTTAATTTATTATGTTAATTATTAAAAAAATAGTGATAATTGTATTTTTAAAAATAAATTATTTATATTTTATGAAAAACATGATGAATTAAATTTATTACAATTATCGGATTGATCAATTTTTTTTATGAATGAAACATATAAAATATCTGACGAAATGAATAATTTTAATCACTAAAACGAAACTCATGATAAATTCTACGGGCTCAAACAACACATTCTAATCCAGATTATGGGCAAGAGGGAATCTGGCATCCTACAACTTATTATACCAATGTTTGCTTATTTTGGTTTCGTTTGGGAAGTGGGTTGACTTTTTGACTATTTTAGTTTGGGCTAAAAGTTTCGTTTGAATTAGATTTTTTGACTTTTTTTTATTTTAATTTTTATAAGAAAAAAAGTGAAGTAGTTATGATTTAGATATGACATTTTATATTATTAATTTTTTAACTTATTTTATATTTTTATGACTATTTTAATCTTTTAACCTCCTAACCCAACCTACCAAAGGAATTTTCATGAATAATTTATATTTTGGCGAATTACACTAATAGTCTCTATAGTTTGGGGCTCGTGTCATTTTAGTCCTTGACTTTTCAATTGTGACATATTTGATCATGAATTTTAAATCTTGTTCCAAATAAGGACAATTGAAGATACCATTACGTAATTTCAAGGGCAAAATCGCCAATTTGATAAAATATAAATTAATTTGACCAAACTAAATATCAAAAAAATATTTTAAAATTTTTAAAAATTATTGCTATCCACCAAAGATAAAATTATATAACATTGATAAATCTTTTAGACATTTATTTATTTATTTTACCAAATTAATTTTTATTATATGTTTGGATGATGATCATGTAATGGATAGTTGTTAAGTTTTTAATGTGTGATTGATATATTTAATATGTGAAATGTTTTTAGTTTTTGATTTTTTTGATTTGATGGATTGATTTAATAATGATATCAAAGTTGTCATCATATTTGACTTTTGTAAAAATAGAAACTAATTTAATGAAAACAAAAACAATCACCCATTACATGATTATCATCCAAACACATAATAAAAATTAATTTGGTAAAAAAAATAAGCATATATCTAAAAGATTTATCAATTTTACATAATTTTATCTTAGGTAAATTACAAATACATCCCCTGAGGTTTGCTTAAAATACGAATTGCCCTCTATGGTTTGGAAAATTACAAATACCTCCCTGTCATAATTTTTTATTTAACAGAATTAATTGAAAAAGTGAAATTTCTAACTGTTCACCTATACAGTAATAAAATTATCTGAATTATTAATTCAAATAAAATTTTAACATTATTAAAAACCGTTAATTAACTTGATGATTTATTAATAAAATGATCTATTTGTTATGAAATTAAAAACCTTAGGGGGCATAATGTAATTTCTAAAACAACAGGGGATAATTTGTAATTTAAGTAAACCTTAGGAGGTGTGTTTGTAATTTACCCTTTTATCTTTAGTGGGTAGAAATAATTTTTTTTTAATTCAAAAATATTTTTTTGACATTTATTTTTGTCAAATTAGTTTATATTTTATCAAATTGATGATTTTGCCCTTGAAAAATCCAATGGTAACTTCGATTGTCCTTATTTGAAACAAGATTCAAAATTCAAGGTCAAATATATCACAATTGAAAAGTCAGAGATCAAAATAATACAAACCCCAAACTATAAGGTCCGTTAGTGTAATTCACCATATATATTTGTGGGTGATGATTTCCGACCACACAACCAAACAGAGAACGAAGCTGGAGAGCACCCGGCAGAATAGATTAAGCCAATCACTTGTCAACAAGAAGATGAGAATACCGCAATAGTTCATCCACCTGGGGGCATTCCGACGATCAAGTCGGTCAACTTATCTCTCAAAGATATTAAACAAGTACTCAATGCATAAGTCAGAGCATACCTTAGACCCATAGAGGTGCCTCACTTTTATAATGATCAGTGTCCAACTTTCCCTAGAAGTTTTATTTCATGGGACTCTATCCTTTACAAAGATAACATCTATCACAACTCACACTATTCAGATTAAGATGAACTTTCTCAAGAGTCACATCTCTATCCAAATAGGTAGCTTGATGCCATCTAGGACTCTTGTCCTTTATCTGAATTGCCGACATTACTGCATCATATCTCGGCAATATCACAACAACCTCGGCATTATGGCTCGTCCACATAGCACCTCAGCCAACATCTCGGCCACGTGGCGCAACCTTAAAAATACGTCCCCACAACTGCCTCCTAGGTTCTATTACCTCGGTAACCTGAGGTGATGGAACCTACATCGTTTCATCTTTCAACATGTCGGCCAAACAACATGTTAGATATACTTTTCTGACCAAAATCATGACTCATCGACATAAAGAAACAAGGACTCAAATATCCACTCGTTAAGAATCAAGAATCAAGGACCAAGAACCATCATGTTCTATCTTATCCAAGTCCAACATGTCAACAGAGATTGCATTACTAGTAGAGATCATGACTTGCTAATTCAATAACATCAAGATCATAGTATCAACTCATCAGAAACCAAGAATAAACAAGTTCTGCCCCCATCCAAATTCAACATCTTAACCGAGATCAACATCTCAACTGAAATCATCATGTCAACCAAGATCGCCATCTCAACCGAGATCGCACTTCTCAACCGAGATCATCATCTCTACCGAGATCAATATCTCAACTGAGATCGCACTTTTCAATGAAGAGCATCATCAAATTGGAGCGTACTAATCACATTGCCATTGTGTCGCATCAGTTTTGCCCCCCCGTCACCTGGCGTCAACACGGGCACGTCGCCCAAGGACTCAAAATCATAACTTTTTGCCATATTTTTCAATTCCAACAAAATCTTTTCACTTTCTCATTTTGTCTATATTTGTGTCCCCAGACTCCCTCTTTTCTGCAAACCATCATCATTGTTCTTGAAGCTTTCATTGCTATGAATACTCCGTTCATGCCCAAGGTTCAAACTCTACTAGCTGAATTAGACTAGTAATTAAGCAATTCATCAACTGCTCCACGCATCAACCCACCATCTCAATGGCAATGCAAATGCCGACATAGCGATAATCCTACTGCCAAAACTAGGAGCAGGAAACACCAAGGTCCTAAGCTCCTAGCCTACGACCTTGACAAACCTCCAATCGCTCTACCTATTGCATACTAACAAGTAACCATCGTCGTAACTAATAACGACATGTCTTGTCATAGAAGACCTTCTTGCTGACATCCTTGATGTCATAACTGTGCAATCCACTCCATCTCCTTATAGTCAATCCAACATGCTCATACCTCCAGCAACTCAACATCTCGGAAGAGAAGCACATGAAGCAAAAGGACCAAGTTACTATTGCCAAAGCCGAGGCCATTACTAAGGCCGCTGAAAAGAAAGCTGTCGAAGTTGAGAAGAAACTAGCAGAGGCACTAACTAGCAAGGAACAGACCCCAAGGCCTATCAAGAAGGCCAAGAATCTGTCCGAGATTAATATAAGGAACAGGTCAACATCTTGAATAAAACCATCATCTCGGATCATGCATCTCAGGTATAAATGTTATTTCAGATACCTTTATCTCACCAAAATTTTGTGAAGATTTTGAAATCACTAACTCAGTCTTCATTAACTCATTTCTGCGAAATTTCTCTCAAACCTCCATTGTCGTTCCTTCGAGCTCACTGTAACCGTCTGTTCATCACCTCAAGCGAGCCTTTCACTATTTGGTTCCAGTTAACATCATCGTCTAACTCCGGCGAACTTCATTCCAGTGTTTACTTCTCGGTTTCTCCCTGTAAGTACCCTATTTCTTTCGCACTTTCCTTTCTCAAGTACATTTCTTTTTCTTTAGCTAATTGTAACTTTTTTTTTGAACAACTTCTATTTTTGTCGGGCCGAAGTTCGTTCTGATGTAATTGAACAAGCTTCATTTTGTGAATATATGTCTTTCTTCTTTTTCTTCCAAGTGTTGGATGTATGTTTTGCTATCTTCTCTGTCTTGTATGTTTCCATACTTAGAATTTTTCTTATCTTTCCAAGTCTGACAACTTGGTTCCTTACCTTGGATCAGAATACCTCGAGTACATGATCTTAGATTAGAACTAATTAATTATCTCAGATTTAGCTTAGTGATCAGCCATATCGGGTAACATATCTCGGATAGTATCTTTATCATTTGTCTTGGATATCTTCAACTTGTAAAATTTTTCTAAAAATTTTCACAAGTGTTATACTCATTCATGTTTCCTGTTCCCTAATGTGAATCTAAGTGTCTCTTATGTTCACATTAAGGATGCATCGCCTGATTCTTGCCTAAGTTTAACTTAGACATCCATGATTGAGGTCATTGCGTTTGACTTGCCCAAACTAAACACTTAAGGCTTGACCTTAGTATACCGAGAGTACTATTTACTTAGGCTTTTTGCACAAACCAACCAAAATATGACAAGTTTCACCTTGTTTTATACTGAAACATTGCCTTATACTTAGTTCAACTCTACCATCATAGCAAGTCTAAGTTAATCGCCTTGTTCACCATGGGAACGTCACTTGATTCTTAGTACAACTTTGCCATGGTAAGTCTAAGTTAATCGTCTTGTTCACTACGGGAACATCGCCTTATACTTAGTTCAACTCTGCCATCATGGAAAGTCTAAGTTAATCACCTTGTTCACCATGGGAACATCGCCTTATACTTAGTTCAACTCTGCCATCATGGCAAGTCTAAGTTAATCGCCTCGTTCATCATAGGAAAATCGCCTTATACTTAGTTCAACTCTGCCATCAATGAAAGTCTAAGTTAATCGTCATGTTTCATGTGGAAATATTGTAGACTTAGTTTAACTCTACCATCATGGCAAGTCTAAGTTAATCGTTATATTTCATGTTGAAACACCACTGACTTAGTTCAATTCTGCCATCATGGCAAGTCTAAGTTAATCGTCATGTTCACCATAGGAACATTGCCTTGAGACTTTTTCAGTCTTATCTCACAATCATAAACAACATTTTGTAATGAACAAATGCGATACTAGTATTTTATTAATACTTCGGCTGAGGTTATTGACATCATTAGAGCTGAGCTCCAAATTTCGTCAAGCCACATTCCAAGGCCTCAATAATCTCTTACCGTTAAGATCTTCTAATCTCAAGTAAGCTTTGTTTTATCTCAAATTTGTTCGTGTAACAACCCCGACCCATTATTAACGCTAATTCATGATTAAGCATGCTACGTAAATGATTTAGACGAAATCCTAAATTAATTGTATGAGTGTGTTGCTTTAAATGCATTTTTATCTGTTTGATGTAAAAATATCTGTTCATGTTTTAGTTTCGATTTGCGAATTGAAGGCCTTATCGGCATCCCATTCAGAAATTGACTTGACTTATATGTTAATTAGGATTTTTAGAATTTTATGGTAGGTTTAATTTAAATTCGATTCGGAACAATTAACTTAGATTAATTTAATGCCATTTGATTAACCTTGATTATTTACTATCAAGTGAGCCATATTTGACCCCACTAGTTCAACTTTACACCCTCATTCCTACTCTTTAATGCTAAAAAATGTGAGGAAGGGAGAGAGTAGGAAGATTTGATCCTAGGCTTGAGAATTTAACTCAAATCAAAGAATTCCTAGAAAAGAAGAGGGAACTTTGGAGATTTGATCATCTAGCTCAAAAATTAGCACCTAAGACCCAATTGAACATCTAAGGTAAGAAGTCAAGTCTCTAGTCTTGAAATTGAGTTAATTCATCTATGAATTCAAGTGAATTGAGCTATGAGATGCAAGAATTAAGCTTAAAAGGTAGGAAGGAAGATTAATCCATGCATGCATGTTCATTTCATTACATTTGGAGCATGTTTGCTAAGAATTCTCTCATGCATGTCATAGATTGAGCTTAATTGTAGGAATTCATCATGTTTTCTATCAAATTGCCAAATTTGATCATGTTTTAAAGTGACTGGGTTCAAGAGAATTCATGCATGTTGTATTCTTGAATCATTTATAAAGTTTAAGTTGAATTTGTGTACAATTGGCATACTTTTGGGCTTTGATTTCATAAAATGATCTTTAAATCATGATGTTTTGTGAGTTTCTAAGTGTTTTCTAGAATTTTGGCCCAAAAGGATGAGTTTTGAAGGGTTGAATTCAAGGTTTGCTATTTGGAGGCAAATCTGGAAAATCCAGAATTTTGCCTCTATGCTCGAGTGAAGGATTCCACGCTCGAGCGACCACTTGCATTTTCACACTTCCGCTCGAACGATAAAAGGTTGGCTCGAGCATAAATTGTATGCTCTCAGAAGTTGCATATTTTGGAAGCACGCTCGAGCGACAAGAGTTGCGCTTGAGCAAGCGTCAATCGACCGTCAAGCGAAGATTGCATGCAACTAGAACTTTTTCACATTTTGCAGACCGCTCGAGCGAAGGAGTGTGTGCTCGAGCGACCACTCACATTCGGTATGTCCGCTCGAGCGAAGAAAGCTATGCTCGAGTGAGACCCCCGTTTTCAGCAAGTTTTGAAAAATATTTTCAAGTACATTTTTGCACCCTCATCCCATCCTAGGCATTCCTAGGCCATGATTAAGACATTATAATGAGGATAATGAAGTAGAACCACACCAAAACAAGTAGAAAGGACTAAGTTATCAATTCTGGGTGTGTAATTTAGTATACGTTCGTTCTGTAACTGTGTAGGTTACGCGCCTCAAGGAAGTTGAATAGCCCACTTGCAGCCCTATTATCTGTGAGTAACAATGTTGTAAAGCTATGTTAAATTGTAATTATTTTCCGAACGATTAATTGTACTGCTTTCTGAACGATATTGTTTATTGAATGAATGTTTGTCCTATTTTGTGAACTGTACTCGTGGCATTCATAGCAACTTACTGTTACTGTTACTGTTACTACTACTGATGTTACTGTTACAAAGATCTCTGTCAGTTCCAATGTTGAAACTACTATTTACTGATACGATGGCCATCAATTGACTGTTCGGTCTTTTAAGACCTACTGTACTGTTTAGCTATTGGATGTACCACGTATGACTACTGTAATTCCTATGTGAAAGATATGATTTGGAATTATGAAATATCGATCAATTAACTGGTTTACTAATGCAAATGATTATTTCAAACACTGAAAGGACATTCATTCTTAACTCCTTTACGCATTTGTTATTCACTGGGCCTCCACTCACTAGTTGTTTATTATGTATGTAGGTGAGCAAGATCGAGATCAAGCTTAAGATGATGCCTAGAACGTTTTGTGTTTGTCAGCCACCTTTTACGCCTCACGAGGAGGTTCCAGATCGAGTCATGTTTTGTGGCTATGTTATTATGAATGTATAAGACTGTGACTTTTGCCTTATGAACAAGTTTCCTTTATATGTACAGGAAATGACGAGTGTATACTGTATCTTTTGTTGGCACTAGTATGTTATAAAAGTATAAGCTTATCTGTCTCATGTATGTCTTCACAGCTCAATGGACTATGATTACTTATTATGTATTTTCTTCCGTAGCCCCTAATTACATGTCTAAGTGATAAGAGGCCTTCGGTAATTCAAGGATTACTGGCCGGTTACGTCGCCAACCCTATAGGGACGGGTTTGGGTCGTGACAGAGTGGTATCAGAGCACGAGTTATACCGCACACACGTGTCCAAATGAGCTATAGGATGTCATAGAAAAGTAATTAGGGCATTGCATGAGCATAAGAAAGTGTGTGTGGTCATGATATGTGTATATGTGCTAATGTGCATAAGTAAGCTATTTTTCCTATGTTTATTATTACTGTGTTGTATATAGTGCAATGGAAAATGCAAGAAATACAGATGAACCTGAATCATCTAAAACGAGAATTACCAGATTGGAAAGAATGGTTGAATTATTGACTAAGGCACTGAGACAACAACAGAACCAACAACCCCCACCTCCTCCTCTGCTACCAGTGCAGCCAAAACCAAATGCCAATGATGATGTGATTGCTTTGACACAAAAGTTTAACAAAATGAAGCCACCAACATTCCAGGGAGGTCTTGAGCCACTGAAGGCCGAAGCATGGGTCATTGAAACTAAAAAACTGTTTGAAGTATTTCCGTGTTCAGAGGCACATAAAGTGTTATTGGCTACTTTTACTTTACAAGAATAGGCTAGACGGTGGTGGATGCTTATTCGTGATACAAACAATGCTATGACTTGGGCTCAGTTTAAAGAAGCTTTTTATGAGAAATATTTCCCTCAGTGTGTCCGAGACCGCAAAGTGAATGAATTTGAACAACTGAAGCAAGGCACCATGTCAGTAGCTGAATATGAATCTAAGTTCACTGAGCTTGCCCGATACGCACCACACATGGTGGATACCAACTATAAAAAGGCTAGAAAGTTTGAGGGTGGGCTTAATGTGGAAATACTTCATCGAATTAATGTCTTGAAGTTACTTAAGTATGTGGATGTCCTTGACCGAGTTATTATAGCTGAGGCAAATGTAGCAACATTGAAACAGTCTAAGGCACCGGTGATTGAATGGCGGGGTAAGAGACAAAGTTTCAGTTTCAAAAAGGGCCGGGACAACTCATTAAATAAAAAGCAAAATACAGGGTCAACAAGTAGCTCCAATCAAGGGAATAATTCCATACCACCCTGTCTAGAATGTGGTAGAAGGCATAAAGGGGTTTGTTACAAAATTTCTGGGGCATGTTACAGGTGTGGCAAGGTGGGCCACATGGTCAAAGATTGTCCTCTCACATCTCAAGGCACTAGTAGACCCGTAGCAAGTGATGCAGCATCAACTGTTACACCAAAACCCAATTCCAAAGCTACCGGGAAGGAACCTTTGAGGCAAGGCTGGGTGTTTACACTTGTACCAAGAGATGTGTAGAATACTGAGGCAGTTGTGTCAGGTATACTTTCAATTTGTGCTCAAAATGCTTATATTCTGATTGATTCGGGGTCTACACACTCGTTTGTCTCACATACTTTTTCACGAAGATTAAATAGACCACTGGAACCCATGAACTATTTATTAGCTGTATCTTCACCTGCTGGGGGATCTATGACTTGTGCTTATGTGTATCCTGCATGTGAGATTGTTATTGGAGATGTGTTTTTATATGTTGATTTGCTACCTCTGAATCTTGATCATTTTGATGTAATTTTGGGAATGGATTGTTTAACAAAATATCATGCCTCCATTGACTGTGTAACAAAGCAAGTTATTTTTCGTCCACTGGGATTGCCTAAATTTATTTTTAATGGAGTTGGTGTTGTACCTCCCCCATACTTGATTTCATCTATGAAAGCATCCAAATTGATTAAAAAGGGGTGTAAAAGGCATTTATGTTGCGTACTGACTGTGCCTATTGATACTAAAGCTAATGTAGACAATATTCCTATAATCAGAGAATTTCCAAATGTTTTCCCAAATGATTTGCCAGGGGATTTGATTGGCAGGGAGATCGAGTTCACTATTGAGGTGATATCAGGTACACAGCCAATTTCCAAAGCTCCGTATAGAATGGCACCTACTGAATTGAAAGAGTTGAAAATCCAGTTGCAAGAGTTGTTGGACAAGAGGTTCATCAGACCTAGCACATCACCGTGGGGCGCTCCAGTTTTATTTGTGAAAAAGAAGGATGGTTCACTGAGGCTTTGCATTGATTACCGTGAGCTAAATAAGGTGGCAATGAAAAACAAGTATCTGTTGCCTCGCATTGATGATTTATTCGACCAACTACAAGGTGCTCAAGTCCTTTCCAAAATTGATCTTCGATCCGGGTACCACCAATTGAAAGTCAAGGCCGATGACATTGAAAAGACTGCCTTCCAAACAAGGTATGGACATTATGAATTTCTTGTTATGCCTTTCGGAGTTACTAATGTGCCTGCTGCATTTATGGATCTTATGAATAGAATTTTCAAAACCATTCCTCGCTGAATTCGTGGTTGTTTTTATAGATGATATCTTGATTTATTCCAAAAGTAAAAAGGAACATGAACATCATTTGAGGAATTGCTTTGCAAACCTTGAGAGAGAAGAAATTATATGTAAAAACTGACAAAGTGTGAATTCTGGCTTGATAGTGTTATGTTTTTGGGCCATGTGATTAGTAAAGATGGCATTTCAGTTGACCCACAGAAAATTGAAGCAGTGGTGAATTGGCCTAGACCGACTAATGTTATTGAAGTCCAAAGTTTCTTGGGTTTGACCGGGTATTATCGAAGATTTGTGAAAGATTTTTCCAAAATTGCTTTGCCATTAACTCAGTTCACTCAAAAGGGAATACCATTTGACTGGATCGATCAGAGAGAATCAACCTTTCAAGAATTGAAGACTCGACTTGTAACTGCACCGATTCTCACCTTACCCTCAGGTACAGATGGATTTACATATTTTTAGTGATGCTTCTTATACGGGTTTGAGGTGTGTATTGATGCAGAATGGTAAAGTCATTGCATATGCTTCCCGACAACTGACGGCCACATGAAAAGAATTATCCAACTCATGATTTGGAGCTTGTTGCAATAGTATTTGCATTGAAAATTTGGCGCCACTACTTGTATGGGGCAACATGTGAGGTGTACACAGATCACAAGAGTTTGAAATATTTCTTTACACAGAAAGAGTTGAACATGAGACAGCGGAGATGGCTAGAATTAATAAAAGATTATGATTGCAAATCTTATACCATCCGGGGAAAGCTAACACTGTTGCTGGTGCACTTAGTAGGAAATCAATTAGGAATTGGCATGCTTACTTACCGGGCAAAGAGAATTATTGCATGACCTTGAGAAATTTGAGGTTGAAATTGTTTTGCGAGAACATGGTGGGACACTGGCTGCTATTTCTGCTCAACCGGCACTTATTGAGCAAATTAAAGAGAAACAACAACAAGATGACTTTTTGAAGAAAATTATTGATGAATGGGAATCCAAACCGAGGCCGGGTTTTGTTTTTGAACATGGTGTGCTGAAATTTCAAGGTAGATTATGCGTACCAAATGATGTTGGTGTGAAAAAGCGAGTTTTCCAAGAAGCCCACAGTTCAAAACTTTCTATTACCATGGATTTCATTGTTGGACTACCTCGCTCTAATAGAGGGATGGACTTAATTTGGGTTATTGTTGATCGTTTGACTAAATTTGCACACTTTCTACTTGTCAAAATAATCTATAATGCGGATAAGTTGGCTACAATTTACATTAATGAGATTGTTAGATTGCATGGAGTACCTGTGTCCATTGTTTCTGATAGGGACTGAAAGTTGAAGTCAAGATTTTGGCAAAGTTTGCAAATGGCATTGGGTACCGAATTGAGATTGAGTAGTGCATATCATCCTTAGACCGATGGCCAGTCAGAAAGAAAAATCCAAACACTGGAGGACATGTTACGTATGTGTGTGCTTAATTTTCAAGGAAATTGGGAAAGTCATTTGCCTCTAGCTGAATTTGCCTACAATAATAGTTTTCATTCGAGCATTGGTATGGTGCCTTTCGAGGCATTATATGGTAGAAAATGTCGGTCACCTATTTGTTGGGCAGAAGTTGGAGATGGGCCTTTACTTGGGCCTGAGATTGTGCATGAAACAACAAAAAATGTGAAATTAATTCAACAAAGATTGAAAACTGCACAAAGTCAACAGAAAAGCTATGTAGATGTACGAAGACGAGACAGGGAATATGAAGTGGGTGATCATGTTTTTATTAAAGCGACACCAATGAAAGGACAGACTCGCTTTGGAACCAAGGGCATGCTAGCACCGAGGTATGTTGGGCCGTATGAAATCATTGAAAAGATTAATCCAGTGGCATATCAAGTAGCACTCCGTCCCGAAATGGAACATATGCGTAATGTCTTTTATGTTTCGATGTTGCGAGATTATCTTCGGGATCCTTTTCATGTTTTTGAGCCTACCCATGTGGTATTGAGTGATGACTACACTTATAAAGAGTGGCCTATTCAAATTGTAAACCGACGAATCAAGAAGTTGAGAAATAAAGAAATCCCGTTAGTGAAGGTGGATTGGCAAAATCATGGTGGCATTTATGCAACTTGGAAAAGGGAAGATGACATGATGAAAAGATATCCTGAGTTGTTCCCTTTAAATCTGGTGTTCTTCCAAAATGAAGGTAATTCGAGTTTGGAGGACCAAACTCTTTTAAAAAGGGGAGACTGTAACAACCCCGACCCATGATTAACGCTAATTCATGATTAAGCATGCTAAGTAAATGATTTAGATGAAATCCTAAATTAATTGCATGAGTGTGTTGCTTTAAATGCATTTTTATCTATTTGATGTAGAAAGATCTATTCATGTTTTAGTTTCGATTTGCGAATTGAATGCCTTATCGGCATCCGATTTAGAAATTGACTTGACTTATATTTTAATTAGGATTTTTAGAATTTTATGGTAGGTTTAATTGAAATTCGATTCGGAACGATTAAATTAGATTAATTTAATGCCATTTGATTAACCTTGATTATTTACTACCACGTGAGCCATCTTTGACCCCACTAGTTCAACTTTACACCCTCATTCCTACTCTTTAATGCTAAAAAACGTGAGGAAGGGAGAGAGTAGGAAGATTTGGTCCTAGGCTTGAGAATTTAACTCAAATCAAAGAATTGCTAGAAAAGAAGAGGGAACTTTGGAGATTTGATCATCTAGCTCAAAAATTAGCACCTAAGACCCAATTGAACAACTAAGGTAAGAAGTTAAGTCTCTAGTCTTGAAATTGAGTTAATTCATCTATGAATTCAAGTGAATTGAGCTTTGAGATGTAAGAATTAAGCGTAAGAGATAGGAAGGAAGATTAATCCATGCATGCATGTTCATTTCATTACATTTGGAGCATGTTTGCTAAGAATTCTCTCATGTATGTCATAGATTGAGCTTAATTGTAGGAATTCATCATGTTTTCTATCAAATTGCCAAATTTGATCATGTTTTAAAGTGATTGGGTTCAAAAGAATTCATGCATGTTATATTCTTGAATCATTCATAAAGTTTAAGTTGAATTTGTGTATAATTGGCATACTTTTGGGCTTTGATTTCATGAAATGATCTTTAAATCATGATGTTTTGTGAGTTTCTAAGTGTTTTCTAGAATTTTGGCCCAAAAGGATGAGTTTTGAAGGGTTGAATTCAAGGTTTGCTATTTGGAGGCAAATCTGGAAAACCTAGAATTTTGCCTCTACGCTTGAGCGAAGGATTCCACGCTCGAGCGACCGCTTGCATTTTCACACTTCCGCTCAAGCGACAAAAGGTTGGCTCGAGCGTAAATTGCATGCTCTCAGAAGTTGCGTGCTTTGGAAGCATGCTTGAGCGACAAGAGTTGCACTCGAGCGACCGTCGAGCGAAGATTGCATGCAACTAGAACTTTTTCACATTTTGCCGACCGCTCGAGCGAAGGAGTGTGTGCTTGAGTGACCACTCACATTCGGTATGTCCGCTCGAGCGAAGAAAGCAACGCTCGAGCGAGACCCCTGTTTTCAGCAAGTTTTGAAGAATATTTTCAAGTACATTTTTGCACCCTCATCCCATCCTAGGCATTCCTAGGCCATGATTAAGACATCATAACAAGGATAATGAAGTAGAACCACACCAAAACAAGTAGAAAGGACTAAGTTATCAATTCTGGGTGTGTAATTTAGTATACGTTCGTTCTGTAATTGTGTAGGTTACGCGCCTCAAGGAAGTTGAATAGCCCGCTTGCAGCCCTGTTATTTGTGAGTAACAATGTTGTAAAGCTATGTTAAATTATAATTATTTTCCGAATGATTAATTGTACTGCTTTCTGAACGATATCGTTTACTGAATGAATGTTTGTCCTATTTTATGAACTATGCTTGTGGCATCCATAGCAACTTACTATTACCGTTACTGTTACTACTACTGATGTTACTGTTACAAAGATCTCTGTCAGTTCCAATGTTGGAACTACTATTTATTGATACGATGGCCATCGATTGATTGTTCGGTCTTTTAAGACCTACTGTACTGTTTAGCTATTGGATGTACCACGCATGACTACTATAATTCCTATGTGAAAGATATGATTTGGAATTATGAAATATTAATCAATTAACTGGTTTACTGATGCAAATAACTGTTTCAAACATTGAAAGGACATTCATTCTTAACCCCTTTACGCATTTGTTATTTACTGGGCCTTCACTCACTAGTTATTTATTATGTATATAGGTGAGCAGGATCGAGATGAGCAGGATCAAGATCAGGCTTAAGATGATGCCTGGAACGTTTTGTGTTTGTCAGCCACCTTTTGCGCCCCACGAGGAGGTTCAAGATCGAGTCATGTTTTGCGGCTATGTTGTTATGAATGTAAAAGACTGTGCCTTTTGCCTTATGAACAAGTGATGAGTCTATACTGTATCTTTTGTTGGCACTCATATGTTATAAAAGTATAAGCTTATCTGTCTCATGTATGCCTTCACAACTCAATGGACTATGATTACTTATTATGTATTTTCTTCCACAGCCCCTAATTACATGTCTAAGTGATAAGAGGCCTTCGGTAATTCAAGGATTACTGGCCGGTTACATCGCTAACCCTATAGGGGCAGGTTTGGGTCGTGACAATTCGTCTCCAATAAGTTATGATCTTTTCAAAATTGTTCACCTCGGTCAAACTCCTATCTTCTATGACTTACTCATCTAGACCGAGATCTTGTCTTCTGGATCTAGGATCTGCACACTTAGGTTGAGCTCTTGTCTTCTTGGACCTAATAATCTAGGCCAAGATCTTGTTCTCTAGGATCTGGGATCCGCTCACTTAAGTTAAGCTCTTGTCTTCTCAGACCTACTCATCTAGACCGAGATTTTGTCTTCTGAGATCTGGGATCTGCTCACTTAAGTTGAGCTATTGTCTTCTCAGACATACTCATCTAGGCCAAGATCTTACTTTCTGGGATATGGGATATGCTCACTTAAGCTGAGCTCTTGTCTTCTCGAACCTACTCATCAAGGCCGAGAGCTTGTCTTCTAGATCTGGGATTTGCTCACTTAGGCTGAGCTCTTGTGTTCTTGAGCCTAATCTTCTAGGCTAAGATCTTGTCTTCTGAGATCTGCTTACTTAGGCTGAGCTCTTGTCTTCTCGGACCTAATTGTTTAGGCCGAGATCTTGTCTTATGGGATCTGGGATCTGTTTACTTAGGCTGAGCTCTTGTCTTCTCGGACCTAATCATCTAGGCCGAGATCTTGTCTTCTGGGATCTGGGATCTGCTTACTTAGGCTGAGCTCTTGTTTTCTCGGACCTAATTATCTAGGCCGAGATCTTGTCTTCTGGGATCTGGGATCTGATCACCTAGGTTGATCCTTCCATACTTGAAGGTCATCTCCTTAGGAGCGCTTCTACCCCTTGTCTTTGCATTCATCCCTTTTGGAAGGGTCTTCATTCCGTCAATATCGACACATTTTCCATCTTCACTGAACTAGTTGTCGTCGACACGTTGATCTTGCATGATGATGGCCATCTGTTCTGACTAAGTTCTCACAGATTGCGCCAAATTTGGGTGAGGATTTTCGACCACACAACCAAATAGAGAACTAAGCTGGAGAGCACGTGATAGAATAGATTAAGCCAACCACCTGTCAATAAGAAGATAAGAATACCATAATGGTTCGTCCACCCGGGGGTACTTCGACGATCAAGTCAGTCAACTTATCTCTCAAAGATATCAAACAAGTACTCAATGCATAAGTCAGAGCATACCTTAGACCCACTGGGTGCCTCACTTTTATAATGATCAGTGTCCAACTTCCCTAGAAGCTTTATTTCATGGGATTCTATCCTTTACAAGGATAACATCGATCACAACTCACACTATTCAGATTAAGATGAACTTTTTCAAGAGTCACATCTCTATCCAAATAGGTAGCTTGATGCCATCTAGGATCTTGTCCTCCATCTGAATTCCGACATTACTACATCATATCTTAGCAATATCACAACAAACTCAGCATCATAACTCGCACACGTGACACGTCAACCAACATCTTGGCCACGTGGCGTAACCCTAAAAATACGTCTCCACAATATTTATATGATTCCAATAGTGAACCTAAGCACAGGTGGCTGGAAACAAGCAAGTAGTAGCCTTTAAATTAACACCAGCCAAAAAATAACGCCAGCCAAGGTGTACATTGGTAGTCCCAATCCAAAGAGGTCCTTTAAATTAACGCCATCCCCAACAAATGAGATTCTTTATGAAAGTCGTTCCCTATAAGTAGTGTTACATGTACCAATTTGTATCAGCGGTACAACATATATCAATTAGTATATTAACTACTATATCAATATTAGTTACGACATTATTATTCACCCTACTCATTAAACAAATTATAAATATAAAAAATTTCTTAAATTATGGCACATCATCCATTACTAACTAAGTTATTAAATTAATGGCTATTCTTTATTCTTTTAGAGTCAAAATTGAACCATGAAAGTATATAGCGAAACAAGAAGAAGCAAAAGAAAGCTTATCATCGGCTGTACTTCCTCGGAACATTAATTCGCTACTGAATTAATTGCCAACAATTCAGATCTCCTAATAGAGATCCTAATCCGAGTCCCAGCAAAATCCCTAATCAGATTCAAGTTGGTGTCAAAGCAATGGCTCTCTCTCATCTCTGACTCCCAATTCGCCTTCTACTACGCTCGCTGAAATCACCATTCCTCCATCTCAGCCTTATATTTCTACTCAAACCGTTGGTCTCCCGATGAACAACTCTAGTCTGTATCAATTGCTAGACACCAAACTCTTCTTCCCACACTCTTCTTTCTCGACGGTGTCGTTGTATCAAGTTCTGCAACAATGATTGAACGCTCTTGCAATGGTTTAATCTTGTGCATTAATGGTTTCAGAAAACCCCCATATATTGTTTGTAATCTCACCACAAAGAAATTCTCATTTATTCCGGACATTGGTCCCACTTCATCTGAATCGTATCATAAAAATGCTGGTGCTTTCTTGGCTTTTGATCCTGCGACATCGCCTCACTATAAAGTTTTATTGTTTAGTTTCAGTTATGTTAATAATGGACACTGGGTTGAAATTGAAATTTACAGTTCGCAAACTTCGTCTTGGAAACACGTTTATGTGCCTGAACCGCGAGGTGCGCGATTCATGTTCAGCGTGTTTTGGAACGGAGCTATTCATGGTATAAGCTATGCGAATGTTCATGCTTGATTTGAGGTTGAGGAAGAGAAATTGATACAAACCCTAATGCCTCGAAACCCTAAAATCCTTTCTCATGATAAGATTAGGTATTTTGGAGAATGTGGTGGTGATTTGCTTCTTATTCAGACTCCTCAACGTTGTGCTATGGGATTTAGAATCCTTCAGATGCACAGGGATTACTGCGAGTGGATTGTGAAGTACCGGGTCCATCTTAGACCCATTTTATCTGTATTACCTAAGACAGAACGCAAAACCATAGTCACATGCTATCAGTTTAACGTGCTCTGTGTTGTGAAAGGAGCAAATGAAAAAGATTTTACACTGGTGTTAGCTATCCGGGGCAAAGTTATTTCTTATAATGTCAAGTCCAAGACATTGATGGAGCTTCATGATTTATCAACAGATGATCTTGATGATTGGGGAGCAAGTTGGTGTAATACTACTTATCAATTCATTGAAAGCCTATCACCTGTTTGATCATTGTCCTGCATGTTTCTACTTCTTTCTTCAGCAGATGGTATGTCCCTCGACAAGCTGTTATATATTTCTATCTGTTTAAGTATTTGTTATTGTTAGTTTCTTGGTTTGTGATGCTATGCAACTGTCATCTTTTGATGTTTATATTCTGTTTTAAGCTTGCATTACAAATAGATTCCTCATTCATCAATTAATGTTGAAATACAACTGATGTACATAGCATAGCTCCTACTGTCACTGTGATTATCAATTTTGTTGCTTTATATGTGAGCCCTGTTTTGACCACAGTAATTCATTCACTCAAGTATCATTTAGATTGTTCCGATTACTAAAGAGGGTAAGTTGAACTCATTCATTTCCTGGTTTTAATCTCCTAGTTATGAAGTAGTTCAGTGGAATGGTTTTAAATGCTTAGGGAAGGAGTAGAATATATTGAAACAAAATGTTTTGAAAAATTGTTGGAATTTCATAATTGTCATCAACTCAAAGAAATCAATCCGCTGTTTGCAACTGCCATTAATCATTAGTAGTTCCTTTTCATGAGTTTCTTCTTTTGTAAAATGCTTCTAGTAAGACCATGCTGCTTCACTAGTTCTTCCAAAATAAAATGAAATTCCTTAATAAATCAAGACTTTTAAGGTGTTAGTTTACATAGGAACCAATAATTGTGTTCAGAACTGTGTAAATAACAATTAATTTTTTTTTAAAAAAGAATATAAAAAAAGAGAAAAGAAATAGAGAAGCACAAATACTACGTTGGTATAATTTGATTTAACATGCAATTGCGATTTAAAAACCGTATTCAAGTTTGGAAGGCTCAACTTGGTCTCTTCACTCAGTGAGGGTTGGATTGAGTCTATTAATTTGGTCTGCGTTTGTGTTGTTTGAGTCTTCAGAAAGTTTCAAAAAAGTAGGTTGTAGTCATTGAAATAGCATCTTACAGTAGGAGATGAGTTTGATTGCCAACTTCTGCTAGCTATAGGTCTTGGTACGTTTAGGGTCGTACTTTTATCGAAATCTCATTTTAATCTCTTAACAATCAATCATGACAGTCAGCATCTTACATTTTCATATTTGGTCAATCCTATTATTGTAGCCTTGTCATTTAACAACTTTTGCTTCAACAAAAAGAAAAAGAAAAAAAAAAACGGATGATTAATTTTAAAAAACACATTTTTTGCACACTTTTGTTTAGACAAACATTATAAAATGAAAATATTACAATTATCAGATCTACTTAATTTTTTTGATAAATGATATAAATGGAAGACCTTACAAAATGAATAGGTTAAATTATCAAAATAAAACTGATGATGAGCCCCCTACTCGGACAACACCTGTCAATCCAGGTATAAATTGTACAGAAGCTCAATTCTTTTTTTTCTTTTCTTTTTTATTTATTTGCATTTTGGTCAGTCTTTTTTTCTTTTCTTTTCTTTTCTTTTTTTATTTGCATTTTGGTAAGCCACTAAATCATATGAGTGATGATACAATACACACCCTTTAAAAAAAGATGTACCATATGCAAGTTTTATAACCAAGTCACTTTTAACATTAACTTCATAAATTATAATTAAATATTTTTCATACATATCTAAAATCCTTTTCAATTATAATTAAAAGAGTAAAATATAATTTAACCACCTGTGGTTTGCCTAAAAAACACAGAGCCTCCCTATAATTTCATTTGTAACACTTAAACCCCCTATACTTCATACCAAAGTGCAATTTTCGATGGAACTATTTGTTTAAACAGAACGTGTGTTGCATGACCATAAATGGTGAGTGGAGCAATTTTTTCTGCCCAAAAACATATAACAAATGACCAAAACACCCATACTGGCATATATATACACAGAATGGTGTAGTGCAACAAAGCATGGGTTACACTCTTGGACCATCACACAGGTTCTCTCTCCTTTATTATATAAATATGCAACACCATCACCTTCCATGCAACACCATCACCTTCCTTGCAAAACCACCACCATCACCTTTTATTTCTCCTCTCATCTCACTACCATCACCTTCCATGCAAAATCACAACCAACCAACATCACCACCATTATATTCCATGCAAAACCACAACCAACTGCTTATTCCATGCAAAGCCACCACTCAAAATCACCACCACAACTTCTCTCTCTAAAAATTATCCAAACCCACTTTTCTTCTTATAATTCAAATTAGTAACAAACCCAACCCATGAAATCAAACAATTAATATGTGTAAACATTTTGATTTTTGAAATAGCATTGATGGGATTCATACCAACCAAATCCACTTTTTCTTCCTGTTTCCGACATTTCTTCGGCCCATCTTTCAAACTCCATAATTTTCTCGTTTCTTAACGATTTTATCCTGTTCTTTCACTAATCTCCTCACCTTGCTTTATAGTTCATCATACGTTACCTCGTTTTCTCATTTCTTCCTGAAATGGGTGGTTTCGGCATACCGAAAGTTGTCCGAAAACTAACTTCACACATTTCAAAGAAACATCTCCAAATCTATTTCTTTCTTTTTCATCATCCACCCTTTTTTGTTGCTTCATCTATAGCACTTTGTAAAGGGTGGTTCTTGGTTTTGACAGAGCTGGGCAATGGTGGTGATGATGGTGGTCACGGTAAGAGAGAAGATATATACATATATATATATATATAGAGAGAGAGAAACAAAGAAAGAGAAAGAGATACGAAGTAATACAAGATCACTTTTCCTTATACAAGGTAACTGTTGAAATATGTATTATATATTAGTTAATATGTATGTATGTATATCTTATATGTATAATTGAAACTACCCATCAATTCTTCCATATGTATCATTTATGTATTATATATATATCAGTTAATATGTATATCATACATGTATAATTTAAATTCTAGAGAGGGGGAGATGAGTATTTGTTTGGGTCTAAACTCTAAAGAGAGAGAGATATGTATTTGATGATGGTATTAAAGGTGTGTGGTTTGCCATGGGATGAGAAAGAAGAAGAAGAAGAAGAGGAATACAAAAAAAATTAAAGAAAAATCAAAGAATATTCTGGTTTGTAATGGCATTAAGAAGAAAATTAGGGAAATAAATAAGGGTAATTTAGACTTTTTACAATTTCTGTTATGTCCGTTCAAAATTGCACTTTGGTATGAAGTATAGGGGTTTAAGTGTTACAAATGAAACTATAGGGGGCTCCATATTTTTTGGATAAACCATAGAGGATTAAGTTATAATTTACCCTAATTAAAATTACAACCACAAGAGGGGAAGCAAAATTGTTAAATGTCTATTGATCTGAATTTCAGACTACATTTTTAGATACAAAAGGGAAGCAAAATGTTAAATATGATGAAATGTCATAATTGTAGATACTAAAGAAAGGTAAAGGCTGCTCATAAATAATTGATCACCCAAGTCAATTCTTCAAAAAAAAAAAAAAAAGTCATTGACTACCTTAACTAAATAAATTACGTAATACTGTTATAAAAATTATATTTATGTATTATATTTTATTTATTATTTCTTGGAAATAATTTAAACAGGACTTATCACTCATGTCTACCATCAATGCAGTATTATTCCAAATAATAATACTATGGAAATTATATTTAGGGAGAGACATCTCTCCAATTGGAAAAAACCAATTAGAGGATGTTGTTAAGTCTCAACAGGTTTATTACGAAGCCTACGTCAATGATTCGAATCATTCAATGTGGAAGGCTAGTCAAGTACTTTATTTATGCAAAAAATATGTTGATCGGATATCAATAGTCACTTAATCAGATCACATTTATGTCAATAATTTAATCTTAAAATTATACTTATCGTTAATACAAATGTGAAAACATAACATAATTAAGAGATTGAAGTGGAATTTTTTTTTTCTTCTAATGATCAAATTGAAAAGTAATCCATACTTTGAAGGGGGAAAATTGTAAACTATCATATTTATTAACGTGGCCAATTCCTTAAGAATAATGCTATATGTATCAATTAGTGTACTAATAGATGATGTGATATAATTTTAAAGGTTTTGGGTATTTGTAATTTGCTGGTGCTACATGCACCAATTAGTATACTAACTAGTGTACCAACACTAGTTATGACATTACAAATAATGTGATTAATGAGTGAGATCAATAATAATGTCATAACTAGTGTTAGTACACTAGTTACTATACTAATTGGTGCATACAATATTATTCTTTGTAATTTATATAATGGGTGGGGTCAGTAATAATGTCATAATACTAGTTAATATACTAATTGGTATATGTAACACCACCAATTCCTTAATAATTGTGCTTTGGGTGGCGGGTTCATTTGTAAGAGGCAAACACACTGCCATTTTGAGTGTCAGTAAGAGCATCCCCCTTCCCTCAAAAGAGATATACATTAGTAATAGAACACTATTGTCATTGATTTTAAAAAAAAATTAAATCAATTGATAAGGGATTTTTATTGACAAATCTCATTTAAGAGTGTTCTAACCCAAGAAGTCTATGAAGGAAATTTATAACCCACTTAGTCCCATATATTTATATTTTTATTCCATAAGGTCCTCTTTCTTGATTTACAATATTTTTTTAGACTCTTATACCCTTATATTTAATGTTGATATATATTACACACAAAAAAATAAACATGGATATTGATTTTCATTATGTTTTGGTAGTTCCTATGCATCGGGATGTTGAATGTCATTATATTCACATTAATTTGAAATGAAAATTAGTCATTCTGTTGTTAGCTGGTATTCATATCGTTCACACACCCATATAATATTGAATGGTGAATATATTTTCACTATGTTCATTACCATAATGTGAATATTCACACTTTTGTTAGAAAACAACCATACTTCAAAAAATGAATAGAAGCTCAATGTGAATGTTCATACAGTTCATATTCCAAAATATCAACACCAAATAGACCTCAAAATGTATATATATATATATGTGTGTGTGTGTGTGTGTGTGTGTGGTGAATCGAAGTTAGCAATACAAGAAATTATATAGTGTTGATTTACAAGCAAGCTAATTTGTTCCAATATGTCAAAACTATTTGTACTAAACTGTCTTAAATGTGAGTGCATCCAACAATTGCCAAAATGTGGTTTGTCTCAGGCAGCCAAGCTACGGTTCTGTAAACTTTGTGCTTTTCATTAATTTCACCAAGCCTGTCATGTTGGATCTACAATTAACACGTTGCATGTCAACGTTTTTGCGGATAGCTACAGGTGGGCTTTCATCTTTGACATGATATTCGTCCATTTTTCACTTGTGTGCAACGTCTGTTACATGAGGCATACACATTAACACAATATTTATGCAATACAAAAAATCAACTAAGTCTTCTATTTCCTACAATGAAAATACTGATGCGAACATTTGAAATACTGATGTGAACATTCACATATCTTAGCACAAGTGTGAAAATTCATATCTTTGGGCACTGATGTGAATGTTCGCATCTATGGACAATGATGTAAACATTCACATCTGATAAAGGATTGAATGGAATGGGGATGGATTATGCATTTGTGGTGGCATTAGCACAAATTTATTTGCCATGTATGTTCACATTCAGACCACAAGAGCGGAGAATTGCATTTTTTTTTTTTTTTGTGTGTGACAACAACAGTGTTGAGAACATCCACACCATTGATGTGAACATTCACAGAGTTGTCAACATCAACATTGAAATACAACTTACAATATTAACGTTAACATCAATAGTAAAGATATGAATATTTACATAAATGTGGATTTGAAAACAAAACTAATAGTGGAATTAATCAAGGTGTGCACCAACATATGTTGATTTCTCATATTGACAAGAATAAAATTTCACAACATAAACATTTGCATATTATCTCAGCATCAATATTCACATAACCACATTGAACAAACCCATGTGACCATTCTTTTAGCAATAAGTATAATGTGAATGTAATGAGTCATATTGTGAATAATGTCATAACTTCAGAAAGGGTAAATTACACTTTGCACCCCTGCACTTTACACAAAATCTCACTTTAGTCCCTATACATCAAATTGTGACACTAAACCCCCTACACTTTTGGTCAAGTGTCATATTAGCCCTTCTGTTAATAGTGAGGCTGATAGAAGTTATCCTTTAGGGAGCTAAGTGTCACAATTTTGATATGTAAGGACAAAAGTGGGATTTTGTGTAAAGTGCAGGAGTGCAAAGTGTAATTTATCCACACATGTCTTTCATGTGACTGACCTCTGTTAACAATGAGGCCAACAGAAGGGCCAAAGTGACACTTGACCAAAAGCGCAGGGGGTTAAGTGTCACAATTTGATGTGTAGGGGCCAAAGTGGGATTTGATGTAAAGTGCGGGGGTGCAAAGTGTAATTTACCCCTTCTGAAAATTCTAATTGAGCCACAATTACATCAAGACAAGACCATTATATTAAAATCAAGTTGGCTTGCATATTGTCAACATGCATAGAAACACATTGAGCAATGTGAATATTCACACAAACATTTGAGACTGCGAAACTGAGAATAAAGCTGATAATCAACAAACAACACAACAAACACCATAATGTAAATTTATAAAATGGCTAGCCTTAGAATGTGAATGTTCACATTGGTTGTTACTCAATAACAAGAGAAACAATAAGATATTTTTATTTACAACATGCCTACAAGAAGTCACATTGAACTAAAACAGGGTTGGCAACCATCCAAAATTGGGGTTGTAATTATTTGATCACCATGAATAACCAACAACACCAACAAGTCCGACATTGACATAAGGGGTGAGCTAGGGAGTGTATTACAAAACAATAACACATGACAAGATAAAACCAACAACAGTAATAGAGGGTGTAAACGTTTACATTGGTTCCTAACCATGATGTCAATGTTGACATCTGCTTTCACTCAATAACAACAGTTGCCAAAATGATGTAAATATTTACATCGTCTTAAATCATACTATAGAAACAATTTACCTTTAATAGTCAGAAGATAGTGGAAAATTTGGAGTTCTATTCTAATTATTAAATGACCATCAACCAATGATGGATCTGGGGGGGCGGCCGCACCCTCAAAAATTTGAAAAATACCATATATTATATTAAAAATTTTAAAATAACTTAAAATTATAGGAGTTCGCACCCCCAAATTTTTTGTAGACAATTTCAGAATTATATAGAGTAGCCCCCCAATTTTTTAAACTATAGAATAGCCCCCTCAAAGACATAATCCTGGATCCGTCCCTGCCATCAACAATCAACAACACCTACATTGAGGGGGAAAATAGGGAGTTCATTACCAAATCACAACCACAAACATTAATAACAAATTAATGTAAATGTATACATCGGTTTATTTGATTCCTATTGAACAAAAAATCAACAAAACCAACATTGACAAATAGTGAAAATAGAGAGTTCATTACAAAATTAAATCCAAAAACAACAATAATAAGTCAATGTAGATGTAAACATCAGTGATTATATTAACATGTGAATAACAGAGGGTGGAAGGATGATGCTTAAGTTTGCTCCTTATTATGGGGAGGGGGGGGGAAGGGGGGAGGGGGGTCTGGAAATACCCAGAACTAAGGAAAAACAATCGGACAGCGGCAACCACAGAAGAACCAACCACTCTTCTTTCGATGTAAACCTTCGCAGTGGTGAGACAAAGCGAAATAGCAGTGGCTGGCAACAGTGGGCGGCAGAGGATGATAGTAGGATGGTGGTGAAGCGATGTGAAACCTAGGATTACGATTTGGGAGGCAACGATGACAATTTTGGGGAATGAATGATTTGTGGAGTGAAATCTGGGAAGATATGGAATAGGAACAGTTTTGTTTTGGGAATGAAATAGGCGCGTTCGAAAGGGATGGTATTTTGGTCTCACTACAATGAATGGGACCTAATGGGATAATCAAAAATGGTTTGGGTTTTATGGTATAAAAGTCTTAGAAAAGGGATTTATCAAAAAAAGCTCTCATTTGATAATTGTATTTTATTTAATTTATTAGGTTAATTATTAAAAAAATAGTGATAATAAATTATTTATTTTTTATGAAAAACATGATAAATTTAATTTACTACAATTATCGGATTGATCAAATTATTATTATTTTTTTTTATTTTTTTTATTTTTATGAATGAAACATATAAAATATCTGACAAAATGAACAGCTTTAATCACTAAAACGAAACTCATGATAAATTCTACGGGCTCAAACAACACCTTCTAATCCAGATTATGGGCAAGAGGGAATCTGGTGTCCTACAACTTATTATACCAATGTATGCTTATTTTGGTTTCGTTTAGGAAGTGGGTTGACTTTTAATTATTTTAGTTTGGGCTAAAAAGTCTCGTTTGAATTAGATTTTTTTACTTTTTTTTAAAAAAAAATTTATAAGAAAAAAAGTGAAATGATTATAATTTAGATATGACATTTTATCTTATTAATTTTTTAACTTATTTTATATTTTTATGACTATTTTAATCTTTTGACCTCCCAACCCAACCCAACCCAACCCAACCTATCAAAGGAATTTTCATGAATAATTTATATTTGGGCGAATTACACTAAGAGTTTCTATAGTTTGGGGCTTATGTCATTTTAGTCACTGACTTTCCAATTGTGACATATTTGACCATGAATTTTGAATCTTATTTCAAATAAGAACAATTGAGGGTACCATTACTTAATTTCAAGGGTAAAATCATCAATTTGATAAAATATAAACCAATTTGACAAAAATAAATGACAAAAAAATATTTTTAAATTTTTAAAAATTTTTGGTATCCACCAAAGATAAAATTATATAAAATTGATAAATCTTTCAGACATTTATTTATTTATTTTACCAAATTAATTTTTATTATATGTTTGAATGATGATCATGTAATGGATAGTTGTTAAGTTTTTAATATGTGATTGATATATTTAATATATGAATGTTTTTAGTTTTTAATTTTTTTTGATTTAATAGATTGGCTTAATAATGATATCAAAGTTGTCGCCATATTTGACTTTTGAAAAAAAAAATAGAAACTAATTTAATGAAAACAAAAACACCACCCATTACATAATTATCATCTAAACACATAATAAAAATTAATTTCGTAAAAAAAAATAAATGCCTAAAAGATTAATCAATTTTACATAATTTTATTTTTAGTGGGTCGAAATAATTTTTAAAAATATTTTTTTGACATTTATTTTTGCTGAATTAATTTATATTTTATCAAATTGACGATTTTGTCATTGAAAAATCCAATGATATCTTCAATTCTCTTTATTTGAAATAAGATTCAAAATTCAAGGTCAAATATATCACAATTGAAAAGTTAGAGATCAAAATAATACAAATACCAAACTATAAGGTTCGTTAGTGTAATTCACCGTATATATTTGCGGGTGATGGTTTCCGACCACACAACTAAATAGAGAACTAAACTAGAGAGCACGGGACAGAATAATTTAAGCCAACTACCTGCCAACAAGAAGATGAGAATACCGCGGTGGTTCATTCACCCGGGGCACTTCGATGATTAAGTCAGCCAACTTATCTCTCAGAGATATCAAACAAGTACTCAATGCATAAGTCAGAGTCACTACTAAAAAAGTGACTTTTTGCGTCTAATTTTTTGCGACCCACAATTTAGCCGTCGCAAAAAGAAAACATTTTTGGAAATGTTCTGTGCCAAAAGGCATATTTTACCCATATTTTTTATTCCCTTCACTGACCCCAATTTATTTTGCCCTTTTGTTACACTCACCTATGCCCTAAGCCCCTTTCACTGTCATTTTCACGACATTGATAAACAGAGAGGTCTCTCGCACTCTCTGTCTCTCTCGCTCTCTTTGCTCACCATGGTCGTAACTCTAGTGGTATGAATCTCTCTCTCTCTCTCTCTCTCTCTCCTTTCTCTCTCTATATATACATACATATTTGTATATTTATATATGTATATATATTGTGGATTGCGGGTAGAGTTCTTCATATGCTTGGTATTGACGATCTTAGGTTACATTCCTGGAATAGTTTACGCTCTCTACGCGATGCTCTGTGTCGATCGTGATATGACTCGCGCCGATTACCGTCCACTCGCCTAATCTCTGTGTGTGTGTGTGTGTGTGGAAAATCTGTGTGTGTTTAGTTGTAATCTCATGGTATTATACTCTGGCCCTATGTGTGAAATCAATTTGAATGAGTTTAAACTCTTGCTATTTGATTGAATCGCTTTGATTTAATTCTATTCTTCTCTTATTTATTTCTATTTCAAATACCTGTGTATAGATTTTGGAGTGATTTGAACTCATGATTGATCTAACTCTCTCTCAGCTACGAGGCTTTGGTTCGAATCAATCCTTTTGCTATATTTTCATATGTATATATATATCTGTGTTCATTCATTGCTGAGTAACTTTGATTTATACCGAGATTCACATATTTTTCTAATCTGCTTTTAATTTTCATCTATATATCTTTACTGTAAGTTCGATAGTCATGATCGGTGATGGATTTCTGTGGTTCTACATGTATAGAAATTGGATTGGCGTGTGCTCTGTTTTAACTTAATTGAAGTTTAATTTATAATTTCTTTTTGTTTGTATCCATGTGATTTTGCAGTGATTGCTCATGGAATCAATGCCGCAGATGTGAAGAAGCTTCAAGATGTTGGGATCTACACTTGCAATGGCTTGATGAAGCACATGAAGAAGGTACATTGATTTTCAATTTCGATTTTGTGAAGTTTTTAAGTTTGGCGTTTGCATTGAGGTTAAGGTAGCCAAAACACGTTTGATGATTTTGTGGATCAACTGATACTCAATTGGAAGAAAACTTGTACATATATATATGTATTTGAAATGTTTAGTTGAATCAATACGTGCTGAAAATTTGATCATATTTTTTGCTATGTTAAATTAAATCTAAGATTTGGACTTTTGAATTGGTCATGCTAGCAAAAAACAACTACATTTATTTGTTATTTATTTTAGATTTTTGATCATTTGATCAAATTCTCCTAAAACCGAACTAATTGGTACATGTATATATTTAATTTTCACATTTTATAAATAAAAATAAAAAATTGGAAATAGATCATAAATGCCTTTTTGGTGGCCTTCATTCTCAATATTCTCTGCAATAATGACACAAAGGTACGATGTGTAGGACTTAACTGAAATTTGTGTGTGTGTGTGTATGTACAGGAGGTGAAGTTAATTTTTAAGATTTGTGATATAATAATAATTTCGAGATGGCGCTTTTGGATCTCTTCATTGCCTCATCAATTCCAGTCCTAAAAGTGCTGTTGGTGACTGCACTTGGGTCAATTCTTGCATTAGATCATATCAACATTTTAGGGGAGGACACGAGGAAGCATATGAATAATGTAAGTGATTATTTTTTGAATTTTAAGTGTTTGTCTTATTCGTTCGGTTTCAAATGATTTCTTTGGTGCTTTATATCACTTGTTATGTATGTCCCTACAAGGACCAACAATTTTGCATTGTGGAGCATCATTCATTGGTTGAAACTTTAAAGAAAGGCTTTTTCACTCAGATTCTGAATTGTCATACTCTAAAATATGTATCTCTGTTCTGTTTGACTAAGTTTTTTTTAAGTCTCATTGATGTTTTGCTTTTATTTTTGTTGAGCAATTAAAAATCCAAGATGAGAGCATTTTCCTGATGAACTATCGGCGCAAAAAAAAAAAAAAAAGAGGAAGAAGAAAAGAAAATAAAAGTTATCTCCCTTGGGTTCATGCATCTTCGTGTGGATATGTGTATATGTCAATGTTCAGCAACAAAGGTTATCCGACACCATCACACACATACAAGCTGAATTGAACTGTATACCAATTATTTTTTTTCAGATTTTTTGGATGTTATGATATATTCTCATTAACAAGATTCCCCGAGCACACATATGGGCTTGGCGACAAAACATTTGTCACAGATAAAACCTTAACTAATCACCAATGATTTCTCAGATATTGTCCTGATCCAACTAATAAGTTGCTGGGAAGCCTGAATATTTATTTTTGTAAATGCCATGAAGGATAATAGGCACCCACCCAAATTTCATCTATCCATTGGCTTTAAAAGCTTTAGTAGCATCCATAGTTTAGCTCTGTGATGGATATGATTTCCATCTTCCTGTGACTTCTAATTAATTTCTTATAGTTGTATATGGAAAAGTTGGTCAAATTCTACAAACTCGGGGACTTTGGTTCACTGGATTTTGTATTATTTTATTTGCTTTGTGCAGTTGGTTGCAAAGGGAGAGGAATTTGTCTATGAATAACTTTTGGTTCTAATTATTGTTCTTGGTAGAGTTCATGACGATGTGTTTACACTTATGCATGTCGCATGTCTATGTGTGGTTTTGGATAATCCCCTGAAAAATCTCTCTTTTAGATGTGGACTCATTAACCTTTTTGCTTTTTATCTCAACTAATCTATGGAAAGGACAATCAATGGAGATTGGGAAAGAGAATCCAGATATATTTTTTACAGATCATGAAGGAAGGAGAAATACTGAATGCCTATCTTGGGGCATTGATAAAGAACGAGTACTAAAAGGAAAAAGTGCTATAGAGGTATTACATTATCAATTATTTTTTGTTACTTGTCATCTCTTCTTATTCTGAACAAATTTTTTAAAATTTATCAATGTTTTTCTTTATTTCAATTGTAACTCCATAGTCCAAGCCTCATTTGTTTCAGGGCATGATTATGTTCAGTTGCAAAATTGATTTTTCATATTTCATAAATTTCATGTGGGCGTGACCAAAGCATGGTAGTCATCTTTTATTTCTTTCTCATGTGCTGGGATGCACAGGCCCTTTAATACTCTCAGCTTAGTATTGTTCTTTGTAACTTACCTTAATTAAATTGAACATGCTTAATTCTCTTCTGATATATTTAAATCTGGTTGTGTCCTTGATAACATTAATCTTTTTAGACCTTACCCCCTATTTTATCACTTTGCTGAACTTGTAAAAATTCAGGGGTCAATTTTTCTAATATTGCTTCGTAGTCAATTCTGACCTGTTTGCTTTCTACTTGTCTAAAGACTGGTACATGCCTTGGACGTATAACTTGTGAGGAGAATCCTTATTAAGCCTCTTCTCTTAGTGGGTAGTGTAATTGTTGTTGGGATTTACACCTTCAGTTAGTCTGTATGTGAGCCTCTGACAAATTTATAGTGATATTGCAATTCTGTCTTTTGGAAGTGAGGGTCAGATAACAGGTGTCCTAGTGTAGATATTTTCAGTTCTAAGGGACTAACTTTATGGATTCTTGGTTCATTGCTATCTTATCTGACAAAGGTTCTTGGAGCTCATAGGGTAGGTGTACATGACATCATTTATGTTTTGTGTTTTAAATCTTGTTTCATCTTTGAAACTGATCGATGTATTTAAACATGCCAGATATATTTAGTAACTTAAATATGCCAGATATATTTAAATTCCTTGTAGGATAAATTTGGGATGAAAAATTAGAGGTACTCAATTGAATCCATCGTCTTGATGTTTTGCATCTGTCATCTCGTATTGTCATCTTCTATATGTGAGCTTTTGCTGTGAAATTCAGTTTTGTAATCAATGATGAATAGTGATTTTGGTTCTTCTCACTTTAATGTGGTTACTCACGCATCGTGCATTGAGTCGCCTTTCTTTATTTTCTTTTATATAACATGAAATTCCTTACCCTGAATTATTTCTCATATTTACTGTTTTGGCACTCTTGTAATACGATTTTTCTCTTTACAAAAAAGAAAAAAAAAGAAAAAAGAAGAGTACTGATATATGTTAACAAATTTAGCACATTCTCTCTCTAAAAGTTGTTCTCAATGCAGTCCGTGGCTTTTACTGGTGCTCCCCTGTTTGTTATTGCTGCAATCTAGTTTGTGGGATTTGGCCTTTCTCTGCTCCTCCTGTCTCTGTTGTTGCTGCTGCCAACGTTGATACTATGGCTATTCTCGAACAGCTTATGCGCTTTCTCTCATTTTTCTGACGTTCACCATTGCTGCAATGTATCTCTCTCTCTCTCTCTCTCTGTGTCACACACACACACACAATACCTACGAGTTTAAATTGAATATTTGGATTTGGATCAATTTATCTGAGAGTCCATTGTTGTTCTATGTTTTTGATTTCAGCATTGGATGCGTTGTTTTGTATACTGGACAAGGGAAGTTCCATACTAGCACATCGAATACATTGGACTATGTCGTGTGGCAAGCTAACACCACTGTTGAGAGTGTTGGGAGTGTATTGGATTATCTTGAAGCAGCTAAGCATATCAGAGTGGATCAACTTTTTTTACCTCCTGATGTTCAAAACAACATCAACAAGGTTGAAACTGACATTAATACTGCTGCTCCATGGTTGGTGTAACCCAATTGCTTTTATAGTTCCATGGTTGCATACCTTGCTCTTAGTTTATCGTTCTCTTCTGAATTCTCATAGTAGGACTTTTGCATATGATCTAGTGATAGTTCTTGCAACACCTTTGTTTTACAACATAGTTGTGAAGATTTTGCTCTTCCATTCTCATATATTTTCTTGGTCCTCACAATCTTAATCATTCTAGTCAGCCAAACAGTACCATCATTATTTGCCCTCTCAACCTTACTCATTGGCTTTGAGCTTTGGGCCTTTCTTCTTGGAATGTTATATGACACGTTTTCAATCATAGCCATGCTTCTTGAATTTCTGATATGATTATTTCTTGCCAAACTGACATAAACACCTCTCCTCTCCTTTCAACACCTGTCAATCACGTTCTAGCAAACATTTCACACTTGCATGTATGTCATCAAATATTTCTGATGGAGTCTCTAAATAAATGCTTATGCTTTCTCTCATTGAAGTACTACTGAAACCCCTTGTTATTTGTGAGTTTACATCTGATTTAAAATGCACTTATCATCAAATGTTGCTTGTTTTCCCCAGGGGTCATCAATTGGACTAGTTAAGTCAATGCAGCCGGCTATCAGCAATCCGGCATCTGCTGATTCCGTGATAAGCTCTAAAACTGATCCAAATCTTTGCTTTGCAACGCTTGCCCATTCCAGCATCTCATTTTCTGGTCTTAGCATGGAGAGTAGTGCTGCAGATCATCAAGACTGGTGCTTCTCCAATGGTTCTCATGGGAGAGCCGCCTCCATTGTGTCCTGAAAGTTCATTCCCTTCAACTAGTAGGAGCAGCGCTGTTATGCGTTACATGGAAAAGAAGAAGACGCGCAAGTAAGAGTAGAGCGGTTTTTTTTTTTTTTTTTTTTTTTTTTTACACCATTTAGGTTAAAAAAAGAAAAGAATTTTGTGTGGACCTAGGAAGCATGGATGTGTATTTAATTCACTTTCAATTCTTTTTGATTGTTTAGTTCTTTGGTTTAATGGAAAGTATATTTTGAGGTTTGTGATAGTTTGGAGGAAAGTGTAGAAGAAGTGTTAATGCATGAATGTTGAGATTTTATTAAAGGAAGAAATGAAAAATAATGCATGAATATTGAAATTTTTGCAAATATGTCTTTACGTTTATTGTATATAACATTTGAATATATATATCTTTATATATATATACGATTGTAGGTTTTTTTTTTTTATTTTTTTTATTTTTTTTTTACGACGGTAAGAAGATGGTCACTAATACATTGTAGGCATTTTTTAAACTCTTTTGCGACGGCAAAATATTAGTCGCTATAAGTAGGTTAGGTGGTCGCAAATAGTTTGCGACTGTTGTTTTGCGGTCGCAAAAAGTATTTGCCACCCCCACATTCGCGACCCTCATTTGCCGTCGCATAGGCCGTCGCAAAAAGTCTTTTGCGACTGTTTTTTTATTATTTGCGACGGCTTGTAGCGGTCGCAAAAAGTACTTTTTTTAGTAGTGAGTATACCTTAGACCCACATAGTGCTTCACTTTTATAATGATCAGTGTCCAATTTTCCCTAAAAGTCTTATTTCATGAGACTCTATCCTTTATAAGGATAACATTTATCACAACTCACACTATTAAGATTAAGATGAACTTCCTCAAAAGTCACATCTCTATCCAAATAGGTAGCTTGATGTCATTTAGAACTCTTGTCCTCTATTCGAATTCCAACATTACTGCATCATATCTCGACAATATCACAACAACCTCGACATCATGGCTCGCCCACGAGACACCTCAACTAACACCTTGACCATGTGACATGACCGTAAAAATACGTCCCCACAAAATTTATGGCCTTGTTTGGTTTGGCTTTGGGAAAAAGATTTTGGAGAAAATTTTTGAAAATATTGGCGCTGTTTGGGAAGGGGCTAAAAAGGCTATTATAGCCTAAAAAAAAATTTTAGCCAAAAAGCTCACTTTTGCAAGTTTTTCAAAAAAAAAAAAAAAAAAAAAAAAAAAAATAGGACTGGACAGCCCCGGCAGTGTAGGCACAGCCTACACTGTCAGCCTACACTGCACAGCCGGCAGTGACTAAATGACGAGTTTACCCCTTGACTTTAATTTTAAAAAATATATGTGTAGGGACAAATTTGTCATTTTAAATAAAAACATCATTTCAACACACTTTTCAATACAACAACTCAACTAAAAATTCATCTCATCTTCCCAAACAGAAAATTAAAATAGCCTATTAAAATAGCCAAAAAGCCAAATAGCCTACTAAAATAGCCACTTCCCAAACGAGGCCATTGTTTGGTTTGTAATTTTTCTCAAAAAATTTCCAAAATCACTCTCTCTCTTACATATCAATCAATCACTTTTTCTCTATCTTCTATCATTTTCAATCACTTTTTCTTTCACGTACATCTACTCAATTATAACAAAATATCAAATCATCCCAAACTCCAAAACTATTTACAAAATATATAACCAAATAAACTACAAAAATTTCTAAATTCTCTTCCTAAAATATTTTTTAAAAACTTATCTCCTAAAATCAAACCAAACAAGGCCTATATGATTCCAATAGTGAACCTGAGAAGAGGTTGCTGGAAACAAGCAAGTAGTAGCCTTTAAATTAAGGCCACAGCTTCTCTCCAGTCCAAATTTGGACTGGACGGTGCTATCCGACCCTTGGGGGCCCACTACGGGTCGTGTTTCGATAATCTAAACCGTGCAATGTGTAGAACTCGTCGAGTACTATATGCCTGTAAAAAATCACGTTGATCGGATATCAATAGCTATATGATCAAATCAGTTTTTTATGAGAAAAATGGACGGCGAAAAATAAACGGCTTACAAAAAACTGATTTGATCATATAACTATTGATATCCGATCAACGTGATTTTTTACAGGCATATAGTACTCGATGAGTTCTACACATTGAATGGTTTAGATTATCGAAACACAATCGGTAGTGGGCTCCCAAGAATCGGACAGTACCGTCCAATTCAGATTTGGACTGGGAAGAAGCTGTGCCCTTAAATTAACGCCAGCCAAAAAAATTAAAGCCAGCCAAGGTGTAAATTGGTAGTCCCAACCCAAAGAGGCCCTTTAACACTGTGTTTGGATTGAGTGATTTGGAGAGAAAAGAAAAGAAATAGAGAGAAATGTATTTCTCTTCCTTGTTTGGTTATCTTAAGTGGAGAGAAATGGGGAGAAATAGAGAGAAATGGAGAGAAACTCATTTCTCTCATAACCCTTGTTTTCAATCTTCCCAAAAGTGGAGAGATTGGGAGAGAAAAGAAACCCACAAATGTTTATATTTTCATAATACCAATTTTACCCCTATAAAAATAAAAGAAATAAAATGATTGCAAATATAAAAAGGTTATTTTGGTAATATAACATAAAATAATTTCTTTTCTTTTCTCTTAATGAAATCTAACCAAACAAGAAGGAGAGAAATCACAATCATTTCTTTTCTTTTATTTCTTATTTATCCAAACAAAAAGAAGAGAAATTACAATCATTTCTTTTCTTTTCTTTTCTCTTATTACTTAAGTAATCATTTCTTTTCTTTTCTCTCCTAAGTTACCAAACATAGTGTAAATCAACGCCATCCCCAACAAAGATTGTTTATAAAAGTTGTTACCTATAGGACATTCTCTATTCTTGCAGAGTAAAAATTGAACCATGAAAGTATACAGCAGAAGAAGAAGAAGCAGAAGAAAGCTTATCATCGGCTGTACTTCCTCGGAACATTCATTCGCTGCTGAATTAATTGCCAACAATTCAGATCTCCTAACAGAGATCCTAATCCGAGTCCCAGCAAAATCCCTAATCAGATTCAAGTCGGTCTCAAAGCAATGGCTCTCTCTCATCTCCGACTCCCAATTCGCCTCCGACCACGCTTGCCGAAATCACCATTCCTCCGTCTCAGCCTTATATTTCTACTCAAACCGTTGGTCTCTCGATGAACAACCCCAGTCTGTATCAATTGCTGGACACCAAACTCTTCTTCCCACACTCTCCTTTCTCGATGGTGTCGTTGTATCAAGTTCTGCAACTACGATTTAACGCTCTTGCAATGGTTTAATCTTGTGCTCTAATGGTTTCAGAAAACCCCCATATATTGTTTGTAATCTCACCACAAAGAAATTCTCACTTCTTCCTGATATTGGTCCCACTTCATCTGAATCGTATCGTAAAAATGCTGCTGCTTTCTTGGCTTTTGATCCTTCGAAATCGCCTCACTACAAAGTTTTATTGTTTAGTTTCAGTTATGTTAATAATGGACGCTGGGTTGAAATTGAAATTTACAGTTCCCAGACTTCGTCTTGGAAACACATTTCTGTGCCTGATCCGCGAGGTGTGCCATTCATGTTCAGCGTGTTTTGGAACGGAGCAATTCATGGTATAACCTATGCGAATGTTCATGTTCGATTTGAGGTTGAGGAAGAGAAATTGATACAAGCCCCAATGCCTCGAAACGCTGAAATCATTTCTCCTAATAAGATTAGGTATTTTGGAGGATGTGGTGGCGATTTGCTTCTTATTCAGACTTCTCCGCCTTGTGCTATGGGATTCAGCATCCTTCAGATGCACAGGGATTACTGCGGGTGGATTGTGAAGTACCGGGTCAATCTTAGACCCATTTTATCTGTATTTCCTAAGACAGAACGCAAAACCATAGTCACATGCTCTGAATTTAATGTGCTCTGTGTCGTGAAGGGAGCGAATGAAAAAGATTTTACACTGGTGTTAGCTATCCGGGGCAAAGTTATTTCTTATAATGTCGAGTCCAAGATATGGAAGGAGCTTTATGATTTATCAACAGATGATCTTGATGATTGGAGACCAAGTTGGTGTAATACTTATCAATTCATTGAAAGCCTATCACCTGTTTGATCATTGTCCTACATGTTTCTACTTCTTTCTTCAGCAGATGGTATGTCCCTCAATAAACTTTTCTATATTTCTATCTGTTTAAGTATTTGTTATTGTTAGTTTCTTGGTCTGTGATGCTATGCTACTATCATCTTTTGATATTTAGATTCTTCATTCATCAATTAAGGCTGAATTATCGATTTTGTTGCTTTATATGTGAGCCCTGTTTTGACCACAGTAATTCATTCACTCAAGTATCATTTAGATTGTTCTGATTACCAAAGAGGGTATGTTAAACTCATTCACTTCCTGGTTTTAATCTCCTAGTTATGATGTAGTTGGGTGGAATGGTTTAAAATGCTCTAGGAAGGAGTAGAATATATTGAAACAATCTGTTGTTTGCAACTGTCATTAATTATTGGTAGTTCCTTCTTGTGAGGACAGGAGAGAGACTAGGTTTCTTCTTTTGTAAAGTGTTTCTAGGGAATAAATAAAAAATTATGAAGAAGATCTTGTAAGTCCACACTGCCTCACTAGTTCTTCCAGAATAAAATGAATTTCCTTAACAAATCAAGAGATGTAAGGTGTTAGTTTACATAGGAACCAATAATTGTGTTCAAAACTGCGTAAATAACAATTATAAAAAAATAAAAGAATATAAAAAGAGAGATGAAATATAGAAGCACAAATACTGCGTTGGTATAATTTGATTTAACATGCAATTGCAATTTAAAAACCATGTTCAAGTTTGGAAGGCTCAACTTGGTCTCTTCACTTAGTGAGGGTTGGAATCTGGTAAACCTGTTGCTTTCTCGTGGGGATGTATATGATTGAGTCTATTAATTTGGTCTACGTTTGTGTTGTTTGAGTTTTCAGTTTGTTTTTTATTGGAAAATTTCAAAGATCAATTGGACGATATTTAGCTCCAGAAATTGAATATGATCGGTCCAGTTTGAGAAACCTGAATATTGAATCTTAGTTTTAGAACTGCAAATTGATTATTAAAAAAAAAAAAAAAAAAGTTTCAGAAAAGTAGGTTGTAGTCCTTGAAATAGCATCTTACATAGGAGCTAAGTTCAATTGCCAACTTCTGCTAGCTGTAAGTTTTGGTATGTTTAGGGTCATACTTTGATCGAAATCTCATTTTAGTCTTTAACATTCAATTATGACAGTCAGCATCTTACATTTTCACATTTTAGTTCATCCATTGTTTATTTCCACTGCCTGCAGTACTATTGCATCCCTGTGAGCCCTGTGTGTCCAATTTTGGCCATTGTAATATGTTAACTCTATTATCATCCTTCGATCTGATCATCAAAGAGGGCTTGGTTTACTCGTTTCACTTCACGGTTTTGAAATTGGCCTTCCGAAACATCATAATTGATTAGGTTTTGATTGGTTGATTAAGGCTGGCATACAATTGATGTACATAATCCATCCATAGTTTACTTCCCATATAGGAGAGAGATTGCTTTCTTATTTTGTAATTGGATTCATGTTAATAAATCTAAAACAATAGATTTTTGTAAGACGGTGTTGTTGTTTCTATAGTTCTCCTGTAATTGGCCTAGGGGCAAGGCCTTGGGTATTGGGGGTGTGCTCCCTCCAAGGTTCAGGGATCGAAACCTCTTAAGTGCTAACAATTTCTTAGGGCCATTAGACTGGAGAAAACCCTTAAATTCGTATATTCAATTGTGTATGTAATACAAGAGTATATCGGTTTATATAACAATCTAACCTAGGATTGAAAATGAAGCAATCCCTAATAGATATAAAATATATATAATACCATATATACGTAAAACCTAATATTCTCACAATTATTGATGATCGAGATGGCAACAGTGGAGTTTGAGCAACGACAACGACGACGACGACGACAATGGGTTTGGTTTTAAGTTTGATAAAAATCTTATTTCTTCACACTACATTTGTAAAAAGATTAGAAGTTTTCAAAATCGTTGCTTTTTTAATTATTTTCTTTGGCATCTTTTTGTAGTTTGAATAGGTTCTTTGTGTGGATTTGTGGGCTTTGTCGTATTTTTCCTTTTCATTATCTTATAAGTTGCTTGGTTTTTATATAAACAGCATTTCTTCATCGAAAACAAATTAGTTACTTATCTAGAATGTTCTCATTAAACTAATCGCCAATTAATAGTATTGTCAATTATTTTTTTGGTTATTAATTTCATTATTACCACGCATCCCATTTTTTTGGCAAGCAATCAACTAGTTGTTAAGTAATTTAACTATAACGTTTGTGATATCAACGCTATAAATTATCATAACTTACATATAATATACATAAAAAAGAAAAAGAAAAAAGAAAAGTGTATATTGTAAAAGGCCCCTTTTCAAAAGGCATTTTTATGTTGACATAAAAATGTGTTTAGTTTTTAAGATTTTATGTTCTTGATTAAATCCACAACAATTCTTGTAAGGTCATTATATTTTTATTTTGCAAATCTTTGAAAATATTTTTTCCTTTAACAAACTTCAATATATTATTGTACCAATTCTTATTTTATTTTTTTTCGATCCCTTTTTTTCCGCTAATTTTTGTTTTGTTTCTGGGACAATTGATGAAATTAGAAAGCCTTGAAGGTGCAAGATTTTTCTTTCTTTCTTTTTTTTTTTTTTTCATTTTTTTTTTATTAACTTTAAATTGTTTTATAAAAGAAATTGTCAAGTAGTCTTACACGCCACATGCAAAGAACGTGCTTTTTCACTAGTTTCTGTATATATGATCCCACACATATATGTTAATATATATTATTTAACAAGCACTTTAATAGCCATGTGTATATTTTCACATTACACGCTTTAATGTTCGTATATATATTTTTACATGAGCTACTCTCACTCTCGCTTCTCTCAACTAATTAGTTACATATCGACACTGAAATCTCATGGAGGGGTGCACGACTTTCTATCTCAGGAGATTCCCAATACCCCCTCCAATGACTTTGTGACAATCCTGTGAAGAGGGGTGTGAGACTTCCTCTCTCTAAAGATTCTTGACCCCCATTCAATGACTTTCTGACGCTTCTTCGATAAGCTCCAAATACACTTCTGTCATGTAGTAGATTTGGGTTTTTATGCATACGGAGAAGAGTTTGAAAGCTTCTGTGTAAGTCTGACACAGAGTGCTTTCTTCTTTCATCGTTCTTAAATTTTGTGATTATCAGTACCCATAATGGTTACCCATTACTGTTGTGGGTGTTCATGTGCTTTGGCAACCCATGGTTGCTAGTGTGGTTGTTGTTTTTTTTTTTTTTTTTTTTTTTTTTTTTTTTTTCGCGGCAGGTTTTTGTTGTTTGTGTAGGTTTCTTTATTTGGGCTTATGGGATTTGTTCTATTTTTCATTTTTTTTTCTTTATCTTGTAAGTTTCTTGGTTGTTATCTAAAAAAAAAATTAATTCCAAATCGACCCACTTAACCCAATAAAAATAAATACATATATATACTTTTCTTATATTTTTGTTATTTGTCTAGTTAATTTTATAATTAAATAATATAAAATTAATATTAATGTTTTATAAATAAGCGAGTCAGGCAGGAATAAGCTAAAGTTTATCATCCTAAATCCAACTTAAAAATTAAATGAATTTAAAATTTTAATTCAATCTAATCTTACAAATATCGAGCTTAATTGGGCCAGTGATGGGCCCATGAGCACCCCTATCCCCAACATTTAAAGCAAATGACACAGCAAAAGAATCTCTGGAAGTTTAGGTCAGACCTCTTCCCCTTCATGCTTCTTCACTTCTGCCTCTCTTCAAGTGTTTGGGTAAATTGTGGTCTGCCATCAACAGAAAACGAACATCACCGATTTGCGTCGGCTATTGTCGTCACCAATCTTCATGGCCCGTCTGTGTCGGCTATCTTGCTCGCCAGTCTTCATCGGCTGTCTTCCCACCGATGTAAATCTCTTCCCTTCCATTCTATACACGAATCAATGGATTGTGGTAAGCTGCCATATTTCGTAGATGTTCAACAGATTGGCCCCAAATAATAGTGGGTTTTGTTTGAATACAGTACTAATTGCTCTGATCTGTTACTTTTTTAAGATATGTTCGCATCAACTCTATGATATGTGAATTTTAGGGTCAGATCTTTTGGGTTGAATGAAACCAAGAGAGTGTGGGTGATCTTTTTCTTTTTGTACATGTTCTGTCATCATCTTATGTACTTTAGAGGTTCATTTTCTGCAGTCCTAATTCACTTCTAGAGTAGAGAAGTTCCATTGAGATATCCTGTATTGATGGTATTTTTGGGCATTTTTCTTTGGCTGTGATAAGGATAATGGTTCTGCTAATTTTTGAGTTCAGTTTAAAAGGGTGTATCTTACGAACATATGATCAGTTCATTGGATACTTTTAACAAATTTAACAATTTGTGAAGTCACTTTGATTTTTTTGGAAATACCATACCAAATTAACATTTCCCACTAATTTCAGCAAAGTCACTCTTTGGTGGTTATAATTTTCTGGGAGACACTTTACCAAATGATCTTACCATAGTCATTGCCAGAAAAGAAAAGCATACACTTTACAGCATTTGCCAGCAGGGGCAAAACTAGGAATTTTTTCTGGGAGGGGCCAACATATATGTGTATAAAATCCATAGCTAGTTTTGATACATTACTAATTTAACATAATTTCTTGTATAAGCATTGCAAAAGAAGTATTTTACTAGAAAACTAATAAATCTCACAAATAGTTTTTCTCAGTTTTTAAAAGTTTTGAACTATTGATTAGATCTCACTATGCAATAAGTTCATTCTTTTAGTTTATTTATTTATTAAATTTGGGTGAAAAATTAGTTATAAGCTTGATATGATATGGGATGCTCCAACTGCTTTTTCATCAAATTTAAGTAAAAGCTTGATTTGGTGAAAAATTTTGAATGCTCCAATCCTCACTTAAAAAATTTCATCAAATCCATTTTGAAAATTGGGTTTGGCTTCTCAAGTTCAAATCTCAACTTGAGAGAACTAGAAATGAGAACTTGAGGGGCTCGTGGGGCCCGCTACAGGTTATGTTTCAATGATCCGAACCGTTCATGTAGGGGCCTCCGTGTGTATCATCCATGAAAAAAATTATCTTAATCGGATAATGGTAACCTTTTCATTTTATCATGTTTGTTTCCGGAAAAATGGACAATGAGTATGTTTTTTGAAATAGACCACTCATATTTTTTTGAGACAAACACGGTAAAGGAAAATATTACGATTATCGGATTGAGCTAATTTTTTTCATCGATGATATGTGCAAAAGATCTTATGAAATGAATAGTTTGGATCATCGACACAAGACTTGTAGTGGGCCTTACGAGCCACTGAAGTGATGCCCAACTCTTAAAAATTCCATGCTTATCCCCAAAAGTTTGTTTCATCAAATTTGGTGAAAAACTTATTTTTGCCTTGATTTGATGAAAAGTTCGGTTAAAACTTGATTTGATACAAATTTGATGAAATAATTGGAGTCATTGTCATCAAATTCAAATTTGACACTAGATTTGGTGAAGGATGGGAGATTGCTGTAATGAATTATAATAGTGACCAGAACTCATCATAGTTGTAAGGAAAATGCTTGATTAAAAGGAATTCTAGAAGTGGCATTAATTTGTAATTAGTTAAAATAGAAAAGGTAATTTTTTAACTAAAATTTGGCTGAAATTTAACTTAGTTTGATGGAGATGCGTATTCTCTGTTCTTGTTCTGGGTTATGCACAGGGAAAAATGACCAACAGTAAAGGAACACTAGTTATTGGCTACAATTCATCGGAACATACACCGGCAACAGAATTAATTGACAGCAATGTAGATATTCTAACAGAGATCCTTACCCGTGTGCCGGCAAAGTTTGTCATCAGATTCAAGTGCGTGTCTAAGGATTGGTTCTCCCTAATCTCCAATTCACCATTTTCTCGCAACCACTCTAACCGACATCCCAGTGCCTTGTTCTCAGGACTATTCATCAGCCCTGTTACATCATTTGATGATGAAAAAGTCAAGTCTGTCTCACTTCACGGCCAACACCAAAGTCTTCTGACTTCGTCACTTCTTGATGGTGTTGGATATGGGTCTGGTACATTTAGGATTGAAGACTCTTGCAAAGGCTTACTATTATGCTTGAATGGCCCAACATGTTTCATTGTTTGTAACCCGACCACCCAGAAATACACAGTACTTCCCTATCACGGTGGCACTACGACATCTTCTATACCATTTCATAACAAAGTTTGGTGTTTTCTTGAGTTCTATGTTTGGTGGTTATTTGGCTTTTGATCCTTCAAAATCACCTCACTACATTGTTGTATTGGTAAGTTACATTAGGAATAGTGATGGCTGCTTTTACTTAATTGACATATACTCTTCGGAGAGCACTTATTGGACACACATGCGTGCTGCTGCACCACCAGGTTACCCTTTCGCAAAAAAGGTATTTTGGAATGGTTCAATTCATTGGATGAGTTACGATAACGTTTACATTCGATTTGATGTTGATGCTGAGAAGCCAATAGGAACTCCAATGCCTTCAAACCCTAAAATTCTCTCCGAAGAGAGAATTTGGTATTTTGGAGAATGCTGTGGCCATTTACTTTTTGTTCAGTGCTGTGATATGGGATTCAGAATTCTTGAGATGGAGAGGAACTACTGTTATTGGATTGAGAAGTACCAGGTCAATCTTAGACCCATAATATCTCTTTTTCCTGAGACAGAGAGAAGCAGACACGTGTGACCGGCCCATCATTAGGAAAATTGCTGTGCTATGTGTTGTGAAGGGAGCAAATGAAAAAGATTTTACTTTGGTGTTATCTATTCCTGGCAAAATTGTTTCCTATAATCTGAAGTGCAAGACAGTGAAGGTGCTCTGCGATTACCGAACTGGCTTTTATGAATGTCCTGGTTACAAGCACATTTCTTGTGTGTATGCTTTTAAGTATGTTTATGAATTCTATGAAAGCCTGTCCATTGTTTGAGCATGTCCTACATCTTGGAACAGATCAGATGTGCCTTTTTTAAGCTTGTTCTTGTCCTAAAGCTTTTGCAATACTCAATTTTTATTTTATTTATTTATTTATTTATTTTAAAGAATTCTACAATGTTTAAGCTATGCTCTTCATGTACTTCTTCCTTGTGAATGTTAGTGATGCTCTCTCATTTGGGGATTTATGCTTGAGTCAAATAATTATCCTTGTTTTTGATGTTTTAGTTTTTTAGCCAGTTCTTTATATGAAAATTTCTAAGACCAATTGAAAGATAGGTAGCTGTGGGAATTGACATCGAACCATATCAAAGAGTTTTAGAGTCAATAGAATATTACATAATGAAGAAATAAAGGAAGAACAATCTAAAACTCGTACAATTCACCTCATAATATTGCACATAGGTCTTATTGTTCGCATGCTTACAGGTTAGCATGACAAGCAATATTGTTCCATCATTGCGGTATGTAGTGCATGTTTTGTTGCTAAATGGAAGTAAGGTGCAGTGCCTTCTCTGAATTTTCTCTCCTTTCCCGTTCATCTTGTAGACCAATGTATGACAAAGTCGAAGAATAAACAAGGAGCTAACTTTCTATTTTGATACTTTTCTCTCTCATTTCTTTCTCATTCTATATCTGAAAGTCTTGATGTGTCTGCGCCCAGTTGGTCTGATTCCTTTCAAGTTTTGCAACAAGGTAAAGCTTTCTCTTGATTTCATTCCCATAATTTACAATTTTATTACTTGTTTTGATTGTTTTTACGAATTCATCGGAATGTGTTGGAGTACACAATTGGTCTTATTATATAAAATTGATTCGAGAAATAATACACACTACAAAAGGTGCACATAAAAAATGTATTCAAAATTTCAGCCACAACAGTTTTTACTAAAATTTTAACTTGTAATCTTAGTTATGAATCATTTGTTTGTGGTGAGTATGATTATGAGCCTTTGTTGTGATTGGTTAATCGAAGTGTCTATGGATATATATATATATATTTTTAATGAACCAAATTGGTTTGAGCTGGGAGGTTTTGTGGTGTTTAGTTATGAAATGAAATGATCTTGACTATGAGGTTTTGTGGTGTTCTCTTATGAAACGGAGAAGTCTTGATTATGAGAATTTTGAGGTCTGTAATTATGATCCAATTTGGTTTTTATTTTAACCCAAATTGGTGTACTAATAATGAACTATTGTAACTAAAATTCTGAAGTGTATGTCATGTATAATTTTTTATTTTTGAGTATGTATACTATCACTTCCCCAATTGAAGAACCAAATCAGCTGCACAACCTAGAAATCAATTCAGAAAATAATAATAATAATAGTAATAATAATAATAAAAACCCCATTTGGAGGGGTGACAAAAAAAAAAAAAAAAAAAAAAAACACCATATGGGGGGGAGGAGAATTTTTATATGACATGCACAACATGATACGAGCGCTATACAAATTTAGTGGATTAGAATTAAAAAAATTTCAATACAAAATCAGTTATAATGTAATACAATGACACGATAAATAAACAAGTCAAGTCATAGCCAATTTAGTACAACTTGATTAATGGAGATTTAGTTACACTTTAATGTTATTTTCACTAAAAAATGCCATGTGCTGTTTAAATTTCTTATGTAATTCGATCCAATTAAATAAATAAAAAAAATTGTAAAATAAGGTTTTAGGGTCAATATAATCATTTTATATTGGGGAAATTGCAAATAAATACTAGCATTTTGGGAAAGACATATCATTTCAATGGAAATGTTATCCTGTTTATCAATGTAGATGGAAGACCAAAAAACAATTACAATATCATGGATTCAGGGTTTTATAGGACAGAAATACCCCTAACACACTCCCAACCTCTCTCTCTCTCTCTCTCTCTCTCTCTCTCTCTCTCTTCCCTTCCCTTTTTTGCTTTTCTCTTCCCATGTGTCTCACTCATTTCTATTGGGGCAAATTACACTAACAGTTCCTATAGTTTGGGGTTTGTATCAGTTTGATCCCTGACTTTTTAATTGTGATACATTTGACTTTGAATTTTGAATCTTGTTCTAAATAAGGACAATTGAAGATACCATTACTTAATTTCAAGGACAAAATCGTCAATTTGATAAAATATAAACTAATTTGACAAAAATAAATGTCAAAAAAATATTTTTAAAATTTTAAAAATTATTTCTACCCATCAAAGATAAAATTATGTAAAATTGATAAATCTTTTACACATTTATTTATTTATTTATTTTACAAAATTAATTTTTATTATGTGTTTGGATGATGCCCATGTAATTAGGGATGGCAATTTGAAACCGGCCCGACGGGGACCTGATCCTCCGATCCCGATTTAAACGGTTTTTCCCAAAAAATATCCCCAACAAAACGTGGATGGTATTAAAAAATTATTATCTGATTAATTTCGGGCCGAGGACGGTGATAAGTGTCAAATCCCTGGCCCTAGCCCGGCTATCCCGACGTATTATATATATATAATATAATATGCTTTATGCATATTATATAATATGCTTTATACTGATTATATAATATTATTATATAATATTATCTACACACTCTCTCTTCTTATCGCTTTCATTAAAATATCTATATACTCTCTCTCTTCTTATCTCTTTCATCTCTACTATCTCTCTCTCTTTTCACCTCCTCTGATCTCTCATCCCTTCCTCACCGTATCTCATCCCTCTCACAGTGATGAGAGTCTCACTCAGTTAGTCTCTCTTCCGTCGTCTCTCGCAGCCTCGTCCTCCGTCGGCTCTGTCGCCTCTCGCCTCCTCTTCTGTCGGCGTCGCCTCTCGTTTCCTACTCCGCCTTCTCTTCTCTCTGCCACGGCAGATCTGAGAAGATCCCGCCACCGCCACCGCCGACTTCATCCCTCCTCCGCCAGATCTGTCTCTACTTTTTTTATTTATTTTTTTATTTTTTGATGATGTTGCTGCCTTGATGATGTGTTGATGAATTTTTTTTGTTTTGTTTTGTTTTGTTTTGTTTTTTTTTTTTGATGATGTTGTTTGCTGTCGTTGATGATGTTTATGTTGATGATTTTTGAACTTTTTTTTTTTTTTTTTTATGATATTGCTGATTGTGAATGATGTTGTTGATGATGAGTACGGGGATAAACCAGGGTCGGGGAAACCCGATCCCCGTAGGGGGGGCTGGGGGGTTGATGGATTCCCCCCCGGGGATCGGGGCCAGGGACGAGGAACATGGTAGTTTAGGGGATCGGGGACGGGGAGAGTGATCCCGGCCCCGGCCCGTTGCCATTCCTACATGTAATGGGTGGTTGTTAGAATTATAATGTGTAATCGATATATTTAATATATGAAATATTTTTAGTTTTGGATTTTTGGTTTAATGGATTGGTTTAATAATGATATTAAAGTTGTCGCCATATTTGACTTTTAAAAAAAATAGAAACTAATTTAATGAAATTAAAAACTACTCATTACATGATCATCATCCAAACACATAATAAAAATTAATTTGATATAAATAAATAAAGATATAAATGTTTAAAAGATTTATCAATTTTATATAATTTTATCTTTAGTAGGTAGATATAATTTTTAAATATTCAAAAATATTTTTTTGACATTTATTTTTACCAAATTAGTTTATATTTTATCAAATTGACGATTTTGTCATTGAAATTAAGCAATAGTATATTCAATTGTCTTTATTTGGAACTAGATTCAAAACTCATGGTCAAATATGTAACAATTGAAAAGTCAGGGATTAGAGTGATACAAACCCCAAACTATAGGGACCGTTAACGTAATTTACCCATAATGAATTAATCTTTGAATATTTCTAAATCATAGCAATTCAAATAATGTGCACTTTTAATAATAAGAAGTAAAGTTAAAATTGGTTATTTACGGCACATGAATTTGCCATGACAACCAAAACTTATGGTTTAGTTTAGTTCACAATACACAGTTCGGTCCCAATTCTAAAAATAAGCAAACCATACTATTCAATCCGCGGTTTATACTTGTGGATTTGATTTGCAAATCAAACTAGATTTTTTAGATATACATACATATATAATTTGTTACCTATTGTAAACGGTTAAATATTTTACTGCCTTGTTTGGCAATGAGCTAACATAACTAAAAAGTCGAAAAGTTATTGCAAGTTGTTATATTACTTTTTTTTATTTTTTTGTACAGTGGGTCATAATTTATATATATTTGATACTTTGGTTTGGGAAGTGGCTATTCTAGTTGGATTTTTAATTTTTAATTTATTTTATTTTAGGGACACTTACCAATCAGTCCTATTAACTAGATTTATTAACCTACAAGTCATGACTGATAAATTTATCACTGTAAATTTATTCATAAAAATAAGAGAGATTGATAAATTTATCAATAGAACTTATTGGATAATTAGTGTAAGTCCCAAAAGTAGGACCTATTAGTAATTTAGCTTCTTTTTTTTTTTTAAATCAAAATTTTGAGGCGAATGTTTTACGGGTTCAATCAATTTGGTTTCAAATTTTTTTATAGTTTGATTTGGTTTTAAGAGAAATGTTAGAAACTCATATTTTTAGACCTACAAATTCACCCATCATGATGTGGAAAGAGAGTTGGGTCTTATATCATTAGAGATGTAATAAATAAAAAAAATTGACACCTATTAACCACATCATCCAGGGTTAAAATTGTAAGAGTATTTTTTGTGGTTTCGAATATTTTCCTTGAAGGTCAAGAACCAAAGTCAAATTTCAATCGGGGATAAGTTACACCATTAATCTGTCTAGATTAAATGAAGTATAACCCCCAGTACTTTTAATTTAAACAATTAAAACTTTATACTTTTAGTTCTATTGCAATATGATCATCCCTTCGTCACTTATTTTTTGAATTTTAAATACAAAAAGCCCATGTAAAAAATTAAATAGACCAAAATAGAATTCAAAACAAACAATAAGAACTATCTCGGTGGTTTCTATAGTTTGTTTAAAATTGATCCTTCTAGTTTTACACGTTCAAATTTTTAATTTAAAAGTTAACAATACATGACCGATAAATCACATTGCAACAAAATTAAAAATTTAAATATCAAATTATTTATATTAAAATTGCAAAAGTCAAAATAAAATTTCTTTCAAACAAGGAAATCAAAAGAGAAATAACAAATCAATAAAATTTCCAAAAATAAATTAAAAATTAATAAAAATTTTGAGGGGAATTTATTAGAAAATCATCTTTTAAATACTTGTATGTCAATTAGTCCATAAGATATCCTTGTATTTTAATAAATCCTATTAATTTGGATATTTGATCTGTCAAATCCTAATTTTCATATTTAAAGTATTTTATGGATAATTTTACATTTATAAATATTTTTAAATCTTTAGCAACTTAGTGATGTGAACATTCACATTAAATAAATTTGACAGTGTGAATGTTCACGTTGACAGTGTTAATGTTTACATCATAAAACATTTACACTGTCAATGTGAACATTAATGCGCACTTCACTTATTATTATTATTAGGGGTATTTTGGTAACTATGTTGCCCAAATGACTTTTTGTAATATAAGAAAATAATTTCGACAAAGTGGAATATAAGTAGGTGAAAAATAATTTTTTTTGAGACTTACGTGTAGGTCCTAATAAGTGGACTTATTGCCCAATAAGTTCTATAATAATTAATGACATTTTTCATTAAAATTTATTTAAAAACGTCAGTAATTGTTAATTTTCAACGACATGTCACTAATTGCTTTCGTTTGGATGTGAGTTGGTTTTTTGATTTTTTAGCATATGGCTAAAAAACCTCGTTTGTGATGGATTTTTTGATTTTTTTTGACTTTTGTGAAAGAGAAAATAAAATGATTATGATTTGAATGTGATATTTTGTCTTATTGGCTTTTTAACATATTTTATCTTTTTGTGGCTATTTTAGCACAGACTTTTTATGCCAATAATTTTAAAAAATTGTTACAAAAAAATATTAATTTACAACTTTCAGTGACATTTTGAAAAATTTGTCACAAAAAAGTTATCAATTATAAGTTAGTGACAGTTTATAAAAATCGAGACAAAAAAAAGTCACTAATTGTCAATTTTTAACGACATGTAAAAAATCGTCACAAAAAAATTATTTTTAACAACGATTTTATTAGGATTTATTTTCAATAGGATTTGCTCAGAATTAAATCCAACTATTAAATATTAGTAGTTCACCCTCTTTTTTTTTTTTTAATCAATATTAATAATAAATTTTTTTAATTTTTTTCATGATTTCGAATAATATATATATATTTGTAATATTACCACTGGATTCTATCCCCCTCAACCAAACTAGAAGGATTTTATTATTATAAAAAATGCTAGACACCCTAAAAAGTGTACAGCAGAAGAAAAACAACGAAGCTTATCATCGGCTGTACTTGGTCGGAATTTTCATTCGCCGTTGAATTCAGATCTCCTAACAGAGATCCTTATCCATGTCCCACCAAAATCCCTAATCAGATTCAAGTCGGTCTCAAAGCAATGGCTATCTTTCATCTCCGACTCCCAATTCGCCTCCGACCACGCTCGCCGAAATCCCACACTCGATGATGGTACGATTGAACGTTCTTTTCTAAATTTCTCTCTTCTTCTTAAGTATTTGTTAGTTTCTTGGTCTGTGATGTTATGCTACTATCATCTTTTGATTCTTCATTCATCACTTAAGGCTGAATTATCAATTTTGTAGCTTTATATGTGAGCCCTGTTTTGACCACAGTAATTCATTCACGCAAGTATCATTTTGATTGTTCTGATTACGACAGAGGGTATGTTAGTTAAACTCATTCACTTCCTGGTTTTAATCTCCTAGTTATGACGTAGTTGGCTGGAATGGTTTTAAATTTTCTAGGAAGGAGTAGAATATATTGAAACAATCTGTTGTTTGCAACTCTCATTAATTATTAGTAGTTCCTTCTTGTGAAGACAAGAGAGAGACTAGGTTTCTTCTTTTGTAAAATGTTTCTAGGGAATAAGTTAAAAAATTATGAAAAAGATCTTGTAAGTCCATGCTGCCTCACTAGTTCTTCCAGAATAAAATGAATTTCCTTAACAAATCAAGAGATGTAAGGTGTTAGTTTACATATGAACCAATAATTGTGTTCAGAACTGTGTAAATAACAATTATGAAAAAATATATATAAAAAGAGAGAAGCACAAAAACTACGTTGGTATAATTTGATTTAACACACAATTGTGATTTAAAAACCGTGTTCAAGTTTGGAAGGCTCAACTTGGTCTCTTCGCTTAGTGAGGGTTGGAATCTGGTAAACCTCATGCATTCTCATGGGGACGTACATGATTGAGTCTATTAATTTGGTCTACGTTTGTGTTGTTTGAGTTTTCAGTTTGTTTTTTATTGGAAAATTTCAAAGGCCAATTGGATGATAATTAGCTCCAAAAATTGAATATGGTTGGTCCATTTTAAGAAACCTGAATATTGAATGTTTTAGAACTGCAAATTGATTATAAAAAAGAAAAATTAAAAAAAAAAAAGTTTCAGAAAAGTGGGTTGTAGTCCTTGAAATAGCATCTTATAGTAGGAGCTAAAGTTCAATTGCCAACTTCTGCTAGCGGTAAGTTCTGGTGCGTTTAAGGTCATACTTTGATCGAAATCTCATTTTAGTCTCTTAACTTTCAATTATGATAGTCAGCATCTTACATTTTCACATTTTAGTTCATCCATTGTTTATTTCCACTGCCTGTAGTACTATTGCATCCCTGTGAGCCCTACGAGTCCTATTTTGGCCATTGTAATACGTTAACTCAATTATCATCCTTTGATCTGATCACCATGGTTTTGAAGTTGGCCTCAGGAAACATCATAATTCATTATGTTTTGATTGGTCAATTAAGTCTGACATACAATTGATGTGCATAAATCCATCCATGGTTTACTTCCCATATAGGAGAGAGATGGCTTTCTTATTTTTTAATTGGGTTCATGTTAATATATCCAAAACAATAGATTTTTAAAGATGGTGTTGCTGTTTCTATAGTTCTCTTGAAATAAAATGAATCTCCTCAACTACTCTTAGCAGAGAAGTAAGGTTTCCGGTAATTTAGCAACCAACAATTATGTTTAAGGCTGTTTAAATAACAATAATAAGAACAAATGATGATCGGAGATAAATTGAAACCAAGTGTTTTCTACTTTTTCACTTCCCAAAATGCCCTCAGTCACAATGTTTCTGCACTATACAACTGCAACCAAGAGTTACAGCGTTTGGTATGGAATGGCCTTTTCCTGCCACCAAGGGTTGAAGGGGTTTTCTACCGTTATTGAATATTTACTTGTTACATTGCAACTGAATTCAAAAAGTTGCACCCAAGGTTATCAAAATCGGTATCCTACATTGGATCGTTGGAGGAGTTTACTTGACGGATCGTAGAATTGAATCGAAGATCATAAGATCCTGCTAAAATTGACAAATTATGTAATCGAAGATCAAAAGTTGCACCCTCTGCCACTACAAGAGCGTCATAGATGACGACAGCACCGAGATCCTCCAGATCTACTATATAGTTAAAATATAGATCTTATTGAAAAGTATATAGATATATAGAGAGAGGGAGATAGAAAGATCTGGTTCTAGCGCCGCCACAGTTATTGCTTCTGTCGCCGTCGAAGAGGGATAAAGTGTGTGGTAGCAAAGGAGTGAGCTGGTGCCATAGCTTCCTCAAATCCATCATCGAAACTCCGATGAGTCTATCATCCGATACAGAAACCCTAGGCCGACAATGATGGTTTTGGAGAACGATGATTGGACAGATGATATATACAGAGATGTATATGACAATGATGGACCGAGGGGGGGCTGGCAGGGGTGACCGCCACCTCCAAAGTTTTGAGAAAACCCCCTAGATATAGTCATAAAATTACAAATTGTAATAACTCCAAAATGCATATCATGAGTATATTAATTTAATTATGTGTTTAATTTTAATTGTGATGTGCCATGTGTGATTCAAATGCTATTTATGTGTTTTGTAAGAGTTTTGAATCCATATCTGTTCATCGTAGGAAAATCTATTCTGAATCCTACTAAAATTTGAAATTGAGAGCTGTGAAGGCGACAAAAACTGAAATTGATTATTTTATTGTGATCAGTGTAATTTTTAGAGTTTATTGTGAAATTTATTCACTGGGCTCTAGCTCACTATTTAATATATGTATGTAGGTGATTAAGCACCGAAACAAACTTAGCGGTGTTGACCCGAATCCTGTTTTTGTCAAGCCAACTACCGTGCCTCACTGCAAGGTTCCAAACTCTCATGTGTCAAGGCTTTTGGCTGGTTCAAGATCCGCCCATCTATAAATGTGAACTAATGAAATGAAGTTTTTGTTCTATGACTTTTGATAACAAGATTTAATTCCCTAAATTATGTTATCTTTTGTACATATGTAATGCCTTCAACTTGATATAAAGGTTTGTTTTGTTCATTTAAGTCCGCACAGCTCATTGGATGTTTTATTTTATTATTTATTGGCTTCCACTAGCCCCGTTTATCGTCAACTATTAAGTAGGCCTTTGGTAATCACGGATTACTAGTCGGTTATGACACTAAACCTATAGGGACGGGTTTGAATCGTAACACAAATATTTTTAAATTATATAGGCTCGCCACCTCAAAGTTTTTGCAAAAAATTTAAGAAGCGCCACCCCTTAAATTTTGTACTTTAAAATTTTATTTTTTTTGATAAATACTAAATAATAATAATAATAATAATTTATTTTTTAAGTATGATTACTTTTTTATTTTAAATGTAATAATGTTAAAATAATTGAGAATTTATTTGTTAATATGTTAAAGTCCTTTTTGTCTGATTAGGGCCCAAATTTTTTAGTTGTTTGCTCATAACTAAATAAAAAAAAAAAAAAAATTAAAAATAATTACTCAAGAAGATACAAGTCTCAATCATATGTAGGCAGCAGTAGCCTACCTAGAGCAGTCATCACACATTCAAAACAAAGAAGCTTCTCTTCTCTCTCTTATTTCACAACCAGTGAACCCAAATCATCAAAACCAATGACCCAAAACACAATCTCGCTCTCATGCGTCACGAGTCTTCCAGCGTTCAAGATCATGATTCCTCCGGCAATACTTTGGCACTCTCTCTCTCTCTCTCTCTCTCTCTCTCTCTCAAAAGAAAAAGAAGAAGAAGAGTTAGGGTTTATTATTTGGGGAAAAAAGATTGGACTATGAACTTGGTAATGTTGGTAATGGAACTATTTGTGTAATTCTCAGTCAACTAATTATACTTTTGTATTATATTTCTATTGACCTGTTGCTTGTTATGTTAATTTTTTTATTGTTTACCCATTGAAAATGGCATGTCCTTTGTTAGATTAGATTATATTGTTAGTATGCTTCTTACCTAGTAAGTAACAAAAATTGTTTAATAATTTTCAGGTTCTTAAATCAAATTGAGATGAATGTTAGGTGAAGTACGGTAAACAAAAAAATTGGTTCTTTCTTTAAGAAAAGAGGCTCTCAAGATATATAAGTTAATGCAACTACAAAACCTCCACTGATAATGTTGAAGCTTCAATTCTTGAACAACGTCCTTGTAAAGTGCCTAGAATAGAATCCAAAGAAGTTGATACATCTTCTTTGGTAAGGGATCCAGGACTACGACCACAAATTTGGGATTATTTGATATCTCAATGTGATGAGCTTCGACAAGCTTACATCAAATTTGGACCATACCAACCTGACAACCAACCTTTTGAATAGAAGAATGAGCGTCATTTTCTAGCTTCTTCGTACAAGTTATTTCCAGATTGGCTAGAATATTCTCCAACCAAACATTATGCCTTTTGTCTTCCTTGCTATCTTTTTACAAAACCGAATGGATGCACTACTTCTAGCGCTTTCATTTTTGATGGATTTTCTTCATGGAAGAAAGTCAATAGTGGAAAGAATTGTGCTTTCTTAACTCATACAGGAAAGGGTCCTAATTCATCGCACAAATTGATGTTAAATCTTGCCATGATTTAACAAATCAATCACAACACATTGAGAATATAGTTGAGAAACAAACTTCTCAACAAGTTGCAAAAAACCATTTGCGGTTGAAGACTACGATAGATGCTGTCAAATGGCTTACATTTCAAGCTTGTGCATTTAGAGGTCGTGATGAAAGTCATGATTCTAATAATCGAGGGAATGTTATTGAATTGATGGCATCTTATAATGCGGATGTGGCAGATGTTATGTTACACAAAGCTCCTCAAAATGCTTCATGCTACTTGTATCGAATTCAAAAAGAGATTCTTAATATTTTCTTTGACAAAATACAAAGATTCATTCGTGAGGAGATTGATGAAGCAAAAATTTGCATTATAGTGGATGAAGATCGAGATGAATCAAAGAGGGAGCAAATGGCCATTGTTCTAAGGTTTGTTGATAAAGATGGTTTTATAAAGGAGCATTTTTTTACATAGTTCATGTATCGGATACAACATCAGCAACTTTGAAAAAAGAAATATGTATTGTCCTATCTCGTCATAATCTCAGTGTACAAAATATTCGTGATCAAGGGTATGATGGTGCTAGTAATATGCGTGGAGAATGGACTGGGTTGCAGGCCTTATTTCTTCATGGCTGTCATTTTGTGTATTATGTTCATTGCTTTCCTTACCGACTCCAATTTGCTTTGGTAGCGACAACAAGAGAGGTTATACCCATTGCCCAATTTTTTTTCTTATTTGGCTCACATTTAATCTATGTGGCTCTTCTTGTAAGAGCATGATTAGTTGAAAGTTGCTCAAGCTGAAGAAATTGTAGCAAAACTTGCCATTGATGAAGTTAAAATTGATAAAGGCAAAAATCAAGTTGGGACATTGAAATGGGCTGAAGATACTTGATGGGGTTCTCACTTGGGATCTATTTCCAATTTGATAAATATGTTTAATGCAACTTGTTCAGTCTTAAGTAATGACATCAATGATGGAGCCACCTCTACTCAACGTGCAGATGCAGATGGAGTTTATGATAAGATTACATCTTTTGAGTTTGTGTTTATCTTACATCTTATGAGAGATATTATGGGGACTAATGATGATATTTACCAAGCTTTGCAACGTAAATCCCAAGATATATTGAATGCAATGCATCTAGTGTCAACTACAAAAGCACTTGTTCAAAAATATAGAGAAGATGGATAGATTCCTTTGTTGGAGAATGTTAAACTATTTTGTGAAAAATATGACATAGATATTGCTGATATGAGTGCTCGTTACGTATCTGATAGAGGTCGTGTTTGTCACCAAAGAGATCACATTACTATTGAGCATCATTTTTAGGTTGATATTTTTACAATTATATGTGATTCTCAATTGCAAGAATTGGACAATAGACTTAAAGAAGATGTACTGGTCTTAGCTTTGTTTTAGATCCTAAGGATGATTACTGTTCGTTCAAAATTGAAGATATATGCAAGCTTGCAAATCAATTTTATCCTAATGACTTTACAGAGCAAGAAAAAATACATTTGAAATTCCAATTGCAAAACTACAAGATTGACATCCTTAAATATCCTGAGTTTTAGCAGCTGTTGACAATTTCTGACTTGTGCCAAATGTTGGTAAAAACAAGGTAGTCAACAATTTATCCTCTTGTCGATAGATTAATTCGTCTTGTTCTAACTTTACCAGTTTCTACAGCGTCAACAGAATGTGCATTTTCAACCTTGAAAATTGTAAAGATTAGATTGCGCAACAAGATGGAGGATGATTTTCTTTCAATTGCTCGAGATTTTGATGTAGATTCCATCATAGATGCTTTTTATATTATGAAATAACGTCAAGCATAACTTTAGATGCCTAAGTAGATATGTAGAGCAAATAGTTACTTTTTTGAAAATTAATATGAATTTACTAGAACATATCTAATTGTATTTTGATAATATTTTGTAATTATTTACAATGAATGGAAACATCTAATTATATATTTTTGTGATATTTGGGTAGAAATTGATATTGTATATCACATGCTCATTACAAATTTTTTGATTGCATGTACACTCGCCCCCCCAACATTAGAATCCTACATCCATCCCTGTGTATATGGATGCACAGAGGAAGAAGAAGAAGAAGAAGAAAAAGAAGAAGAAGAAGAAGAAGAAGAAGAAGAAGAAGAGAGAGAGAGAGACTGATATTTGTTTGTTGCATTAGGGTTTGAACGGTAGAGTATATGTATATATATAGGTTGTTTGGTCTTTTTGCAAAAGTATGTTCTTATTGGGAAAGTAATTTGACACATGGACTTTTAGATAGAAGAAATCTAAAATTGGATTTATGAACCGGAAGCCTTTTAAAAATTAAATCAATTTGATAATCGTAATTTGTTTAATAATTAAAAAAATGGTGATAATTATACTATTTTTTTATAAAAAAAATATGATAAATTAAATTTATTAAAATTATCACATTGATCAATTTTTTTTTTATTTTTATTTTTATGAATAAAATATATAAAATATCTAACAAAATAAAAAGTTTCAATCACTAAACAAGACTCGTGATAAATTTTACATACCCCAACAACACCCTCTGATCTATATTATGGACAATAGGGATTCTGGCGTCTTACAACTTATTATACCAATATTTGTTTATTTTATTTATTTTTATGAATAATTTATATTTATATGATTCCAATAGCACAGGTGGCTCGAAACGAATTAGGATCTACTTCTTGATCTCTCTCCTTATCTCTCTACATACTGGGCTATTGGACCCACTTTTGGGCTCAATTTCAATGATCCGAACCGTTACATTTTAAGATTTGTTAATATATGATATCTGTAAAAAATTAAATTGATCGGATATCAGAAACTATGTGTTTGGATCATCGAACTAAAAATCATTTTTTAAAAAAAATTTAATAAATAATTTTCCGAATACATACTTTTTAATATCTGATCAACTTGATCTTTTATAGAGATGATATACTCAATAAATTTTAAAATGTGAACGATTAAATTATCAAAATTAAGGCCAAGTTTGGGAACACTCCAAAAAGTAAAAAAGTCAAAAAGTTACTCAAAAAGTTAGAAAGTTATTACTATTCATCAAAAATCAACAATTACGACTGCACAATTCCCAATTCTAATTTTCCCCTACAAATCAATTTTTACAATTTTTTATTACACATTTTTCCATAAAAAATTAACAAGTTAACCTAAACATTCATATTTTTAACCTCAACTTTTTAATCTAAAAAAATAAAAAGTACATTTATTTAAGATATCCAAAACAACTCCTAAATCTAAAAATAAGCCCAGTGGCCAAGTAAATAAGGAGACGAGGAGAGAGATCAATTAATTATGCTGGAAACAAGCAAGTGGTAGCCTTTAAATTAGCCTAAGAGCATCTCCAACCCATCCTCCATATCTTCAAATATGGAGGATTTGCTCCTCCAACCCACCCTTCAAATTCATCTCCATTTGGGAGGAGAATGAGTTCATCCTCCATATATGGAGGGAGGATGAAAAAATAGAGGATCCTCCAAAACACTATTCATTTATATATTTGGTATCATATTACAAATAACTTTTAATTTATAAATTTAATTTTTATAAAATTGACATCATTAAAAAGTATAAAATCATACCTTTAAAATGAGTATAATATTAAATATATTTTACAAAAGTTTTAAAATTAAATATTTATTAATGAATAAAAATGACTTTTTGTATAGAGTTTAAATGAAGAAATGAAGGATTGTGGTTGGAGTTTGAATGAATAGTGACTTCCTCTATATTTACTTTTTGAATAAAAAACATTATTTTCATCCTCTTAATGAGAGGATTGCATTGGAGATGCTCTAAGGTATAAATTGGTAGTACCGAAGAGGTCCTTTAAAATAACGCCATCCCCGACAAGGAAGATTCCTTACAAAAAGTCGTTCCCTATAGGGCGTTCTCTATTCTTGCAGAGTCAAAATTGAGCCATGAAAGCATACAGCAAAACAAGAAGCAGCAGAAGAAAGCTAATCATCGGCTGTACTTCATCGGAACATTCATTAGCTGCTGAATTAATTGCCAACAATTCAGATCTCCTAACAGAGATCCTAATCCGAGTTCCAGCAAAATCCCTAATCAGATTCAAGTCGGTCTCAAAGCAATGGCTCTCTCTCATCTCCGACTCCCAATTCGCCTCCGACCACGCTCGCCGAAATCACCATTCCTCCGTCTCAGCCTTATATTTCTACTCAAACCGTAGGTCTCCCGATGAACAACTCCAGTCTCTATCAATTGCTGGACACCAAACGCTTCTTCCCACACTCTCCTTTCTCGATGGTGTCGTTGTATCAAGTTCTGCAACTACGATTGAACGCTCTTGCAATGGTTTAATCTTGTGCTCTAATGGTTTCGGAAAACCCCCATATATTGTTTGTAATCTCACCACAAAGAAATTCTCACTTCTTCCTGATATTGGTCCAACTTCATCTGAATCGTATCGTAAATATGCTGCCGCTTTCTTGGCTTTTGATCCTTCGAAATCGCCTCACTACAAAGTTTTATTGTTTAGTTTCAGTTTTGTTAATAATGGACGCTGGGTTGAAATTGAAATTTACAGTTCCCAGACTTCGTCTTGGAAACACATTTCTGTGCCTGATCCGCGAGGTGTGCCATTCATGTTCAGCGTGTTTTGGAACGGAACAATTCATTGTATAACATATGCGAATGTTCATGTTCGATTTGAGGTTGAGGAAGAGAAATTCATACAAACCCCAATGCTTCGAAACCCTAAAATCCGTTCTCCTGATAAGATTAGGTATTTTGGAGAATGTGGTGGCGATTTGCTTCTTATTCAGACTCCTCGGCCTTGTGCTATGGGATTCAGCATCCTTCAGATGCACAGGGATTACTGCGGGTGGATTGTGAAGTACCGGGTCAATCTTAGACCCATTTTATCTGTATTTCCTAAGACAGAGTGCAAAACCATAGTCACATGCTCTGAATTTAATGTGTTCTGTGTCGTGAAGGGAGCGAATGAAAAAGATTTTACATTGGTGTTAGCTATCCGGGGCAAAGTTATTTCTTATAATGTCAAGTCCAAGACATTGAAGGAGCTTCATGATTTATCAACAGATGATCTTGTTTATTGGGGAGCAAGTTGGTGTGATACTTATCAATTCATTGAAAGCCTATCACCTGTTTGATCATTGTCCTACATGTTTCTACTTCTTTCTTCAGCAGATGGTATGTCCCTCAATAAACTTTTCTATATTTCTATCTGTTTAAGTATTTGTTATTGTTAGTTTCTTGGTCTGTGATGCTATGGGACTATCATCTTTTGTTTTAAAGCTTGCATTACAAATAGATTTGTCATTCATCAATTAAGGTTGAAATACAACTGATGTACATAGCATAGCTCCTGCAGTAATAGAGCATCACTGTGATTATCAATTGTGTTGCTTTATATGTGAGTCCTGTTTTGACCACAGTAATTCATTCACTCAAGTATCATTTAGATTGTTCTGATTACCAAAGAGGGTTTGTTAAACTCATTCACTTCCTGGTTTTAATCTCCTAGTTATGATGTAGTTGGGTGGAATGGTTTTAATTTAAATGCTCTAGGAAGGAGTAGAATATATTGAAACAATCCGTTGTTTGCAACTGTCATTAATTATTAGTAGTTCCTTCTTGTGAGGACATGAGAGAGACTAGGTTTCTTCTTTTGTAAAATGTTTCTAGCAAATAAGTAAAAAATTATGAAAAATATTTTGTATGTCCATGCTGCCTCACTAGTTCTTCCAGAATAAAATGAATTTCCTTAACAAATCAAGAGATGTAAGGTGTTTGTTTACATAGGAATCAATAATTGTGTTCAGAACTGTGTAAATAACAATTATTAAAAAAAAAAAAAAGATTAAAAGAATATAAAAAGAGAGAAGCACAAAAACTACGTTGGTATAATTTGATTTAACATGCAATTGTGATTTAAAAACCGTGTTCAAGTTTGGAAGGCTCAACTTGGTCTCTTCGCTTAGTGAGGTTTGGAATCTGGTAAACCTGATGCATTCACATGGGGACGTATATGATTGAGTCTATTAATTTGGTCTACGTTTGTGTTGTTTGAGTTTTCAGTTTGTTTTTTATTGGAAAATTTCAAAGATCAATTGGATGATATTTAGCTCCAGAAATTCAATATGGTTGATCCAATTTGAGAAACCTGACTATTGAATCTTAGTTTTTAGTGCTGCAAATTGATTATATAAAAAAAAAGGGTCCAGAAAAGTAGGTTGTAGTCCTTGAAATAGCATCTTACAGTAGGAGTTAAAGTTCAATTGCCAACTTCTGCTAGTGGTAAGTTCTGGTGCGTTTAGGGTCGTACTTTGATCGAAATCTCATTTTAGTTTCTTAACTTTCAATTATGATAGTCAGCATCTTACATTTTCACATTTTAGTTCATCCATTGTTTATTTCCACGGCCTGCAGTACTATTGCATCCCTGTGCGCCTACGAGTCCTATTTTGGCCATTGTAATACGTTAACTCAATTATCATCCTTTGATCTGATCACCGAAGAGGTCTTGGTTTACTCGTTTCACTTCACGGTTTTGACGTTGGCCTCAGGAAACATCATAATTCATTATGTTTTGATTGGTCGATTAAGGCTGACATACAATTGATGTGCATAAATCCATCCATGGTTTACTTCCCATATAGGAGAGAGATTACTTTCTTATTTTGTAATTGGGTTCATGTTAATATATCCAAAACAATAGATTTTGTAAGATGGTGTTGCTGTTTCTATAGTTCTCCTGAAATAAAATGAATCTCCTCAACAACTCTCAACAGAGAAGTAAGGTTTCAGGTAACCTAGCAACCAACAATTATGTTTAAGGCTGTTTAAATAACAATAATAGGAACAATGATGATCGGAGATAAATTGAATCCAAGTGTTTTCTACTTTTTCACTTCCCAAAATGCCCTCAGTCACAGTGTTTCTGCACTGTACAACTGCAACCAAGAGTTACAGCGTTTGGTAAGGTAAGGAATGGCCTTTTTCTGCCACCAAGGGTTGAGGGGGTTTTCTAACGTTGTTGAATATTTACTTGTTACATTGCAACTCAATTCAAAAAGTTGCACCCAAGGTTATTAAAATCGGTATCCAACATTGGATCATTGGAGGAGTTTACTTGATCGGATCATAGAATCAAATCGAAGATCATAAGATCTTGCTGAAATTGACAAATTATGTAATAATTTAATTTAAATAAATATTTCTTAAAAAATATACACAAATAAGCCTAAATTATACTAAAACTAGTAGAACTCCATGTAAAATGTGAATATAATTTTATATGATGGAAAACTCGATATTAAAAGTTTTGCATTTCATCAAAAATGATGAAAAAGAAGAATTTTATAATAGAACACTTTGCAATTTACAATAATGCATAAAAAGTGAAAGAAAAATATTTAACTTTAACCCCAAGAGGTTGGCCTGACGGTAAGGCCTTGGATCTTAGGAGTGTGCTCCCTCTACGGTTTAAGGATCGAAACCTCTTAAGTGCTAACAATTCTTTGGAGCCATTGGACTGGAAGAAAACCCTTGAATTAATGGTGGTGCACTTGCGGGAAACTCCTTATCGAGGGCCTTTACATCCTTGGGGATTAGTCGGACTTTTGATCTGGACACTCCGGCGCCAATCAAAAAATATATATATATATATGTATATATTTAGCAAAGTTGGATATGAAATTAGATTGAGAACTCAAAAGAATGGCTTGGTCAAATGATAAAGTTTGTCCTTAGCCTCGTGGAGCGGGTTTGAGTCACAAAAATAGCCGTTTCGAAAACTGGGTTAAAGTTGCGTACATCTTGCCCTCCTCAAACTACTCTAAGGCTAAGTTTGTTTTTCTTGCTAGTTAGTTCTCTTTTGTTTTCCTAGTTTGTTTTTCTTAATCCATTTGATTCAATATTACTTTTTTCTTTATTCATTTGGACTACATAAATTGGTATTTAGACAACAAATATAAAATTTACAATAAAATAGGCCAAAAATACAAAATGAGACTTACAAATTGGATCGGATAGGATCAGCTTCGGATCGGAATTCCACGATCCTATAAGATCCAATTACTAGGTTTGTAAGATCCTACTTGTAAGGGATTTTTTACAAGATTTGAATCCTATAAAAATGATGTTCAGCTTTTAAGACTTTCATGCTCCTTATTAAATCCACAACATTTCTTGTAAGGTCATTATATTTTTATCTTGCAAATCTTTGAAAAGCTTTTTTCTTTTAACAAACTTCAATGTATTACCTTGCCATTTTTTTATTTTATTTTATTTTTTTTTGATGTCCTTTTTCTGCTAATTTTTGTTTGGTTTCTAAGATAATTGATGAAACTAGAAAGACTTAAAGGTGCAAGATTTTTCCTCTTTCTTTTTGTTTTTTGTTTTGTTTTGTTTTTAAATTTGAATTATTTTATAAAAAAATTGTCAAGTAGTTTTATGCGCCACTTTTTCACTAGTTTCTTTATTTATGATCCTACACATATATGTTAATACATATCATTTAATAAACGCTTTAATGGCCGTGTATATATTTTCACATTAAACACACTTTAATGTTCATATTTATATTTTCACGTTAGACACTCTCACTCTCGCACCATCTCAAATAATTAGCTACCTATCGACCCAGTAGGCCCGTAGAGAGCAGTGCTGGACTTTCTCTGTATAAATTCGCTATGCCCATTCCAATGACTTTTCAGCAGTCTTGTGAAGAGGTGTGAGACTTTCTTGCTCTAGAGATTCTTGCACCCCTTCAACAACTTTTCGACGCTTTTTCAATAAGCTCCAATTACATTTCTATCGTGTAGATCTAGGTTTTTTATGCATGCATAGAAGAGTTTAAGAGCTTCTCTCTAATTTCGACATAGAGAGTGCTTTCTCCCTCTATCGTTAATAGATTTTTGGTTATCAGCACCCACAATAGTACTCATTACTATTGTGGGTGTTCTTGAGCTTTGGTTACCCTTGGTTATTGGTGATTGAGACGGCAACGGTGGAGTTTGATCAACAGCAACAACGACGACGATGGGTTTGATTTTAAGTTTGATAAAAATCTGATTTCTTCACACTAAATTTGTAAAAAGATTGGAAGTTTTCAAAGTCGTTGCTTTTTTAATTATTTTCTTTGGCGGCTTTTTGTAGTTCGAGTAGGTTCTTTATTTGGGTTTGTGGCCTTTGTGGTATTTTTCTTTTTCATTATCTTGTAAGTTGCTTGGTTTTTATATAAACTGCATTTCTTCATCCTCAAAAACTAATTATCTAGAATGTTCTCATTAAACTATTTGCCAATTAATAGTATTGTCCATTATTTTTTGGTAATTAATTTCATTATTACACATCCAATTTTTATGGCAAGTAATCAACTACATATTAAGTAATTTAACTGCGACATTTGTGATATCAACACTATACATTATCATAACTTACATATAATATACATTAAAAAAAAAAAGTGTATATTGTAAAAAGATCCCTTTTCAAAATGTATATTTATTTTGACATAAGAATGTGTTTAGCTTTTAAGACTTTCATGTTACTGGTTAAATCCACAACAATTCTTGTAAGGCCATTATATTTTTATTTTGCAAATATTTGAAAAGCTTTTTTCCTTTAACAAACTTCAATATGTTACCATGTCAATTTTTTTTTTTAAATTTTTTTTTCCGATGTTTTTTTGTTAATTTTTGTTTAGTTTTTGAGACAATTGATGAAACTAGAAAGACTTGAAGGTGTAAGATTTTTCTTTCATTTTTTTATTAACTTTGAATTGTTTTATAAAAGAAATTGTCAAGCAGCCTTACATGCCACGTGCAAAGCACGTGCTTTTTCACTAGTTTATTTATATATGATCCCTCACATATATGTTAATATATATTATTTAATACGCACTTTAGTGGCGGTGTATATATTTTCACATCACACACACTTGAATGGTCGTATATATGTATTTTTACATTTGATACTCTTCACTTTTGCTTCTCTCAACTAATTAGTTACTTATCTCGTGGAGGGGTGCGCGACTTTCTATCTCAAGAGATTCCCAATACCCCCTCCAATGACTTTCTGACAATCCCTTGAAGAGGGGTGTGGGACTTTCTCTCTCTAGAGATTCCCGATGCTCATTCAACAACTTTTCGACTCGTTTTCGATAAACTCCAAATACAGTCCTATCGTGTAGCAGATCTGGGTGTTTGTGCATACGGAGAAGAGTTTGAAATCTTCTCTGTAATTCTGACACAGAGTGCTTTCTCCTTTCATGGTCCTTAAATTTTGGGATTATCAGCACCCATAATGGTTACCCATTACTGTTGTGTGTGTTCATGAGCTTTGGCTATCCATGGTTACTAGCTTTATTTTTTGGGGCTTTTTTGTAGTTTGTATAGGTTTCTTTATTTGGGCTTATGGGATTTGCTCTATTTTTCTTTATTTTTTAAGTTTATTGGTTTTTATCTAAAAAAAATTTAAATTGCAAATCGACCCATTTAACCCAATAAAAATAAATATATATGCTTTTCTTATATTTTTATTATTTTTCTAGTTAATTTTATAATTAAATAATTTAAAATTAATATTAATATTTTATAAATAAGCGACTCACGCAGTTATAAGCTAAAGTTTATCATCCTAAATCCAACTTAAAAATTAAATGAATTTAAAATTGTAATTAAATCCGATCTTATAGAGTAGACTTCTTTTTTTGTTTTTTCAAATCTTACAAATATTGAGCTTAATTGGGCCGGTGATGGGCCCATGAGCACCCCTATCGCCAACATTTAAAGCAAATGACACAACAAAAGAATCTCTGGAAGTTTCACTTTTCTTCGACCAAGTGGCGAAAACTGCCCTCAATTTTCTTCAGAGAAGGAAATTGCCACTGTAAGAATCTGTATCAAATTCGGTGGAGACGCTGGTTAGCGAAGCTGGAATCAAACCTTAGAAACCCTTTCTCTTTAATTTGGTATGTTCTATTTTAATTTTTGATATTTGATAAAATTTTGTGATCGTTCTGCTTATTTTATCCTATTTGAAATTAAGAATTTGTTTCGATTGATAAGTGAAAGTGATAGATTTTTAACTATTTGCGTGGTGTTTGTTGAATTGCCCAAATGAATATGCTGCTTAATGGATAGATTAACTAGAAAAATAAACTATGACTAAATTGGAGTTTGGCAACATTGAAAAAAGCAGCTTATTTATCAACCGGTGCAAAAAGCAAAAAGCCAAGACTTGTGGGTCTTTTTCCAGTTTGGGAAGATAACAAATAAGAAAAATGTGAATTTACCGAAATACTCTCATTTATTTCCATTGTTTAGGGCAGACCTCATCTTCCTCACCGGTCTTTGTCGGCTGTCTTCCCACTGCGGTAAGCCTATTCCCTTCCACTCTATACACGAATACATGGATTCTGGTAGGCTGCCATGTTTCGTAGATGTTCAACAGATCTGCCCCAAATAATAGTGGGTTTTGTTTGAATACAGTACTAATTGCTCTGATCTGTTAGTTTTTTAAGATACGTTCGCATCAACTCTGTGATACGTGAATTTTAGGGTCAGATCTTTTGGGTTAAATGAAACCAAGACAGTGTGGGTGGATCTTTTTCTTTTTGTACATGTTCACTCATCATCACATGTACATCAGAGAAGTTCATTTTCTGCAATCCTGATTTCATCACTTCTAGATTAGAGAAGTTCCATTGAGATATCTCGTATTGATGGTATTTTTGGGCATTTTTCTTTGGTTGTGATAAGGATAATTGTTTTGCTAATTTCTGAGTTAAGTTTAAAAAGGGTGTATCTTACCAACTTGCGATCAGTTCATTGGATACTTTACCAAATTTAAAATTTGTGAAGCCACTTTGAGTTTTTTGGAAATACCATACCAAATTAACATTTCCCTACTAAATTTGGTGAAGTCAATCTTTGGTTGTTCTAATTTTTTGGGAGATCTTTACCAAATGATCTTACCACAGCCATTGCCAAGAAAAAAACAAAAGGTACACTTTACAGCATTTGCCAGCAGGGGTGGAACTAGGAATTTTTTCTGGGAGAGGCCAATGTATATGCATATTGTGAGAATAAATTGTATATATATAGATTGTGTATATATGGCATGAGTGTGTAAATAGGAATTCATTTGTATTTCATTTTTCAGTCATAGTTTGTATTTCCTTTTTCAGTCATAGATTTAGGGCTATATAAATTGATGAACTCTTTGTAAATTGAAACAATCAAATATACAGAAAAGCTTTCAGGAATCTTACATGGTATCAGAGCTATCACCGAACCCTAGATGTTGCTCGTCTCTTTGCATCGTAGGTCGTGGTCTTCTTCCTTGATCGCGATTGACTGCTTGTTTGGTTCTTCTATTCAGAGGTCACTCTCTTTCTCTTTCTTAATCGATTGGTCTGTCTAGGTTGATTTGTTCATCAGTTGTCTGGGTTCAACTCGTAACTCCTCTCAGCCTCAACGAGTCATGAAACCTTTCAAATAATCTGGGTTCTCTCTCTGGTTCAGCTAGTCGACCACATATCGTGGGTCGTTTGGGTTGTTTGATCGACAGTCCTTTGTTTCTGGTTTGATACATCATCATGGATCTCCCCCTTGGTTCGTCTGTTGCTGCTCTCTCTCTCTCTCTTGAAGTGAAGCCCTCTGTTTCGTTGTTGGTATTGACGAAGTACCCTCTCTCTTCGTCTTTGGTCTCGTCTCTGTTCTCTGATAAGAAAGCTCCCTTTCTTTGTATTGGTTCTCTAACCTTAGTCCACTAGGTTTTGTCCTTATTGCACTTTGACCACATCAGTATCAATACCAGTGTGTATCATATTGGGGTGATTTGGTTCTGGTTGTTTGGGATTATTATATGTTTTGACTCATCAGTTGTTGGTTTATTATACTCAAATCCTTCACCTTTCTATTTATTATGATGCCTTGTCTTCTTAGCAGTTTCCGATCCAGTTCTGCGCCCATTCTCCGAATATTTTTTAGCCTCCCGCCGATTCTACTGCATCTGCTCCGGTTTTTTATCCTAACTTGGCTTCCTTGAGTGCTCAGATTAATCAGCTTCAGCATATACTGTCTACCTCCTAGCTATCCCATCTACCTCCATTGTTTTCTCTATTCATTCAGGTTTGCTTGGGTCTTTGTTAAGTATTTCTTCGTCTGTCTGGATTTTTGATTCTGGTGCCTCTCATCATATGACTCCCCATCTCTCTTTACTTCAAAATTGTACTCATCCTTTTCATGTTACTGTCAATGCTGCTAATAGGTCTGGTATGTTTGTTATATCTGTTGGGTCTGTCCTACCATCTGTTATGTCTGCTGTCTCTATTTCATCTGTCTTTTATGTTCCTCAGTTGTCTGTCAGTTTATTATCTATCAGTCAGCTTGATGCCTCTGGTTTTGATGTTATTTGTTCTGTGCAAGATCGGATGTCTAAGCAGCAGATTGGGACCGGCCGTAGAGTTGGAGACCTTTATGTAGTGGAGATCTCTATGTGGTGGAGAGCTTGCATCTGCCTATGGCAACCTCTTAGACTGCCTTTTCCTCTTTTCAGTTAGATTCTCTGTCTAGTCCTTTCTACTTGTGGCATTCTAGATTAGGGCATTTGTCTGCTGATCGCTTACGGTCTTTAGTTCAGTCAGGTATATTGGGTGAAGTTTCTCTTAGTAAACTTACTGAATGTCGGGGGTGTAAACTTGCCAAAATGACAGCCTTACCTTTTCAAAAAAGTACTTATATATCTGATACACCATTTTCTTTAGTTCATACTGATGTTTGGGGCTCTTCTCTTGTTCTCACCAAAGGGGGTTCTGCATATTATATGTCTTTTGTTGATGACTGCACGCGTTACACTTGGGTTTATCTTATGACTCATAAGTCTGACTTCTACCAGATATACCGTACCTTCCAGTCTATGGTCACTACAGAGTTTGGGTCTACTATTAAATTGTTGCGGTCTGACTTGGGCGGGGAATACTTTAAAACTGAATTTTGTGAATACTTGGCCAAATTGGGTGCCATTCACCAAACTTCTTGTACTGATACACCTACCCAAAATGGTCGAGCTGAGCGTAAACACCGTCATCTTCTTGAGACAGCTAGTTCTCTCATTCTCTCTGCCTCTGTTCCGGCTCCGTTTTGGGGTGAGGCAGTTCTCATTGCTGCTTTTCTTCTCAACTATATACCTACCCTCCTTCTTTCTGGTTGGTTTTCTTATAAAGTTCTGTTTTTCCAATTTCCTAATTACTCCCTCCTTCGTGTGTTTGGGTCTACTTGTTTTGTCCTTTTACCCAGTAAAGATAGGACCAAACGTAGTGTCTGGTTTGTCTTCTATGTCTTTTTTGGTTATAGTCTCGCTCAGAAAGGATATCGTTGTTATAACCTTGTTTCTCGTCGCCTTTATGTCTCCCGCCATGTTGCCTTTCTCGAACGTCTACCTTACTTTCAGCTTCCTCCTCTCATTGCCCCAGTATATTGATCCATTTCCTTCTGAGGTCCCGTCTGATGAGTACATCTCCACTGTTCCTTCCGAGCTTGTTCCATCTTCTCCTCCTGCTTCACCTTTGGTTGCTTCTCCTCCTTCGATTTTTTTTCCTCCTCCGTTGTTAGTTTATTCTCATCGTAAGGCTCCTTCTCCACTAGTTGTCTCTACCCCTGCGGCTAATCCTCTTGCTTCTGACAACTCTGATCCGGCTGCACATCGATATCCTACTCGTGAGCGTCGTTCTCCAAACTGGTTGGGTTGGTCTAATATATGTTTTTATGTTTCTTATCGTACTTTTTTATCTGTTATTCATTCTTTTTCAAAACCTCAATCTTACACGGAGGCCTGTCAGGATCCTAATTGAGTTCAAGCTATGGAGGATGAGTTGTTTGCCTTGCAGAAGACTAACACTTGGGAGTTGGTTCCTTTGCCTGCTGGCAAGAATCTGGTTGGTTGCAAATGGGTCTATAAATTCAAGACTCATTCTGATGGTTCTCTTGAGCGATACAATGCTCGCTTGGTTGCCAAGGATTTCTCGCAAGAGTATGGTATTGATTATAATGAGACATTTGCACCTGTTGTCAAGATGACTACTGTCCGTACCTTGATTTCTGTTGCTGCTGTTCAATATTGGCCTCTCTATCAAATGGACGTTAAGAATGCTTTTCTTAACGGTCATCTCACTGAGGAGGTCTACATGCGTCCTCCTCCTGGCCTTCTCCACTCCTCTGGGCAGGTTTGTCATCTTTGGTGTGCTTTATATGGTTTGAAACAATCTCCTCGTGCTTGGTATGATTACTTTCAGACTGCTGTTATCGAGATTAGGTTTCATCATTTTACTTCCGACTCTGCTTTGTTTCTGAGACATACCTAGGTTGGTTTTGTTGCTCTTTTACTCTATGCAGATGATATGTTCATCACTGGCTCTGACTTTTCTGCTATCTCTGAGGTCAAGCAACATCTCTTCCACATCTTCGAAATGAAGGATCTGGGTCCCTTGCGGTATTTTCTTGGTATTGATATTGCCTCTTCTCCAAAGGGCTACTTTCTGTCTCAGGCCAAGTATGCTAATGAGGTTATTCACTGTGCCGGTCTTACTGATACTAAGGTTACTGATACACCTATTGAGCTTAATGTGAAGCTCAACTGTACTGATGGTGTCCCTTTGGATGATCCCACTTTCTATTGCGAGTTTGTGGGTTGTTTAGTTTATTTGACTGGCACTTGTCCTGATCTTGCTTATGCTGTTCATGTGGTTAGTCAGTTCGTTTTTGCTCCTCGCTCTACCCATGGGGCTACTTTGGTTCGCATTCTTCGCTATCTCCGGGGTACCATTTTTCAAGGCCTACTGTTGTCCTCTACTTCTTCTTTAGACTTGGTGGCCTATGCTGACTCTGATTGGGCTAATGATCGTAAGTCCACCTCTGGTTTTTGTATGTTTCTTGGTGATTCTTGGATCTCTTGGAAAAGCAAGAAACAAACTGTTGTTGCTCGCTCTACTATCGAAGCTGAGTATCGTGTCATGGCTCATGCTATTGCTGAACTTGTTTGACTTCTTTGTCTTCTCTCTCATTTAGGTGTACCTTAGTATTCTCTGACCTCTCTCTATTATGACAACTGCAGTGCTATTTAGATTGCCCACAATATTGTCTTCCATGAACGGATGAAACACATTGAGATTGATTGTCACTTTGTCCGGTAGCATCTGCAGTCTAGCTCTCTCTCGCTTCTTTTTGTCTCCTCGGCTTTGCAACTTGCAGACTTCTTCACCAAGACTCATATTACCGTTCAGTTTCAGTTTCTTCTTAGCAAACACTCAGTGTTTTCTGCTAAAACACCTTGAGTTTGAGCGGGGTTGTGAGAATATATTGTATATATATAGATTGTGTATATATGGTTTGAGTGTGTAAATAGGAATTCGTTTGTATTTCATTTTTCAGTCATAGTTTGTATTTTCTTTTTCAGTCATAGATTTAGGGCTATATAAACTAATGAACTCTTTGTAAATTGAAACAAGAAAATATACAGAAAAGCTTTCAAAAATCTTACACATACAACATACATAATTAGTTTGATTCATTACTAATTTAACATAATTTCTTATATAAGCATTGCGAAAGAAGTATTTTACAAGAAAACTAACAAATCTCACAAATAATTTTTTTCAAGTTTTAAAAGTTTTGAACTATTGATTAGATCTCACTATACAATGAGTTCATTCTTTTATTTATTTATTTTTTTAATCAAATTTGGGTAAAAAATTAGCTTTAAGCTTGATTTGATATGGGATGCTCATGCTCCAATGGCTTTTCATCAAATTTAATTACAAGCTTGATTTGGTGAAAATTTTTTTAATGCTCCAATCCTCACTTTAAAAATTCGTGAAATCCCTTTTACGAATTGGGTTTGGCTTCTCAAGTTCAAATCTCTGCTTGAGAGAACTAGAGAGGAGAACTTGAGTGGCTCATGGGGTCCGCTCAAGTTTTGTTTCGATGATCCAAATCGTTCATGTAGGGACCTTTGTGTATGTCATCCATGAAAAAAATTTATCACAGTTGAATAATGGTAACATTTTCATTTCATCATGTTTGTTTCCAAAAAAATGGACAATGAGTATGTTTTGAAAATGGACCATATTTTTTTGTGACAAACATGGTAAATACAGATATTACGATTATTGGATTGAGCTACTTTTTTTCATAGATGATATATACAAAAGATCTTATGAAATGAACGGTTCGGATTATCGAAACAGGATATGTGGTGTGTCCCATGAGCCCTCAAGTGAAGCTTAACTCTTAAAAATTTTGTTTCATCAAATCTAGTGAAAAACTTATTTTGCCTTGATTTGATGAAAATTTTGATTTGATACAAATTTGATGAAATGATTGGAGTCATTTTTTTGAAATTCAAATTTGACACAAGATTTTGTGAAGGATGGGAGAATGCTGTAATGAATTATAATAGTAACTAGATCACATCATAGTTATAAGGAAAATGCTTGACAAAAAGGAATTCTAGTAGTGGGATTAGTTAAAATAGAAAAAGTAGTTTTCTAACTAAAATTTGGCTGACGTTTAAAAGTTTGATGGAGATGCGTATTCTCTGTTCTTGTTCTGGGTTATGCACAGGGAAAAATGACCAACAACAAAAGAAAGCTAATTATTGGCTACAATTCATCGGAACATACACTGGCTGCAGAATTAATTGGCAGCAATGCAGATATCCTAACAGAGATCCTTACCTGTGTGCTGGCAAAGTTCCTCATCAGATTCAAGTGCGTGTCTAAGGATTGGCTCTCTTTAATCTCCGATTCACAATTTTCTTGCAACCACTCTGACCGAGATCCCAATGCCTTGTTCTCAGGACTATTCATCAACCCTGGTAGATCAGACAATGCACAAGTCAAGTCTGTCTCACTTCACGGCCACCACCGAAGTCTTCTGACTCTCTCATTCCTAAATGGTGTTGGAGATGGGTCTGGTACATATAGGATTGAAGACTCTTGCAAAGGCTTACTGTTATGCTTGAATGGCGCATGTTTCATTGTTTGTAACGTGACCACTCAGAAATACACAGTACTTCCCTATCCCTATCATGGTGGCACTACATCATCTTCTGTACAATTTCATCTCAAAGTTTGGTGTTTTCTGGAGTTCATCTGGATCATTTGGTAATATGTTTGGTGGTTATTTGGTTTTTGATCCTTCAAAATCACCTAACAACAAAGTTTTATTGATAAGTTACATCAGGAATAGTGATGGATGCTTTTACTTAATTGACATATACTCTTCGGAGAGTGCCTCTTGGACATACATGTGTGCCGCTGCACCACCAGGTTACTCTTTCACAAAAAAGGTATTTTGGAATGGGGCAATTCATTGGATGAGTTACGATAACATTTACATTCGATTGGATGTTGATGCTCAGAAGCTAATAGGAACTCCAATGCCTTCATACCCTAAAATTCTTTCTGAAGAGAAGATTTGGTATTTTGGAGAATGCTGTGGCCATTTACTTCTTGTTCAGCTTTGTCAGTGCTGTGCTATGGGATTCAAAATTCTTGAGATGGAGAGGGACTGCTGTCATTCGATGTAGAAGTACCAGGTGAGTCCTGTTCCCATAATCTCTCTTTTTCCCGAGATAGATGAGAGACGCAGACTCATGCTTGAAACGCCCAGCGTCAGTAAAATTTCTATCCTATGTGCTGTGAAGGGAGCAAATGAAAAAGATTTTACGTTGGTGTTATCTATTCCTGGCAAAATTGTTTCCTATAATCTGAAGTGCAAGACAGTGAAGGTGCTTTGTGATTACCAAACTAGCTTTTATGAATGTCCTGGTAGGATGCTTCTTGTGCATCATATGCTTTTAAGTATGTTTATGAATTCCATGAAAGCCTGGCCACTGTTTGAGCTTTGTTCTACATGTTGGAGCAGATGTGCCTTTTGTAACCTTCTTATTGTTCTAAAGCTTTTGTTTAGTACTCTCTTTTTTTTTTTTTAGTATTCTGTAATGTTTAAGCTATGTTTTTCACGTACTTCTCCCTTGTGAAAGTAAGTCATGCCCTCTCATTTGGGGATTTATGGTGTCAAATAATTATATTTGTTTTTGTTGTTTTTGGTTTTTCAGATTGTTCTTTATATGAAAATTTGTATGACCATTTGAAAGATAAGGTAGTTGTGGGAATTGACAACGAACCATATCAAAGAGTTTGAGTCAATAAAATATTTCATAATGAAGAAATAGGGGAAGAACAATCTGAAAATCCTACAATTCACCTCAAAATATTGCACATATATCATAATGTTCACATGCTTATTAGTTAATATGATAGGCAGATTGTTCCATCTATTGCTGTATTTAGTGCTTTTTTTGTTGCTAAATGCTAGTAAGGTGCAGAGCCTTCTCTGAATTTTCTTTCCTTTCCCCTTCATCTTGTTGACCAATGAATGACAAAGTTGAAGAATAATCAAAAAGCTATCTTTCTGTTTTTATATTGTTCTATTATTTTTCTTCTCATTCTATATCTGTAAATCTTGATGCATCTCTGCCCAGTTGGTCTGAATCCCTTCAAGTCTTGCAACAGGGTAAAGCTTTCTTTCGCTCAAGGTTATAGATTCTGATGTGTCAAAAAAGTGACATCGTCTTCATTCCCTTAAGGAGATTTCAGACGCAACGGTGATATTAGATGACATTGTCACGTAATGTCATGGATCAATGAAAGATTTAAATGAGGTTGGATGAGGACCACTTGGTTGATTAAGACTGAGCAGAAAAATCGAAAATTCGTTGACCAGTCTGGTCCAGGCCAAATTGCATGGTTTGGTATAGTTTTCTCAATATATGGTTCGGTTGTAGTTTTTGAAATAGGCAAACCGTGCTTCATGGTTCGGTCTGTGGTTTTATAGTTATGAATCAAATTGGAACTTAAACGGACTATTTATATTATATATAATTTGTTACTGATAGTAAAAACTAAAATATTTTATTAATATCAAATATTATAACTCTCTACTATTATTAGTATATTTTTGTGTAGTGATAGAACTAGTTTTAAACAATCATGTAAACAATTCTTAGGTTGTGAAAAATATTTTGGGATCATATTGTGAATAAATGATAATATTTTTAAAATTCGTAGTTGTAAACCAAATCAAACTGTGGTTTACAAGATTTTAATGAATTGTTTTGGTTCTAAATTTGATGGAATGGATTGGTCTTGGTTTACGGCTAAACCAAACCAACCTGAACTATGCTCAACCTTGGTCGATCACTCCCGCCCTTCTCATTTGGTCGGTCCCATTAATTGATTACACCAAGTAAGATGTCACCCTTGCGCTCAATATTGATTTCATTATCATAATTTACAATTTTATTTCTTAGTTTGATTGTTTTATGAATTTGTAGGAATGTGTTGGGAGTACACAATTGGTCATATTATGTGAAAGGGATTCGGAAAATACTAGGTAGCGTTTGGTAGAGTTTTAGAATTATGATTTGAGAATAGAGTTGTATTTTGAGTTTGTGAGTTTTGGAATTATGATTTGAGTGTGGAAAATTTGTTTGGTTATGAGTTTTGAAAAGAGTTTTGAATTTAGTTTGAAATGAATGATGTGACATATGATATTTGATTCAAAAACTTACAACTCATAACCAAATACGCAACCCAAAATTCTATTCAAAGCTCATAAAAAATTTTAAAAAGATTTTGAAAATATTTTTTTATTCAAAAATATAAAGATAATAGGTGCAAAAAAAAAAAAAAAAAAAAAAAAAAAAACGAACACGGTTCTGGTCAATCGGCTGGACGTCCGGGGGAATGGCCGGGTACACGTGTTTTGAAAAGTGGGTATGAAATCAATTTTTGAAAACGCTAACCAAACACTACACTTAAACTAAGGGGTGAAATCAATTTTTCAAAGCCTTACCAAACACGGCCCTAATGTTTGTACACACTACAAAAGAGTGAACAAAGAATGTACTCAAAATTTTGCACACTTCTCATAAGGAGTATAAATGATACACCAAGTTATCAAGACAATATATTCAACACCCATTCATAGTTATTAGTCCTCTCAAACTATAAATATGTGAAAAAACTACTGAGTGCTCGTTTGGCTAACAATTTGGGACTAAAAAAGCACAAAAAGAAAAAATAAGCTATATAAGCCAATAAGACAAAATACCAATTTTTATCCATAATCATTACACTTTTTCTCTCACAAAAGTCAAAAAAGTCCCAAAACAAAAACCAAACGAGGCTAAAAAAGACAGGCTAAAAAAGTTGGTTATATTAGCCAATGCCAAACGACTCCTGAGAAAGTCATTTCAGTGTATGTGACATCGACAATTTCAAAAAGAGAAAGACGATATATGTTTGTCTTTTATGTGCAATCCACAATCAATACACTTGGAAATGAACGAAATAAATCTAAACTAACAGAATGTGCTCAAAACAAGTCTATCATAGTCATAATGTCCTCTTTACATCGATGACGTTCAATTTAATTCTACTTCTCTAATTCACCCAAGAGTTGTTGCATCTATGATATTCCAATTTTCTCTACAACCTTGCTTTGTTGACGCACAATGTAATGGTTTTCAGTGCATTAAGGGCATCCCTCTATTTCAATATAATTAAAATCTCTTTCGATATGACCATACTCTTTGACATATCCATTAACAATAATTTCTTATCATTTGACAATATACATGCACCTGAAAGTCCTCAAGATGCTTTGTAGCTAGATGGTTATGCAACCTACATACTACATTCAGTGACCATTCATCGTTTGTGGTGACACATGTATGTCCTCAAATCAAAAGGACATTTGCACTTATTCATACCAGCTACTCTCGACATAGTTTTTGAATCATCTTTCAACTTCTTTCTTGTTCTATATTGGTCACTCCTCTCACAAACAAGATAAATCCTTGGTCCTTTACGACCTCTACCATAGTCTGGTGTTTTTATAATAACGACAAAATCATTCCTCTTGCTAACATCACGTGGTAATTGAGCACTTTTTTTTTTATTTTATTTTATTTTTTATTTTTTTTATCAGCAAAGTTAAAATTTCTTCCTTAGGGCTTAGTCCCAAGGAGGTCATAGGTTCAATTCCTCTTCGGGGGATTGAATTGAGGGAGCACAAGCACTTTGGTGCTTTGCTAAGGGTGGGGAGATTTTCTCCTATAGGTGCTAATCTAACAACTAACAACTAACATTTGCCGATAAAAAAAAAAGAAAGTAAAATTTCATTAAAAATATGAAATTAAAGGTCAAGGAAAAAAGATGCATTGAGAGAGATTTAGACAGTACTACTACTTGCATCCTTATGACCAAACCCTCGGCCAAACAATTTAAGAAGAAAAAAAAAAGAACAAAAAAAAAAAAAAAGGTTAAGTAGATCTTAACTAAATTCAAAATACATATAGCCCCAAACAATCTGCCCACCGTAGCTCAAAGTTGACACCCCAGCCAACAACAATTTATCTTTGTTATTGAAAACTGTTAGGTTTTTATTTTGGCAACCCCGTTTGACAAAACTCCTTTGAGTTGTAATTTTATTCGTTTTTTTGTTTCAGTGAGGCTATGAGTTTATTAGATGCGAATCCAAACCCGAATCGAGCCATGCAGAGAAGTTTGTGATGTTAATGCTTTCAAGATTGCCACTTCGCTGATTATTACGGGGGTCGAGCTGCCCGGTCAGCTCGCGGCCGAAGCAAAATTCAAATTTGCATTCAAAATTGCATGTCAGCCGTTGCTCGCTCGAGCCAAGGAGTGCTCGCTCGAGCCAAGACTTTCTCGCTCGAGCCAAGGAATGCTCGCTCGAGCGAAGGATTGCGTCCGCACAAAAACCTGAAAGGAGTGATTGGTCGCTCGAGCCAAGGATCCGTCGCTCGAGCGAAGGCACTAGTAGAAATCACGAAATTTACTCTCCTCGCTCGAGCTAGGAAATCCTCGCTCGAGCGAGCCTCAGAATCCGGATTTTTTCAAAGAGTTGGTTTTCTTCTGAAACAGGATTACTTTTGGACTTCTACAAGAAGTTGGATTTCTTCCAAGACAAGGATTATTTTGGTTCTTTATAAGTAGTTGGTTTTCTCCCAAAACTAGACTACTGATTAATTATTCCTCCAGATCTTCTTTTTGGTTCTTAAAGGTTTATATCTGGGGATATTTTATTTTTCTTTGATGTCTTATTGAGTATTCAACTCATGATCTGAAAAGGCTACATCAAAGGTTTTGTGTGTTACACAAAAGAGAGAGTTGTTCTTCAGTTGTGGATTCTGAAGAATTCGAGCCTGAAGCTTCAGTTGTGAATTCTGGAGTGGCTCATCAAAGTTGTTCTTCAGTTGTGGATTCTGAAGAATTCGGTCTGAAGCTTCGGTGGTGGAATCCGGAGTGGCTCATCAGAAAGACAATTCCGTGGTGAAGATGGGGTTGAAAGAGGCACATAGAGGTTGGTTCAATTAGGCGTTGTGGATTCGCTAGATAATTGAGAGTGATACCTGTGTAATTCCTTTATATCTTCTTAGTGGATTGTTCTGGTGGCTGTGGCCCGTGGTTTTTTGATCACAATTGGAAGGTGTCCAATTGTGGTTTTTCCACGTAAAATCTTTGTGTCTCTTTCTTTTGATTGTTTGTTTGGGATTTTTATATTCTGCTTAAAATTGATACATAATCACAAATCAACATCTAGGAGGTTTCTAGATTTTTCAATTGGTATCAGAGCGGGTCGTTCTATTTTGTTTAAAACAAAAATATTTTTTTTTAGAACGAGATCTTGTTTGATTTGTGATAATGGACTCAATTCGTAAGGGAAATTCTATCACTGATGATGAATCCTCAGAGAGTGATAATGAAGAGCTTGAGCAAGCTTATGAAAAGTTATATAAGGAGTCTCTTAAGTTATTCAAATTGAATGACAAACTCACAAAGAAACTCAAAGCATGTGAATGTGAGAATGTCAAACTTAAGGAGGAGATTTCTAAGGCTAGAATCAATGCCATCAAGATAGCTGATGATCAACAAGTTCTTTGTGCAAAATTGTTGACTTGTGAGACAGAGAGGAAAGAGCTACAGGAAACTCATGCCATGTATGAAGAAAAGATTGAATCTCTCGAGATGTCACAAGTTGCTTTGGAAGAACTAATGATCAAGAAAGAGGAAGAGCTCAAGCGTGCCATGGTTACCATAGGTCTTTGGAACAAAGGATCAAAAACTTTGGAGGATATCATTGGATCTCAACAAATCTGTTCAGACAAGAGTGGCATTGGATTTGGAGATAAGAGAGAGCAAAAACAGAGTGCTTCCACATCTCATGATACAAGAACTCAAGGAAAGGGAGGACAAAAGATTCAACAAGAGGAAAGACTTCTCAAACCCCCTAGAGTTGGTAAGGTAAAAGAAAAGAAGGTACACCCTGTTTTTATTTGTCATCATTGTGGTATGCATGGTCATATTCGCCCTTATTGTTATAAATTGCATGGGAGAGTGTCTCATAGAGATGGAAGAAATTCTAATATCTCAAGGGGTAGGAGACACTTCATTGGTTATAAGGAGGTTAAGGGTCATAATAAACCTTGCTATTTTGATTTGCTTGAGACCAAACATGAACAGAGGTTGTGTTTACCTAGACCCAAACATGAACAGAGGTTGTGTTTACCTAGACCTAGAAGTAGGAAGTTGGAAACCACGTCGAGACGGGTTCCCACTGAAAGCAAAGGGAACCATAACGTCAAGACACCACCCAATAACCGCAATGCTCACAACGTTGTTCATACTAGAGCGGTTTGGGTGAGAAAAGTTGACTTGTGTTAATTTGTTTATTTGTTTTAATTTTTGGGTTTCTGTGAGTGTTTTTTTTTAATAAAAAATGTGTGCTTGTTTGTTTTTTTTTGTCTTGCTTTGTTTAGAAAAAGAAAAAAAAATCCAAAAAGATTTTCTTAGTATGGTTTTGCAAGCTTGAAATTTTTGAGATGTCCTTGGTGCATATTGGAATTGATGAGAATATCCATTACATGTTAATATGTGTGTGCTTTCTCTGGTCATTACTCATTTTGGAGTGTGTGTTCTTTGATCAGTATGTCTCATTCTGTACACACTCTTGGATTAGCAAATATTGGAGTCTTTTGCCTTAGTGGTTATTTTTTCTTTGGACTTCTGGCATGATATCTTTTGCTTTTCTAGAGGAATTGACCTATACTAGCATATCATGGGTGATGTTGAGTCTCTTAACCATCTTCCATCTTTTTGCATCTCCATGGCTTTCCTCTATATTTTTTGTATTCTAGACATGAGGAAAAGGCTACCTCAGAGTCACCAACCAGGCCATCCTTAATATATCCTTGCTTCTCTGGTTCGGTTTCCATACTCTTGTGCGTGTCAGCCGCCGATGAGTGTGCAAAAGAAAAGAAAAGAAACAAAAAATGTGCACAAGAAAGAAAAGAAAAAAAAAATGTGCAATAGAAAGAAAAAGATGTGAAAAAAAAAAGGAAAAATAAAGGATTCATTGATTGAGGGGGAGCCTCCGCCTTTACTCACCAAATACCCCTTGATTCCTAGTGGTTTGACTTTCCTTAGTTATGCTAAGATTCTCTTATCAGAGGTCCAACTTTTATATCACTACTAGGATTTGAATCTTGTGTTTGTCGAACTCCAAGAGTCACACACACACCTTTTCTCATGGGATCTATGCTTTTCACATAATGCATCACTTTCTTTTATGAGGAATCTTCTACAGGCTGTGCACATTGTGTTTTCTTGTAATGGTGCTTCTAGGATAATCTTGTGTGTTTCAAGGTACAAATCAGAAATTCCTTGCTTGCTCCACCATATTATTTTTGTCGTTTTCTTCCAGTTCACTGTTTTCAGTGTTTGTGGTTGCTTTTAGTAAGGGGGAGTTTGGTTTATTATTACAAGAGTTTGTTCGCATGATCACTTTGTTTTGTTTGGTAAGGGAGATTGGCTTTAGTTGTTTTGCATGTTGCTTTGCATTATTTTGTTCTTGCATGCTCCTGATATTTACATCATCATATCATTGCTTGTGTGGTTTTGATCTTGATTTTGTTATTTGAGATTCCTTTGTCAATTCAAACAGGGGGAGAAAGTTGTTTTTTCATGTGTCTTAGGATTTCATGTTTTCAAGTCATGTGTCGAGTGTATATGTCTTAGTTTTCAGGTTTTCATGCTACATGTTTTAAAATCTCCAACGTTGCATCTTCATGTTATTCATGTTTTTCATCTCATGTTTCAAGATAGTCTTATATTGTTTTTTCATATACTCTTGTGGGACTAATATTTGTGTTGGAGATTGTGGCACTGATAGTTGTTTTGCAGATCCTGACCTTCAGAAAGAAGTTTGTTTTTGTTGGCTGTAATGGGTTGGGGTGATTAGGATTTTATTTGTTAGATGTGTTTTGTCACGGCATTGCCAAAGGGGGAGATTGTTAGGTTTTTATTTTGGCAACCCCGTTTGACAAAACTCCTTTGAGTTGTAATTTTATTCGTTTTTTTGTTTCAGTGAGGCTATGAGTTTATTAGATGCGAATCCAAACCCGAATCGAGCCATGCAGAGAAGTTTGTGATGTTAATGCTTTCAAGATTGCCACTTCGCTGATTATTACGGGGGTCGAGCTGCCCGGTCAGCTCGCGGCCGAAGCAAAATTCAAATTTGCATTCAAAATTGCATGTCAGCCGTTGCTCGCTCGAGCCAAGGAGTTCTCGCTCGAGCCAAGACTTTCTCGCTCGAGCCAAGGAATGCTCGCTCGAGCGAAGGATTGCGTCCGCACAAAAACCTGAAAGGAGTGATTGGTCGCTCGAGCCAAGGATCCGTCGCTCGAGCGAAGGCACTAGTAGAAATCACGAAATTTACTCTCCTCGCTCGAGCCAGGAAAGCCTCGCTCGAGCGAGCCTCAGAATCCGGATTTTTTCAAAGAGTTGGTTTTCTTCTGAAACAGGATTACTTTTGAACTTCTACAAGAAGTTGGATTTCTTCCAAGACAAGGATTATTTTGGTTCTTTATAAGTAGTTGGTTTTCTCCCAAAACTAGACTACTGATTAATTATTCCTCCAGATCTTCTTTTTGGTTCTTAAAGGTTTATATCTGGGGATATTTTATTTTTCTTTGATGTCTTATTGAGTATTCAACTCATGATCTGAAAAGGCTACATCAAAGGTTTTGTTTGTTACACAAAAGAGAGAGTTGTTCTTCAGTTGTGGATTCTGAAGAATTCGAGCCTGAAGCTTCAGTTGTGAATTCTGGAGTGGCTCATCAAAGTTGTTCTTCAGTTGTGGATTCTGAAGAATTCGGTCTGAAGCTTCGGTGGTGGAATCCGGAGTGGCTCATCAGAAAGACAATTCCGTGGTGAAGATGGGGTTGGAAGAGGCACATAGAGGTTGGTTCAATTAGGCGTTGTGGATTCGCTAGATAATTGAGAGTGATACCTGTGTAATTCCTTTATATCTTCTTAGTGGATTGTTCTGGTGGCTGTGGCCCGTGGTTTTTTGATCACAATTGGAAGGTGTCCAATTGTGGTTTTTCCACGTAAAATCTTTGTGTCTCTTTCTTTTGATTGTTTGTTTGGGATTTTTATATTCTGCTTAAAATTGATACATAATTACAAATCAACATCTAGGAGGTTTCTAGATTTTTCAAAAACCTATAAATTAAATGAAATGAATTATGAAAAATATATATCATAAATACATGAACTGTAAGGTGCCTCATTTAGTTAACATGTTTAATTGTAAATTGACTAGTGTAATCAAGTACATTAATATAATCAGAGTGAACCTCACTTCCTTGAGGCATAGCAGTACAATAAGACTCGAACAATAGAAAACCTAACTTTTAAAAACATATGGGTTGGGAAATTCTTAATCGAAATTATAGGAAGAGTTCAAACTACAGTACCAAACCAGTGTGCTCTATTCGGAACCTAGTTTTTGTTGGAAATGGTTTGGAAAATCTGGGTAAAAAATAGATTTTTTCCTAACTTTGGTCTATTATTTAGGTGGGACTCGTGCGTTGTTTTTCGCGAATCAAAGTGGTAACACGTTCTATGTCGCATTGTGATTCACGTGGTATATTTGGTTGCTCAAAACCATTACTGAGTGAATGAGAAATTGAAGCCAAAGTATGCTCCATGGAAATGGAGTTTTGGTGGAAATTCTTTAAGGTTGGAAAATGGCTTGTCCCACATTAATTTGGTGGGAAGTTTTGAATGAGTTTATAAGGCATGGGATTGGAACTTGGGATGTACCCCAAGAGGTACCCAAGTGTTTTAGAGAGGGAGGTTATGGGCAAAATGGGCTAGACCCATTGGACCCAAAAATCACCACACCCGCGCGCACCGCCACGGCCATCGGGGCGGGCTTGGACGCGGGTGCGTGGTGTGAGGTTGGGTTGGGCTTGTTCGGCCCAATACCTGTCTTTTTGGATCAAAAAAATTTGAATTTAATTTAATTTTTTGGAAAAAAAAAAATCAATTTCGAAAATAAACTGGTCCGGTTTTTTTGTACACCCAAACAGGTCCCTTCCCATTTTTATCTGTTTGAATTTTGAACCCAACAGATTTAAATCTGTTTAATTCAAAACCAAACAAGTTTCATACCTATTCAAGCAGGTTTGCACCTGTTTAATTCAAAACCTGTAGCCACTAATCCATCTGTAAATAGGACAACCCTCATTTGATGTTTCATTCATAAATTTCGTACTTCTCCTCTGCAAATTTATTTTTTATTTTGCTGCATTTAATTTTTTTGAGAAAGAGTGTAAACACTTAGTGTGTTCGTTGAACAAATAAATTGTAGTACTGCATTTATTTGTAGTTGATCATTTCATCCTGGGAGATAAACGTCCATATTCTGAAAGCACCGTGGAGAGGACGAATCTGTCTTAAGGAAACAGTGTCGAACACTGGACTTGATCAGAATAATATTCAAGATATTAATCAAGTAAGTTATTTATTTATTTTCTATTTTATTATTTATTTAAATCAGATTTTAATTTTGTTTTTGTAACAAAATAAAATCTGTTTTTATTTATTTAATTCTATTTCTAGTTTGATTTTTGTAATAAAACTTTCTCTCTCCTTTCCTATTTTTCTTTTATATTCTGTTTGTCGTTTAGTATCCAAACAGAATTAATTAATTTAATTACAGTGAAGATTGTCCAACAATCTTAAGACATACTTATTTTTTGTATCTTTATTGTATTTAATTTTCTGTGTTTTCACAATGTGATATTCTGGTTGGAAAATACAAATAGTAATTATAAACTATTTGACAGATAGTAGTAATGTACTGTCTATTTTCTTTGACAACTAGTAGTAATATACTGGTGTCATTAACAATTACACAATATTATTTGGTGTTACAGAAAATTATTGTGGTATTTTATTTTTCTGGTTTTAGTAACAAAGAAAATAAAATTATTTTGTGTTATAATTTATTTTCTGGTTTTAATAACTAGAAAATTAATTTGATTTTCAGAAATAATTTCTGAGCTTTCTTTAATTAAAATTCTTGTCTCTTTTACTTTTGCAAAATTAAATTCTGTATTTATGGTATAATTTTTTTTTTGTATAGTTATGAAACTTTGTGTCTCGGTTACAATCTGTTAATTTTGTACGTGACTTACGGTTTCGTTTTGAAGGCCGCTTAATGTTTTGAACCCTTTGTGAAAGGGTGTTATTTCTTTTGCCTTTGTCATAGTTCATCGTGAGTATACATGGAAGAATTTGTTTCTGGAGTAAAATATTAGTTTTACGAACTAATTTCATTTTTATTACGAAGAAACCTTTGTGGCAAGTTTATTTTCTTTATTGGTTTTTTGAATCATTTTTTTATTTCTGTGTCTGGATCTGTAATCGTGAATAGTTTCTGCATATGAGTCGCAAATATATATATTCACAAGAACATTTTAATCTTTATATATATAATTAGTTTATTTGTGTACAAATCAAACTGATTAAATCATGGTATGTTTTGTCGATTTTGGAGTTTATAGTTTAAAACATGTTGTTTTACTTACGTTAGATTTTTGGGTTGAGAATCTTTTTATCTCACGATGCAAGTTTTGAGATCATGCATGATAAATTTATTTTGTTAATTTATTCTTTTATTTGATGCGTTTGATATGCATGTATTGATATCAACTCAAGTTATTTTTAAAAATAATCTCATGTGATTTGAAATTGTAATGCCGTCAAAATAAACCCATACATCATACAATCTTGACATACTTAGACATAAGAGAATAAAGCATAATTCCATTCATCAGAGAATTCATTACAAAAGTATTACATGTTGACATCAAAAGTAAATGCCCCACGGGCTTACAACTTTCCAAGCCAACACTTGGTTACAAAACGAGAGTACTAACTCAAAATACAAAAGAAGCCCTTGGTTTGATTTACATGTAATACACAAAATAATTACAAAAATAAACAAGAGAGTCTTCAACTCCCACAACCACCCAAGCTAAGACCTCGGATGCGGCATAATACCTGAACCTGAAAATGATGTCCCATATAGGGTGAGCCAACACCTAGTAGAGATATGCTAAACATAATATGAGCAATAACTAAAACATTAGCATTCGATAAATGTTTAACTCATATTCGCCAACTTATAACACATTTCAATTCCATGACCAATATGTCCATGTTTCGTTTCATTTTCCATTACTTATCCAATTCTCAATTCACAGCCGTGGCTCAGAACTTGGCCAAACAATTTGGATGAGATTACATCTCATATTAATAATACTTCCATTTCAAATGAGATAACAACTCATATTAAACACTTCCATACTTCATATATGATACACAGATTTGCTGTATCAATATTACATAAAACACTTCCATACTTCACAATAGATACACATATTCGCTGTATCAACACTTCAATAGATACACATATTTGCTTATCAATGGAGTCCATCCCCTATCTCCTCCCAAATAATATCCGGTTTAGGAGTCCATCCCCTATCTCCTCCTAAACCGTGGAGTACATCCCCAATCTCCTCCCACACAACACAATGTATATAGACACAAATCATATACATAATCAATCAATATATAAATTTGATGTATTATTCCATTCATCATATTCAATGACATTCAACCGATTAGTTTTAGTTCGCCTAATCATCATGCAATGTCTACAACAATCAAGACTATCCTCCACCGATAGCCCAAAGCAATTATTTCTAAACAAATAATAATTATATCAACAGATAATTTATCAACATTTTCAAAGGTGAGTGATTAATAAATCAAACTCCACCATTCTACCTCATAATGAGCCAATTTCATTATTTCCACTCAATTTCATATTTCCATAATAAAAGTCATTATTTACACTAATGACCCAAATATACCCAAACATGGCATTTTCCTCATTTTCTCAACATTAACCCCAAAGGTCCAAAAATTATCAACAACATTAATAACCCCCTTTTTAGACCCAAAACACATATGTTTGAATCAAAGGACAAACCCCTCTTTCCGATATAACACATCTCAAACCCTAACTTCCCAAATCAAACCATTTATACAAAAAGCTCAACATCTAGGTTAAAGCTCATAAAGATGAGTAGTTATCCCTACCTCAAATTCGGGGCGCAAAGGAGAAGATGAAGAAATTTGAAAGTGCTCCAAACCCCAATATTTTCGGATCAAAATGTATCCCTCAACGAGCTCCACACTTTTTACAAAGGCCCAAGGATAGAAGATCACTCGTACTAGATCAAACCCTAGAGAGAAGTTGAAGTTTTAGAGTGAGGTGCTTTCCAATGGAGGTTTTGAAAAGTAAGAGAGAGAAAGAAAGTGTGCAAAGTGATTTAAAATCACCCAGCTGCCATCTGATATACGACTAGTTTGCTCGAGCGGAGAATAGGACGCTCGAGCGTCAAGCACAAAAAAGGACCCGCTCGAGCGCAATAATACCCGCTTGAGCGCCAAGACACAACTACAAAACACACCCGCTCGAGCGCAAAGGGAAACCCGTTCGAGCGTAGATTACCCTCTTCCAGTATTTTTACAGACATTGAACACCCGCTCGAGCGCAAGGAAATCCACGTGAGCGCGAAAAACACATTTGCAGTACTTTTGCAGACGAACAAACTACTGGAAGTATGCAAACTCCGCTCGAGCGCAAGAAGACCCGTTCAAGCAGATCACCAAAAATCTGGGCAACAAGAGTTGGGACAAAAGCTCAACCAACCTGTTCGAAACACGCCCAAAACAACCCAAGACTCAAATGCAAAGGGTAAAGGGTGGAAATGAGAATACGACATCAACACACTCACGGAACCAAGTTCGGAATACAATAAACAAAGGAAAGGAAAACCGGGATCGCTATAGGAATGATAATTGATATGTTCACTTTGTACATAAGCAGATTAATTTGAGTATTTCTAATCAATTTTGAATGGGTGTTTAAACATTAGAGAAATTTAAACATGAAGATGTATGTAGTTATATCGTTCCATTTAATTGGAAGTAAATTTAAGAAATCTTTTATGTTGATTATTAATTTGTTTTGAATTTGTGACATGAGATGTCGTTAATTATTATTTTACTTGCGTAGTAGAATTTGTTAAACCATAAACCATTATATTAATATGAGAGTGTATCTCTTGCATTAGATGAGATAATGTAATTTTCTTTTGTCACAAATATTTGATTGTATCTCTTACAATCAAAATGGGTTTTTTGAATTGTTTGATTCTTAGGCAAAATTTTTACGAGGATATGATTTTGTCAAAACATTAATTCTGATTTGTGTAGTCATAATTATTTTGGATTTTTCATTTGAAATTTATGAATCTAGCACATCATAGACAACAAGTGATGGATGTTATATTTTGATTAGAAGTGATAGGGGTGGTGAATATGATGCACCATTAAATGAATTTTGTGCACAACATGACATTATTCACCAAACTACGGCACCCTATTCCCCTCAGCAAAATGGAGTTGCTGAAAGGAAGAATAGAACTCTAAAAGAAAATGATGAATGCCATGTTACTAAGTTCAGGCTTACCACAGAACTTGTGGGGGGAAGCAATATTGTCTGCTAATTATGTTCTTAACAGAATACCCCACAAGAAAACCAACAGCACTCCTTATGAATTGTGGAAAGGTCGACCACCTTCTTATAAATACTTAAAAGTGTGGGGGTGTTTGGCAAAAGTTGAAGTTCTTGTTCCTAAAAAGATTAAGATTGGACCAAAAACAGTAGATTATGTGTTTATTGGTTATGCTCAGAATAGTAGTGCATATCGATTTCTGACTTATAAATCAGAAATACTTGATATAAATGCGAACACTATTATAGAATCAAGGAATGCTGTGTGTTTTGAACATGTCTTTCCTTACAAGAAAGGACAGGAATTAAGTTCACAGAAAAGAACTTATGATTGTATACAAAGTCAAGAGACTAATGACAATCAAACACAAGAGACTAGTAATGGTCTCGACCAACAGGATTTAACTGATGATGAACCAAGAAGAAGTAAGAGAGCGAGAACACCAAAATTCTTTGGTCCAGATTTTCTGACATTCCTGTTAGAAAATGAACCTCAAAGCTTTAAGGAAGCAATGACAGGTCCTGAAGCACCTTTGTGGAAAGAGGCTGTTAATAATGAAATTGAATCCATTATGCAAAATCATACTTGGGAATTGGTGGATCTTCCATCAGGTTCTAAACCTCTTGGATATAAATGGATATTCAAGAGAAAAATGAAAGCAGATGGTTCAATTGACAAGTATAAAGCAAGACTTGTAGTAAAAGGTTACAGACAAAAAGGAAGGTCTGGATTATTTTGACACATATTCCCCTGTGACAAGAATAATATCCATTCGCATGCTTATTGCTATAGCTGCGTTGTTTAATTTAGAAATACATCAAATGGATGTTAAGACAACTTTTTTAAACGGTGATCTAAATGAAGAGATCTATATGGAGCAACCGGAAGGGTTTGTAGTGTCGGGGCAAGAAAAGAAAGTTTGTCGGGTTGTAAAGTCTCTTTATGGATTAAAACAAGCACCTAAGCAATGGCATGAAAAATTTGATCATGCAATGCTTACTAATGGGTTTAAGATAAACGAATGTGACAAATGCGTCTATGTTAAAAACACTGACCAAGGATATGTCATAGTTTGTCTTTATGTGGATGACATGCTTATCATTGGAAGCAGTCAAAACATGATCAAATCAACTAAGCAAATGCTTAACAAAAGATTTGATATGAAAGATATGGGGGTCGCAGATGTTATATTAGGAATGAAAATTACTAAAACATCTAAAGGATATGTATTATCTCAATCACATTATATTGAGAAAATTCTTGGTAAATTTATCAAGGATGATATGAATTTAGCTAGAACACTTGCAGATGTCAATCTTTATTTATCAAAAAATAAAGGTGATGCGGTGTCTCAGTTAAAATACTTCCAAATCATGGGAAGCCTAATGTACCTAATGAATTGTACTCGTCTTGATATAGCTTATGCTATCAGTAAATTGAGTGGGTACACTAGTAACCCTGGAGAAGATTATTGGAAGGCGATCATTCGGGTTCTTAGATATCTAAGATTCACCTGTGATCATGGTTTGAACTTTACTCGATATTCAGCAGTACTTGAAGGTTATTGTGATGCAAATTGGATATTGGATACTAAAGATTCAAAATCCACAAGTGGATATGTCTTTACTCTGGGAGGCACTGCTGTTTCTTGGAAATCCACAAAACAAACATGCATTGCGTGATCCACAATGGAATCCGAGTTCATTGCTTTAGACAAAGCAGGAGAAGAAGCAGAATGGCTTCGTCACTTCTTAGAAGACATTCTAATGTGGCCAAAACCTGCGCCAGCTATTTGCATTCATTGTGATAGTCAATCTGCAATAGGCAGGGCACAGAATCATATGTATAACGGTAAGTCACGACATATTCGTCGTCGACATAATACCGTTAGGCATTTGTTGTCAAATGGAATAATCTCAATAGATTATATAAACTCTAAAGAGAATATTGTGGATCCGTTAACAAAAGGTTTGATAAAAGAGCTAGTGTATAGTTCATCGAAGGGGATGGGATTAAAGCCTATTACATAAGCGTCATCATAATGGTAACCCTACTTATATGACTGGAGATCCCAAGAACTAAGTTCAAAGGGACAACTAAGTTATGTGTGGCTCGCCAGAAATCACCAAGGGATTAAAATTCCTTACCCATTCCTACGGTGAGAGTGATATCTGCAACATATGTTGTATGCAGGGGTATAAGGATAAGCTTTGCTTTTAATGATTACTTATATCTTGATTGAGGCATAAAATCAAGATGAGTATAAGGAGATATTCACAATAAGAATCACCTATATGAGTGTTGAACTGGGGCCAGTTCTATGAGAATGAAAGATGCTAAATTCTCTAAAAATACTCATGAAAATCAGGAGCGTTCAAGGCCAAAATGAGCACAACAGTGAGAACCACGATTTGTTAGAAGATATTTTGTGTGAAATCTATTGTCTTGGCTTACACAAACGGCTAAACAATTCAAGGCATCGCGTTCATTGGTTAGTCAGTAAGTCCGATAGGTTATCACTAGGGAAGGTTCAAGGCCGAAAGCTACCTATCCTGATGCAAGATATTTTCGACTTATACTCTTTCGATAAAGTTTGCATATTGTTTCATTTCCGTTGTCATCAAATTCCATTCATGTGGGGGATTGTTGGAAATGGTTTGGAAAATTTGGGTAAAAAATAGATTTTTTCCTAACTTTGGTCTATTGTTTAGGTGGGACCCGTGCGTCGTTTTTCGCGGGTCAAAGTGGTAACGCGTTCTATGCCGCGTTGTGATTCACGTGGTATATTTGGTTGCTCAAAACCATTACCGAGTGAATGGGAAATTGAAGCAAAAGTATGCTCCATGGAAATGGAGTTTTGGTGGAAATTCCTTAAGGTTGCAAAATGGCTTGTCCCACATTGATTTGGTGGGAAGTTTTGAATGGGTTTATAAGGCATGGGATTGGAACTTGGGATGTGCCCCAAGGGGTACCCAAGTGTTTTAGAGAGGGAGGTTATGGGCAAAATGGGCTAGACCCATTGGATCCAAAAATCACCAAACACGCGCGCCCGCCGCCATCGTCGTTCGTCCGGTCGGTCGGGTGGGCTGGGCTGGGCTTGGGCGTGGGTGCGTGGTGTGAGGTTGGGTTGGGCTTGTCTGGCCCAATACCTATCTTTTTGGGTCAAAAACATTTGAATTTAATTTTATTTTTTGGAAAAAAAAAAATCCAGAATTCAAATTAATTCCGAAAATAAACTGGTCCGGTTTTTCTGTACACCCAAACAGGTCCCTTCCCGTTTTTATCTGTTTGAATTTTGAACCCAGCAGATTTAAATCTGTTTAATTCAAAACCAAACAGGTTTCATACCTGTTCAAACAGGTTTGCACCTGTTTAATTCAAAACCTGCAGCCACCAATCCATCTATAAATAGGACATCCCTCATTTGATGTTTCATTCATAAATTTCGTACTTCTCCTCTGCAAATTTATTCTTCATTTTGCTACATTTAATTTTTGTGTGAAAGAGTATAAACACTTAGTGTGTTCGTTGAACAAATAAATTGTAGTGCTGTATTTATTTGTAGTTGATCATTTCATCTTGGGAGATAGACGTCAATATTCTGAAAGCACTATGGAGAGGATGAATCTATCTTAAGGAGACAGTGTCGAACACTGGACTTGATCAGAATAATATTCAAAATATTAATCAAGTAAGTTATTTATTTATTTTTGTTTTATTATTTATTTAAATCATATTTTAATTTTGTTTTTGTAACAAAATAAAATCTATTTTTATTTATTTAATTCTATTTCTAGTTTGATTTTTGTAATCAAACTTTCTCTCTCCTTTACTATTTTTCTTTTATATTTTGTTTGTCGTTTAGTATCCAAACAGAATTAATTAACTTAATTAGAGTGAAGATTGTCCAACAGTTTTAGCAGGGAAAAAAAAAATTGTTTGAAACTTCTTTGCCACCAAAAAAAAAAAAAAAAAGTTCGCAATTTGATTTCCAAAAAAAAATAAATATGTTCAGAAGTATAATGTTGAATATTACTAACTTTTTTGATACTACAACATCGAATAATACCACAACTTTCAACCCTAGCCTATCCAATGGTGCTAAAAAAAAAAAAAAAAAATTTGATATTCAGACTCACCTTTTCATGGATATCTTTGTCATAAAAGATGATATTCTTAAAATTGGAGCTTTCATCATGCAAATATTTCATAATAACTAAATAATGATGTGGGATTTGAATGAAGAGGTTTGATAATGGACTAGGAAAGATGAGGACCTTCGAAAAGTGACAATGTAAACTAAAGTAATAATGCATTGGAAAACATGAGAATCTTTGGATGGTGACAATGGAGTGAGTGAAAAAAATTACTTTTGAAGGTGACAATGGAAGGTCACAATCAGTGGCGGAGCCACATGAGGACTAGGGGGATCACGTGCCCTCTGGATTTTTTTTTTTTTAAACATATGTATATAAATAAAGTTTTAAACAAAAATAATATTTAGAATAAAATATCAAGGACATTTTTAAATTTATGAAAACAATAATGATTGTTTTATTAAAAATGAAGTGACCACAACAAATTATATTTTTATGTATAAAATTTTGTGAAAAAAATCTCAATATAACGGGAATATCCATCATTATTGATATATAAATATAATTAATCTCACTATATATATGTAAAAATTACTAGAGTGTTAGTTATATTTGTATGTAGAGTTCACCCTTTATATGTTGCTTTACTATTGGTTGGTGATATCATATGTCAATAATGACGTGATATCACTATTATATGAAATTTTTACTCAAATTTTGTAAAAATTTGATTTATCTTACCATTATATAATTTATTTTATGACTTAAATATATGACTTTTTTACATTGTCCATGATACACTAGTTATACGCAATACTTTCTTTTCGATTTTACTTGAAGTTAATTGTAAAATTTTATGTGAAATACTTTTGTAACAATTTATTTAATTTTTAATATTAATTCAAAAATTAGTATTATCTTCTTATTGTTGGTTATGAAAATAAAAATAAATAAAACTGTAATTAATAAGTGTCCCTCCTGATTTAATTTCCTGACTCCGCCACTGGTCACAACAGAAGTAGTGTTTTGTGTTCTTCTTCGAATGAATCACTTAAAGTTTGACAGTTTTGAAAAATAGTTTGTATTTATTGAATTTTTTAAAGAGATTTTGACAAATATTTAACTTTTAAATACATTTAGATAGATGCATCTAAAAAAAGAACTTGACTAAAATCTATATAATAAAGCAGGACAGTTTTTGAATCTTCAACATATTTTTGACATACTAAGATATTTGGATGGCTCATATCTGTTTAAATTATAAAACAATGGCTGAGATATATTTTTCAAAATATGTTCTACATGTACATTTTCTACTTTCTTGCTTCTCTCTTACTTTTTCATTTTCTTACCCATCATTCCATGATCCCATGATCCCTCCCTCTTCTCTTTTTTTTTTTTTTTTATTTTCTCCCATTTTTATTTTTCTCTCTATTTGTTTATTTATTTTTTATTTTCTCCTTTTTGTTCACTTATTTTTATTCACACCGTACCTTGAATCTTCACGTACGGGCATACACTAGTATATATATATATATATAAAGGTCACTAAAGACAACAAATAAGAAGAAAAAAAATTCAAAAATTGTTTTTGCAATTTTATTTTCTTCATAAGATGTGGATCAAGAAAACGTAAGTGGAGTGTATACACTAAATTCTATATTAGTAGTTTTATTTAACGTTAAAATTATAATAAAAATATTTTTCATTATGTGTGTGTACAGAGTAAAAATGATGTGTGAAAATATAAGCTCCCCGTGAACTTGCCATTAGGTATGTGTAAAATACTGCTCAATCCGCTAAAATTTCCCAATTCATACTTATCCGCCTGCCAACTGCAAGTTGGTTTGATCTGCGATTTGAAATTTTTAATCCATATTCAAAATTGCCCCACCTTGTCATAGTTAATACATATATACTCCCTTTGTCCCAAAATATTAGTCTCTTTTGGGGAATTCAACTTTTTGGGTAATACAATTATTATTACACTTCAAAAATATTAACTTCCAAAACTACCCTTTGGTATTACAATTATTACATTTCAAAAATATTAATGTTAATGAATTTAAAAGAAGGGCAACATAGGAAATTCATGTTATTTTAGTCCTTGATTTTGAAAATGGACTAATATTTTGGGACAATGAAAAATAGAATAAATGACTAATATTTTGGGATGGAAGGAGTATTTTTTTTTTTACTTCCAATGAAATATCAAATGTGAAATTCGGTGCAAATTAGTACTATATATATAAAATATTATGCAAATTAGTGTTATATATAGTTTAAATACTTGATAATTGTCTAAGGTCATTCTGCAATAAATTAATAGTTGAAACTGCCCAAACCACAATTTGGTTACAGATAACAAATTTGTCAATCCGCATTTAGTTTTAATTTTATTCTCGAACCACACCATGCACACCCCTGTAGACCGCCCGAACTTCCGCCGCGCACCCCCCCTTTTGGAGAGGGCGCGAATTGGGTTCTAGCTACTACAGTTCGGACTTCTGTCACGGCTCTGAATCTAATCTCATAAAGTGCAATGTAAGACTGATAAATCCCCAAAGAGTCCAAATCCGACAAATCGTTTTGGAAAACTGATTTTAATAAAAAAATGCCAAACATGGACTGCTTTGCCAGATTATAGAGTCGCCACCTAAATATTTTATTTTGAGGAAATTTAGGAAACCTTGACTCGTGCCAAAGGCCATGTGTCCGTCATCACCAAAGTTGCCTCGGCTCGGGAACTTGGGTACGAGAGGGGAAGGTCCTGAAATGAGCACCCCCACTCGCCCGATCAAAGGATCGGCCTCTACTACTCATGATATGTTGTTTTGAAAACACATGTGTTCTTATTGCAGTTATTTAGCTAACTTACTACGTGATGCGCACAACACACAAGTATAGACTAGATCACCTAAATTAGAACAAAACAATTCAATGTTTGTTTTCGAAAATGGTTTGAAAGTGCTACTCGCAAGTAAGCTAAAGTGCGGATTTGCCACCTAACAAAGTGGGCTTAAAACATGATGATTTGCCACTCCAAGTGGGCTTAAAACTCACATTTTGATGAATTGTTCCAATTCAAGTAATGAAGCCTTCATCCACAGGCATTCATGCAGTTATAGCAATTAAGCAAATAGCCTCATGGCAAGCATGCTATCATGGCACTCACTTACACACGTGTAAGGATGCTAAAGCGAAAACACTTACAGTGTACTCCGAGCCAAAACAGAAAACTAGTTAGAAATCAATTCATAATCCTAGCTATGTTAAGATGCTTAATGCAACACATGCAAAATGCAACTAAGTAGGTTCGGCTACCTAATATGGCATATGAATGCAATAATTCGATAACATGCTTTTAAAACATGTATTCAAATATGTATTGAAATACAATGCAGTTTGAATGATGTGCCGAGCCCGGTGCGTGCAAGACAAATAAATGGATACAAATATGCAAACATAAGGTATGCTAATCGAGACATGTCCCTAAACTAACCATCGTAAGCGGATTAGTAAAAAGGAGGAAGAAGTGGGGGTTGGAAGACATGCACACACACACACACCCTTATTACAACATTTGCCCTCTCGACGGAGGGTCCAAATGAATTAGCTAAGTTAATCTAATCTAAGCTAACTAACCAATCTAATTAAGCTAATTAGATTAATTATTACACAACAAAATGAATAACTAGCAAACTACTTACTAATTATTACAACACTTGATTAATTAACAAACTAATTAATTAAGTTACTAATTTAAGCTGACTAACAAGTAAAGCTAACTACAAATCATACTGCCTCAGCTCTCTTCCAAGAGGTTGAAGATGCATGCTCGGTTGGTGTTCACTCGGAAATCCATTACCATGTTGTCAATTGCCTCTGTTTGCACTTGCCTTGATCTCTGAAAATTGTGCCAACCTCCAGACTGCCCTTACTTCAACATAGGGATCTGTTGGTGAGCTGCTAGCTAGAAAAAGTGGCTGCCAGCCACTAAAACTGGCCGGCCGGCTAGTGAAACTGGCTGGTCGGCTAGTTTTTCTCCAGGCTGCTAGTTTTGCTGCAACAGAGAACAATAGAGGCATAGCAATGTATTTCTAAGACAATGTGTGTACTACCACACTCTTTATCATGTCTCAAGCTCAAAGGAGCGGGGCACTCGGCTCTTGAACCACTAACCAAGCACCTCAATGCATGGTGGCCGAGGACCAAGCTTGCACCATGTTTATGAATGCACAAACAACACACAAGAGAGCCTCCACCCTATCATGCATGATCAAGGGGGTTGGCGACCAAGAAACGCGACACATTTCATCACTCCGAGTATGAAACGTGCCACATTCCTTGTGTTTGGATTAACGTCCGATCCAAACACATGCAATGCAACGCATATATGCTTATCTTTCAATGCTAAAGTGGCATTTACACAACTCTATCATGTAAGCAATGCATGCAAGACATGTTAAGGGCCAAGAGCACTAAAGCTAGTGAAGTGTATTACACATGAGGCATGCACTATCCATCTCAAATGGTCAAACCAGCTATGGACAGACCTTATGCATGCCAAAATAGTGGCCAAAATGCTCTAAAATGATAGCATGGAAGGCAAGAAAATGATGTGCATGCATTGGCTCATCAACAAGGCATGAAGCACAACTCTTAAACACAATTAAATAGTGATATACATGAGAGCATGACAGAGGTATAAGCGCTGAAATCATATGCCAAATGATGACATATCATGCAAACAACACAAGTATAGCATGTTAGGGTCCTTAGAACTCAAAGCTAGTCAAGGGCTTAACACAAGAGGCATGCAATACAATGCACAAACAACCAAACCAGCCCAAAATAAAGCTATATCATGCCAAAATAATAGCCTAAATATGCTTAAATCAAGGCATAGAACACAAGGAAAGCATGCTCATTTGATGTCCCGTAAACAAGGCATGAAGAGTCAACTCTCAAACACAATGAAAGAGTGATATATGTGAGAGTGAGACAATGATATATGTTCTGAATTTACATGACAAATGATGCCATATCATGCAAACATCACAAATAAGGAATGTTAGGGCCTTCAAAACACGAGACTAGCAAGGCCAACTATACTATAGCTATACAAAGCATGAACCATATGGCCAAAACGATTCAAAATAGTCCTAAAGCATGCTAAATCAAAGCCAAAAACATGCTGGAGTGGAGCATACACATGCTAGAATGAGAGGCATGAAGCACGAAGCATGTTAGGCCAACAAGTAGGATTGCACTACAAGTGTAAGATGCAAGAAACCAATGACCAAACCAACCAAAAATAGAGTTATGGTAGGTCCAAAAAGTGACAAAAACATGCTTGGACTAAGCTTCAAAAAGGGAGAAACACATGCTCATGTATTAGGCCACCAATACTAGCAAACAAAACAAGAGGAGAGGGGACCACCCCCTCCTATTTTGGACCACAAGGACAACTTTTTACCACTGAAATTCCTCTGAGTTTTAGTGGTAAAAAGGCCAAGCAAAGGTCAACACAAAAGCTATGGAAGATGGCTCAAAAAGCTTAACAAGCCAAAGAGCAAAAGAGGGGAACCACCCCCTTAACCACACAAGGCTCAAACCAATATTTTAAAGCCTTAAAAATAGAGTTATTAAGAGGCTAAAACCAGCCTTAAAGTAGCATGCAAAGGTGACAAAGCTCTTAATCAAAACAAAGCTTAAAAGGGGCTAGTCTCTTACCCTTGAAGAACAACAAGAAGACAGCAACTTCAGCAACAATTCGGAGCCAAAACCAAGTCTAAGACCTCAAAACGAGCTTCAATGGACCTTAGCTTCAAAGTGAAGGTGTTTGAGTAGGTGTTTGTGTGCAAAAGTGTGCAGAAACAACACTTTAAGGCTCAATATAGCACAATATAGAGAGAGAGGGAGAATTCTAGAGAGAGGGAGATTTTTGCTCTAAAAAATCTGAACCCCAAACAAGGGGGAGGAAGCTCCCCTTATATAGGCAATACAAGCCAAAAGGCTTGCTCAATCCCTCCATACACGTGTATGGAGGATGAGTTCAGTGAGCCACAACTGGCTCAAAAGATCTGAAAATATCTAAAAAGGAGAAAAATTGGTTGCCAGCCAGTTAAGTGGCCGGCCGGCCACTTAAACTAGCTAGCCGACCACTCCAACTAGTTGGCAAGGAGAAAAAATGGCTGGCAACTGCCAAAAGTGGCCGGCAAGGCCCCACCCTCCTTTAGCTAAGAGGCACCAAGGTTTGGCCTAAAAACAAGGCCAAAACACCGAGGGCTTAGAGGCTCAAAGACAAGGCGCTCAGCTGAGACCTTTGGGCGCTCGAAATAAGCACAAACATGCGCAATCATCGCGTGCACAAATAATGACGTCTGAGTCTTAGGGTCGGTCAAAAATAGGGTGTCTACAGTTGCCCCTTTTTGACAGAACTTGGAAGTCGTGAAATGACAGGAGTGAATGTCAAAGCACAGAGATGACCCTTTTTTGACAAGGCTGAAGACTTAGACAAATAGGCATGATAACAAAAGAAAAGCGCCCATAGGCAGGGGCAAAATGCAAATGACATGCACAATGCAGAACATAACTTATGATTATGCAAAGAGGGCTGTAAAGAAACATCTAGATGCAAATGTTATGCAAAGAAATGTTACAGCAAACTCGCACACAAGCAAGTGAATACAAACCAAACCACATCGCATGCAGAAAAGATGTAAGAAAATTATGCAATCTTAACTACGGCTCACGCAGGAAAGACTAAAGGCGACTGTCGGGCGAACCCGAGGTCTCAAACAAAGCACCTCTTAGCGTATCCCACGCAAGAGGGAAGGGAAACACCTCTCAGCGTATCATACGCGAGAGAGGGAAAAGCAAACACCTCTCAGCGTATCACACGTGAGAGAGGGAATGACAACACCTCTCAGTGTATCACACGCGAGAGAGGGAAAAGCAACACCTTTCAGCGTATCACACGCGAGAGAGGGAAAGGCAACACCTCTCAGTGTATTACACAGGAGAGAGGGAAAGGTAAACACCTCTCAGTGTATCACACACGAGAGAGGGAAAAGCAACACCTCTCAGCGTATCACACGCGAGAGAGGGAAAGGCAACACCTCTCAGCATATCATACGCGAGAGAGGGAAAAGCAATAGTGCAAGCACTGAAAAGTTGTATAAACATTGGAGTGCATCCTAATGTTTTTAATCAACGTGCCAGTGCAAACACCGGTGTACCTGGGTGCTTCTAACCAACGAAAAGTCAGTGTAGATAGCGGGCGTACCTGAATGTCTCTAACCAACGGAATAAAGGAGAAGAATGGTTTTACCGGGAATTCCTCTGAATGAACCGTACATACAATATTTTCTACACAAAAGAGAAATTTGACAAGTACAATATAGTAGAAACACATGTTCAACGCTACATTAAGATACAATTTCAATACGAGATAAACGTGGGCATATACGATACAAACGAAAAGGTGCATAACAATGCAAGTGGAACGTGCATAACAATGCAAGTGAAAAGGTGCATAACAATGCGAGTGGAACGTGCATAGCAATGCAAGTGAAAAGGTGCATAACAATGCGAGTGGAACGTGCATAGCAATGCAAGTGAAAAGGTGCATAACAATGCATATTTGATGCAGTATGCTCAATGAAGAAATGCACGTCTTGGCAAGACCAATTCAGTTGTGACCCCCAATTTACCTCTCGAAGGGGTTACAACGTAATCTAAAAGGATACACCTCGTGCATGCCAGCTGACGATGAGCTACGCATCGAAGACATGAGTTGAAACTTATGCAAAAACATTTTGAGCTGAAAAAGTGGACTTTTCTTGCACTTTCTTGGGAACCAAGGACTCAAAATAGTCTGAAAACACACAGGAGGAATACCAGGCAGCTATCGGACACCCTGGAAGCTTGCCAGCCACTTTTCAAAGCTGCCGGCCAGTTAACTGGCCGGTCAGCCAGAAAAACTAGCCGGTCGACTAGTTTTTGGAAAATCGGGGTAGTTTGGTCATTCAACGCACGGGTCTTTAAAAACACAACACCAAATCACTTTTGTTCACACACCCATTGCCGAAAAACCTTTCTCCTTGCTCCTAGACACTTTTTCTCTCTTAGATCTGCACTTTTTAAGCGTTTTCCAACGCCCCCCGTGAAGTTGATTCGCGAACAACTTTCGATTCTCTTCGTTTTGAACCGAACAAAAGTTGTTTTCGGAGCCTTTTTCTCCATTTTCACCATTCGAGGTATATTTCTCTCAACTCTGACTTGAGTTTGGCGCCCTTTTCTCGGGCTTTGACTTTTTTGACTTTTTCTCTTCCTGAGAGTTGACTTTTTGCATTTTCACCCCATTTTGCTCATTTTTGTCTGTTTTTCACCCTCTTTGCAGATGGCAGATGACGCACCACACAGAGGGGGTCCTCCGGGGATGGAGGGGGAGCCAGAGCACATTCAGCTACCGCCTAGAGTTCGGCCATTCGACCCCGTTACGTACCATCCCGCAGCACATGTGCTACCACCTAGCACAGTGCCCCATTTCACTGACTTTGCACAACGTGCGCCCCTGGATCTTCTACTACGGGAGCCCGAGTCTCATCTGTCCCATGACGCGCCAGGGGTACACACTGCACTTTTACATTTTCTGCGATGTACTTTACATTTTTTGCATAGTTCGCACTTTTTGCACTGTATTTCATCTGCTCATTCTGAAACACATACACACACTATATTCTTACTCATTCTGAACACACATACTACATTGTATTCTTGCTCATTCTGAATATATATATTGTATCTCTGCTCATTCTGAACATACATACTGCACACTGCATTTCTGCTGATTCTGAACACTCATACATACTGCATTTTTGCTTATCCACACAGGTTGACTCCTGTTTTACCCGTGGGTATAGATCCACCACGGCGAGGGAGTGGTACTTGGAGCTCCCTGACAGTGTCCAGCAAATCATCGATGAGGCGAGATTTGGCCTGTTCTACTTGGGGCTCTCACGTCTCTTTGCGAGTAGGACTCTGCTAGGAGCATTGGTAGAGAGATAGTGGGACACCACCAACTCCTTCTATTTCTCTGCCATTGTGGACCTGACCTTGACCCCATACGACTTCGCTATGCTGACGGGCCTGGAGCTAGGAGGCCAGCCGATCCCATATGATGCTGATATGGGTGAGTGGGAGGCAGCTTGGACGCATCTATTGGGAGCATACCCACCCATCTACCGATCATTGGGCTCAGTCCGATATACCTGGTTTGTCGACCATTTCAGAGGGAGAAAGCCTATGACGGTAGAGGAGACAGAGCAATACGCTCAAGGCTTCCTTATGTTCGTCTTCGGCACTACCCTGTTCACTGATAGAGCGAACACGGTGGGGCTATACTTGCTGAGCGCATTAGTGGACCTGTCCCAGGTGCGACACTATGATTGGGGGGGCGCCGGCCTTACTACCCTCTACTGCTACATGAGCTTGACCTCCCGCAAGAGCGGGAACATAGTAGGCGGCTACTGAAGAGCCAGGGAGGTATGCTTTACTGTTCAGCTCTACATTTTTTGCTATGCTTTCTGCTTTGCACTTTCTGCACATACTGCACACTACACACACAGTCTTGTTTCTGTTCTGCATTTGTACTTTCTGCACACTGTATCATACTCTGCTTTCTGTATTATTTGTATTCTGTATTCTCACTACCACCCTCTTGTTTTGCACAGCTGTGGGTATATGCCTATTTCCCGATGCTTGCCCCCGAGCTAGAGTTTGAGACACCCCTCGAGGTCCCTTACTCTCTCCGATATGACGGTTGGTGCCGGTCTAGATCCCAGGAGACCCTCTCATACCTGCGCCATTATTTCGATACAGTGAGGCCAGCAGAGGTAATACAAAACGACAGTTTTTCTTGTTTTCAGCTTCACTTCACTTTGTATATCTACCAGCCACTAATGCACTTGCTGTCTGCAGATCACATGACAGCCTTGGGCGGCGATGCCAGAGTTTGCTCGGTTTCATTTTGCCGGAGCTTGGGGTGCCTGCCAATATCGGATCTTGTTTGAGGGACCGGTAGGCCGCCCCTGGTTCTTAGGCAAGCGCTTCATGCGCAAGACCTTGGGCTTACTATTATAGTCGGTTCCTTTGCCACCTCCACCATCTATGCGGGCCACAGAGAGCCTCTCTGCTTAGGAGCTTATCGACGTCATGCGAGGCACAGATGTTGACCGGTACACTGGGGAGGGAGACTATGCGACTTACATCTAGACATACCTCATGGCTCCATTGGCAAGCATTCGTGCTCCCACGAGGAGTACATCTGAGATTGCTTCATCGAGCAGGGCTCGGAGAGCAGGCGCTCCCTCGACGAGCAGGGCTCGGGCAGTGAGGGATGGAGCTAGAGAGATACCTTCTACTAGGCAGTGTGTTGGATGGCCAGATCCTCCGACTGAGTTGACGGGTTGGCGGCCTGGCAAGGGACCTTATCAGATCCCGCTTGAGCCACCGGTACCTGATCATCGATACGTGAGGACACTTGACTCAGCACCAGTATACTTTACAGCTTTTATGCATTTCAGCTTTGCTCGGATATTTGTTCATTCATTCACTCATGGCTTTACCTTGCATTTGCAGCCCTCTATAGGATATGTCGAGGGGTTGCTCGAGGCGATGGCCTCACTTGAGGGTATGGTCTTGTGAAGAGAGATGATGCTGACCTCCCACGGCATTCCGGTACTTTTCAGTTTACTTGCTTTTATCATACTTCGGCTGATACACTGAAACTGACATCTCATTGCACTGATGCATCGCATGTATAGATCACATCTGACACGACACACTGCATGCACATACTGTATCTGATTTCTATATATACCCCGCATAACATACTTGCAGTTGATACATATACTGTAGCTGATGTATTCCAACTGCCTTTTCAGCTGCCTTTTCAGGTCACACCCTCGCAGATAGAACCCTCAGAGCCTACTCCAGCAGCAGGGAGAGAGACTCTGGCACACAGCCGAGGGAGACGTCGAAGGCCTGCCAGATGCACTGACGATGAGGAGTCCAGCAAGGACGAGGAGTCAGCGAGTCCCCAGTCAGAGTCATCTGAGGGTGGAGGCGATGCTGAGGAAGGCTCCAAGGATGGGAGCGGAGGCAGCTCTGATTCAGATAGCGGTGCCGACGGTGACGGTGCAGAGTCTACTTAGTCGAGGAAGAGGAGGAAGGAGGCCTCTCGATCCTGAGCTGGATGGCACCGATTCAGGTGCTTTTGCTTTTTGCTTTATTTCTCTTTTTGCTTTAATATTAGCACATTGTACAGCCTTAGGTAGTTTTATCTTCTTTAAAACTTTGTACTTTTTGTAAAGAGAAACCATGATGGAATGAAAAATAGCTTTTTGATCAAAAAGTGTTGCATTTGTATTCTAAGCATCGCATCGCACTATTTTACACAAAAGTGAGATTGATGGAAATTGAACATTTGTTTATTGCAAAGTCAGGTAGTGAACCGACACAATAAACAAAACAAAACAACTTAAAGAACAACTCGATAAGCAAAACGACGACTTGGTAAACAAATTGCAACAACTCGATAAGCAAAGTTCAACAACTTGATAAGTAAAAGCGACAAACTTGAGAATAAGTCAACAAAACCACAGCCGAACACATCCAGAGTGAAACAAAACACAGATTTTCAGCATCCCTCAGCACACAGGAAGGTTAAAAGTTCTCTGTTGGAGACAAGGAGTGGCTGCCAACAATTTTTTCTCATTGCCAGCCACTTTTTACAGATGCCAGCTACTTAAGTGGCCGGCCAGCCAGAAAAACTGGCCGGTCGGCTACTTAAACTGGCCGGTCGGCTCGTTTTTTTCTGGAAAGCTCCAGATTGCTGCCATCTATCCTCCACTCAATGCCTTATGTTCTATAAAGGTTCCAGCTTCGTGGGTTCCTCATTCCAAATCCATTTTCCCCCCAAATGGAAGCATTTCTTGCCCAAAATCTCACAAATTGGATTGCCAACTTGGATGGCTCGGAAAAGTTAAATTTCTGGGGTTTCAGAATAAATGCACTATTCACGTTGAGCCGCACTCCGCTACATTTTCCGTTCCTCCATGCCGCGGCCAGGTGTTGGAATCCAGTAACTCATGTTTTTAGCTTTGGCGGACAAGAGGTATGTCCCACTTTTGAATATTTCCAAGCTTTAATGGAATCTCAGCGCGATGAAGAGATCTTGCCCCAGTTCCGTTTTGGCCACATCCAAGCCTTAGGACGGATGTGTAGGCTTACTTTGCATGACGCTCGGTCTTTGATTCGCGACAGAGAAATGGACATTCCGAGCTTGATTCATCAGTTTTCTGATGCCGGTGACCGCGACGATCATCTTTGGCAGAGTTTTCGACGACACACCCTCTACTTGTGCATGTTATCTCATTTCTTGCTTGCCCCAAGCTCTAGAGGGTCTAGCGTCCGTTTGATTGAGGTTGCCCAAGGCTTAAAAGAGGGCAAGAGCTGCATTGGCATGACACTAGCTGAGACTCTGATGGGTTTGGATGCCTTCCATCGCCGGGAGACAACTAGATTCGCGAGGAGTGCACTACTGCTGCAGGTAATGTTTCCCACCCTTCTCACATGTGTGTCTCACATCACTCGGCCCTCAGGCTCTATTTTTCTCTCAAAACCCTTCCTCTCTTTTCTTTCCACGCACACCTCTCTATTCTTTAATCTCTCTTATTTTTCATCTCTCCCCAGATATGGCTGATGGATAAGTTGAAAGTAGTGGACTCATGCCTAGCATATTCAGCATGCGGCTATTTCTTCCGACAATGACTAGTTGATGCCCCAGACGAGGGATGGTGGTGCGAATGGATGTGCAGTCTATCCACTGTCAATATTGCTTGGCGCTGCCCCTGGCTTAATCTACTGGCGATGAGCTACAGCATGTCTCGCCAGCCGGGCATTCAGCTGGTTGTCCTGACACACTGTGTCTTCTATTTCCCATTCAGATTTTGGCATCAGTTTGGGCATGATCAAATTTGCCTGGAAGATGGGGTAGAGTACCCTACTGCGTTTCCAGTCCGAGGCTCATATCTGGCTCCGTATGCCATCGCATGGAGGACGAGAGAGCTTCTGGCCCCCGTTCCCACTTTCAGTTGCACCCTTTCTGACGAGTGCATAGCTTGGCTCGATGAAGAGGCGCAGACCGGGCCTACTTTGGCATCAGAGGCTTCCACAAGCTCTGGGAGGGGGCGCAGGAACACTTGACTTATCCATGCCCTGAGTTTATTTTCTTTAATTAGTACTTTCAAGTTTTCTTTATGAATGTAATAAAAAGCAACTTCAATTTGTATTCAAGAGTAGGAGAACTCTGTACTGAAATTAATGTAATTGAAGGTTGTGGGTATTGAAAATTTTTCGTTATGGTCCAAAAATGGTCCAAGTCGTAAAAAGATTAATTTGAGCAAAATCAACTTTTATTAAAACTTTTCAAAACCATTTTCGATATGGATCACAACTGGACACACCCGAGATCTATCACTGAGATGTACAACCCCGGATCCAAGCAACTGGAAAGTTGCCCTTTGTCTGAACAACACTGCACTGGAGATCACAATTGAGCTCTTAGATGTAGAAAAGACAAAGATGACCAAAGCAATTACATGGACATAGTCGATTTGGAAGTGTTTATGGCTAGACTTCAGAATGAAGTTGCCTACGCATCCCAAAGATGGGAATCAAGCCTTACGTAGTTCGGTTCCGGTTCACTCGTGTATTAACACTCTCCTTTTGTGCTCTAACTTTTGCCAAGGCTGCCCTTTCTGGGTTTTCAACCTTGGGAGCTCAGTTTTTATTATTTCAATTTTTTTCATGCTCTAATTTTTGCCTAGGTCGCCCTTTCGGGTTTTTGTCCTAGCAAGCCTCTCAGGGATAGTATTTCTTCAACTTGTCCATGTTGATCGGCTGGGAGAACTCAAGGCCATCTAAATCCATCAGAATGACAGCTTCACCCAACCAGATAGACTTGATGATGTAGGGACCAGTCCAATTAGGTTTGAACTTGCCCCTAGGGTCGTGAATGGGAGCCCGGTTGTCTTTGAGCACCAAATCCCCTTCTTTCAAATTCCTGGACTTAACCTTCTTATTGAAAGCCCTGGCAATTCTTCATTGATAACCTTGGACGTGACACAGTGCTTTCAGCCTTCTCTCGTCACACAGCATGAGTTCTTCGAACCTGCTCTGCTGCCAATCTGCCTCAGCTATCTAGCACTTAGCCATTACTCGCAATGACGAAACCTCAACTTCGATAGGCAGAACAACCTCCATCCCATAAACCAAGGAATACGGAGTTGCCCCAGTAGAAGTTCGAATTGAAGTCCGGTAACCCCAAAGAGCAAATGGCAGCTTATCTGGCTAGTCCCTGTAGGTTTCCACCATCTTCTGCAGAATGTGTTTGATGTTCTTGTTGGTGGCCTCAACAGCTCCGTTGGTTTACGGCCGATATGTAGATGACTTATGAAAAGCCACATTGTACTTCTCCAACAAGTCTATCACCTCCTTCTTGAAGTGGGAACCATTATCCGAAATAATGTCATTCGGAACTCCATAGCGACAGATGATGTTGTTCTTGATGAACTTAGCAACATGTGACGCCTTCAACACAGCGTAAGATTGGGCCTCAACCCACTTGGTGAAGTAGTCTATCGCTACCAGAATATACTCATGCCTGTTCGACCCCTTCGGAGTGACTGCCAATCACATCGATCCCCCAGACTGAAAACGGCCATGGCGAAGTCATGTTGTATAGCTTCGAGGGCGAAATGTTCATGCGGTTTGCATGGATCTGGCATTTGTGGCATCGCCGAACAAAGCCAATACAATCCTCCTCCATGGTTGACCAATAATAACCCTGTCTGAGGATCTTCCAGGCTAGCATCACCTCGCTCATGTGTGCTCCGCACTCTCCTCCATGGATGGCCTCCATCAGGCGCTTGGATTCCTCAGCATCAACACACAGTTTGTGCATCCCAAGATGACCCCGCTTGTACAGTTTACCCCCGCAGACGATGAACTGAGTAGCCATTTTTCGAATTGCCCTATTATATTTGGCATTTTCCCCTGGTGGATAAGCCTCCCTTTCCAAGAAGTTCTAGATGCCATAATACCAGGGGTTCTGATCTTGTACCTCATCTATGACCGCGATCAGCTCGTAGGCCGGCACGAATTTATGTTCAATGATGATCGGACGCATCCGGACTCCGAAAGGGATGTCTATCATGGAAGATAGAGTTGCTAAAGAATTAACGAACCTGTTGTTCTCTCTTAACAGATGAGCGAAGTTCAGTTTTTCAAACCGAGGAATCAGAACGTCCAGGGTCTGGTGATAGATTCTCATATTTTCTTCTTTAACTTTCCAATCTTCTTTAGCTTGAGATACAACAAGGTCCGAGTCCCCAATGACATCCAACCGTTTTGTCCCTAGTTCCAGGGCGGCTTCCAGTCCAGCAATACATGCCTCATACTCTGCCTCATTGTTTGATACTTTGAACCTGAGCTTGAAGGCTAAGGGTATACGGGAATTGTCGGGTGCTATCAGCAACACCCCTATCCCATACCCGTATTGGTTTGACGCTCTGTCAAAGTACGTAGTCAAGGTTTCTTCTTTAACATGCAGAATGGCCTCATCTGGGAACAAATATTCTACTATTTCATCCCCGTCCACTGGGTGATCGGCTAGGAACTCCGCTACCGCTCTCCCTTTCACTAACTTGCGTGTCATGTACTTCAAATCAAATTCGGAGAGAAGAAGCAACCAATGGGCTAGCCTACCCGTAAGTACTGGTTTCTCGAAGAGATATTTGATGGGATCTAATCTTGAAACTAGTATTACAGAGTGAGCTAACAGTTGGCGCCTCAACTTCTTGGTAGCCCATACCAAGGCCAGACAAGCCTTTGCCAGCGGAGTGTAGCGGGTCTCGTATTCCAGCATTTTCTTGCTCAGGTAGTAGATAGCCTTCTCCACTTTATCCTCAGATTTCTGCGCAAGCATGCAGCCCATTGTCGTTTCAGTCATTGATAGGTACAGAATCAACGGTTTCCCCGGCTCAGGCGGTGACAACATATGTGGGTTCTGTAAATATTGCTTGATCTGCTCGAAAGCAACTTGGTATTGGTCATCCCATTGAAACTTCTTTCCTTTCTTCAGGAGACCAAACAGTGGTTCACAAGTCAAGGTTAATTTTGCAATAAACCGTCTTATGAATTGCACCTTACCCAGAAAGCCTCGCACCTCCTTTTCAGTCCTTGGTGGTGGCATTTCGAAGATGGCCTTGATTTTGGAAGGATCAACCTCGATGCCCCTTTGTGTGATCAAGAACCCCAGCATTTTCCTTGTTGTAACACCAAATGTGCATTTTTGAGTGTTCAGCCGCAACTGATACTCTCTGATCCGTTGGAAAAATTTCTTCAAGGCGGTGTAGTAGCCCTCTCTTTCCTTGGACTTGACAATCATGTCGTCCACGTACACCTCAACCTCTTTGTGGATCATACCATGCAAGATCGTGGTCGCAGCCCGCTGATACGCAGCCCCTGCATTCTTCAAACCAAACGGCATTACCCTATGGCAGTAGTTTCCCATGGGGTGGTAAAAGCAGTCTTCTCTCTGTCTTCAGCGGCCATCAAAATCTAGTTGTAGCCTAAAAACCCATCCATGAATGAGAGCAGCACATGCCCCGCAGTGAAATCCACTAATTTGTCAATATGCGGTAGAGGAAAGTTGTCATTCGGACTGGCTTTGTTCAGATCTCTGAAGTCCACACATACTCGAATTCTATCATCCTTCTTCGGCACCGGAACTATATTGGCCAGCCAAGTTGGATACTCAGATACTAACATGAACCCTGTGTTGATCTGCTTGATGACCTCTTCTTTGATTTTCAGGGCCCAGTCTGGGCGGATCCTTCGGAGCTTTTGTTTAACAGGTCAGGCCTTTGGGTCAAGAGGGATCCGGTGCTGTACAATCTTAGGATCGATTCCAGGCATGTCTTCGTAGGACCACGAGAAAACATCTTTGAAATCTTTTAATAAAGCGACTAAGCGCTCGCGCTCCTCAGAAGACAACGTGGACCCGATCTGGACCAGCTGCGGATCCTTCTCAGTACCAACGTTAATTTAGGTGATTTCATCAACCAAAGGTTTTACAAACTTCTCCTGCTCTCGGTCAATCAAATGCTTCAAAATTGGAGGAATTTCTTCCTCGTCGTTTTCATCAAAATTTTGAAAATCCTGATTAATGCAATAAACTAAAGGCACAAAAAAGTACTCAGAAGCCATAGCTGTATAGTTCTCATTGATAACATCCAGTCCGTCTGATCCTTCGGTTACAACAGACTCAAAGGAAAAAGAAAAAGACGACCTGGATAGGATAGTGGCATCTGGGTTATCACCCCCAGAAATACCTGACTCTGACTCTGACGAACTAGAATCTGATTTCGACTCCACAGACTCTGTGGAATCAAATTTTGGTTCACTACCTGATCCAGAAATACTTGATAAAAAGGCCTCCTCATATTGCCAGACGAGGGAGGGTGCGATGGATGTATCGAGAATGCCGGAAGATGGGCCCACAGCCGAGCTATCTCCAATCATGGATACTGAGAAGTTATCCCCCAAGCACTTCGGTACGATCTGAGAATCTGAGAGGAGACAAGCCAACGCTACCCCCATCTCAATTTCTGTGCTCTCGGAATCTTCCTCCTTGCACTGCTCAGTCTCAGCTAGTGGGTCTGTCTGCTCTTCGGCAACTGCATCCCCTGGTAATTGCAAGTCAAAGAAGATCTTAAAACTCGGCAAGCGTCGCCTCTCTGAATTCAACCATGGCTCTAGAAAGCCGTAGAACAGGAAATCTTTCCCTTCCTGGACGAAGCGTCCATTTAGGGTCCCCTGGATAGGCCTGTGCACTAACTCATAATGCTTCCTGGCTTGTTTAGCTATGGCTCTTTCAGCCATCTCTCTTCCTTTCCTCACTCAATCCTCTTTGGTAGGCGAGTAACCTAAGCTAAAGGTATATGGGTTATGCGGCACTTCGGTTAATGCTGTGATGCCCTTTCGGCCACTTCGCCCCAATCCCATCCCGGGCATGTGTTGAAACTTGTCCATGAGGTAGGCAGATTGTGCACTGACGTATAGCCCCTCATCAATAGCTAGCATATCCTGTACAGCCCGAGCCTCAGCCAAGGTGAACCCCGACAAAAATACATCCTCCGCGTTGTGCTCAATCTCCAGAATTGGTGTAGAAACCTCTGGCAGTAGATGTATTGAAGAACTTCCAAAAACAATTGCCACCCCCTTCTCGTGGGGGTACTTCAACATCTGGTGTAAAATAGAAGAGACGGCTTTCAACTGGTGCAGCCACGGCTGCCCAAGGAGTAGATTGAAGGTTGCTGGTACATCTAAGACATGAAACTCAATATCTTGTTGTCCCGGGCCAACTTGAGTCTTGATCTATATTGTCCCCATCACCTCCCGACTGGTGTTATCATAGGCCCGTATTACCTGGGCTGTAGGCACGAAATCTGCGGGCTTCAACCCGATAGCATACGCCGTTCTCAACGGACATACATTGATAACAGATCATGTGTCAACCAGGACCACCGGTATCCATTTCTCCTTGCACTCCACAGAGATATAGAGTGGCTTGTTATGATCAGAGCCCTCAGATGGTAGTTCATTGTCGGTGAAGGTCAAGGTCGGGGAAGCTCCCCCCAAGAAAACCAGCCCTACCAACTGCTCAGGAGTTGTATCAATTGAAAGCTTGGCTCTATCCATGGCTATAAGGACGGCTTGTCTGTGAACCCTCGAGGCCATAAGCAGTCCCCAGATGGAGATGTCTGCTTGAATTTTCTTTACCTGTTTCAGCACAGCTTCCTCCTCTAGCAGTTTTTCTTTCTGTCTCTCTGCTTCTTTGTCCTTCTCGGACGCCTCCGGCTGGTCCAAGTGTGGGGGCTTGAAGTACCGCCCACTTCGGGTCATATGGTCGACCTCCTCAATATACCAGGTGTCATCTGGTTGGTTCTACCCCCAGTCCTCATCAGTGCGGGCAAGACGTAAGTCGTCATCTTCCCACCATATCCTATTGGCAACCGACATATAGTTGTTTGGTTCCGCTGTAGTTGTTCTTGTGCTCACAGCACATTCTGTCCCCGCAAGGGCCTTGGCTTTTCTAGCCCTGTCTTCATTCTCGTTTCTCTCTTGTTCAAAACACCTCAGCGTATCTTCCTGCTCTGTGTCCGCTGCACACAAACTGCCCAAGTCCCGAGCACAATTCTTCACACCGGTGCTCTCCGGCAATTCCTCCTGATTCTCGGCCATTCCGGCCACTGCAGATGTTCCTATCTTTGACTGACCCTGTTCTGGTCAAGGCACTTCAACCACATCCGACTCATCGCTGAGCCACCCTGTATTGTCTGTTGACCCATTCAAATCAAACCAGTTGATGTTCATATCTCCCAGGTCTTGTTCGTCAAAGAACTATAGATTGGCGATGTCCTCTTCCAGCTCTGCTAGGTCATCTAACCCTTGACTCAGTCCGTCTTCCCGAACAACATGTACATCTGCCCTGGTTGGCAACTCCACCCTCTGCTTAGCCTGATCTGTTGACACAATATAACCGCACGGGTTGTATGCTTCTTCAGTAAACCTCCTAGATCCCTCAGGCTCTAAATCAACATTCCCATTCTCCTCTAAGATAACCCCGGCTTTGTCTTCGACAGTCACCACCACTGGCTCGGGTTGGGTTAGGAAGGTGCTCATCATGCACAAGTCTGTGCTGTCTGGGGTTAACACCTCAGGTTTTGGTAGGTCAGAGGGAGTGATGTATATGGTAGGGTCATATGGGATGGCCGCGGTTTGGATTAGGTTTATCTGCTTGGGTGGAAGGGGGGTTGTTGTTATGTGGTGTGAGTGGGTTGGTGGTGACATTTGGCTTGTCAGGAGGTGCAATCACCTTGTTGTCAATGAGATCTTGAATCTCATGACGCAGTTTGAAGCACTGGTCGGTGTCGTGACCGTGCTGTTGGTGAAAGGCACAATATTTGGCCGGGTTATGTGTTGGAGGGAGGTTATTTGGTAGTGGGCGTGGTTCAAGAGGCTTTAGATGCCCCTTTCTGATTAAAACCCCCAGGGCTTTGGATAAAGGCATATACAATGGGGTAAAAGTCCTCTGCCCCCGGGGTGGATTTTTTGCTGGTTGCAGGCTGGTTCCGGATGTACCGATGAAGGGTGTAGCTGTTTTGGGCGTGGTGGTGACCATGCCGACTTCTGAAGTCCTTCCAGTTGCAGCGCTGCTCGTGGCTGCATTCGAACCGCGTGTAAATGCCCTCTGGGGCTATTTCTCTCCTGGTCGATCAGACCTTGCTTCATGGCATCCTCAATCTGTACCCCAATCTCGTGCAAATCAGTAAAGGTGGGGATGGGTAAGACGATCATTTTCTACATCAGCTTGGGTTGAAGGTTGCGCACAACCATCCTTATATGATCCTTCTCGAGTGGCCGAGTTGTCATCATGGAGGCTTTAGCCCTCCATCGAGTGACAAAGTCAGAAAAGCCTTCCTTCGGCTCTTGCCTGGTCGCTTCAAGATCACAGGTCGTGACCTCAATCTGGGTGTTATACGAATATTGCGCGACGAAGGCCTCGGCCATCTCCTCCCAACTTCTCTTCACTGAGTCCTCCAGTTTGACGTACCAAATGGCCGCAATACTCGACAGGGTCCGGCCGAAGAGTGAAAGTTTTTGGAGTCTCGTTAAGCCTATTGGGTGCAGAATATCAGAAAACAACCTCAAACGAACCATAGGATCGCCCGAGCCATCAAAACGATCTATGTGAGGCATCTTGAACCTATCCGGCAATGTAACCGCCGAATCGGTGTATCCATCCTCTATGTCTAGAATCGAGTTGACTCCCTGGGCCCGCTTGAATAGCTTTTCAAGCTTACTCACTTTCAGTGCAGTTGGATCCACCTCAAATTCAAACGGTGTCTCCACTGGATTAGCTGGTGCTTTAGACAGCTGAGGTAGGATTAGGGGTGGAACTGGCCCCGTTGGAATGTCCGTATTCTCCTGGGCGTTTGCAGTTTCCCCGGGTGTCAAGACCCTAGGTGGGGGTGGGGGTGGATGCGAAGTAGATGCTCCGGCTTGTTGTGGTTACTGCTGTTGTTGGAGCCTGGCAATCAGTTCTGCCTGTTGGGCTACAACCTCTGCCTGACATGCGGTAACCTCCGCCTGACGAGCAGCATCCTGCTGTATGGCCTGCATGGTCTCTTGGAGCTGACGTATCATGTCCTCCATACTAGTCATAAGGTACTGATCTGACTGAACAAGTGTATCTCTCTCTGCAGTAGGAACGAAAACCTCAGCCCGACTACACACAGGTGGGGTGGACAATGACCGGTGAACCAACGATTGCTGTACTGATACTCCCTGCCTAACTGCCCTTCGTCTTGTAACCGGGGGTAATGAAAAGAACACTGCTTGTCCGTCAATTAGATCCTCAGATCGGGAAAGTCTCCTTCCTCTAGTCCAGAGTGCTCGGGGGGTATCTACCTTTTCGGAAGCAATGATGCAATACTACCTTGTAAAAAGATAAATAAAGCAAGAAAAAGAAACAACAATCAGAAAACGGACAGCATTTCGGCTTAGATGATGACAACACATAGTTCATAAATCGTAAGCTGGAAAAACTGCACTCAACACTGATCTCTGCCCCCAAATCACCGCCTCAAATCTGTTACCCCCAAATACTGATGTCCTCAGATTGATACCCAGACTTGCAAACTGATACATGCATTCCTATAGAGACACACTCTAAAAGCACATAGCAAGCAAGTGAGAGCCAAAACACCCCTGTGGAGGGGTAGTGTTTCCTTGTCCTATCTTGTCAGGAGCTAGGGTTTCACTACGCACGCATGCGGTTTCAAACAACCTACATTCGGGTAAGCAACCTGTCCTAGTTTGGAACAGTCTCTAAAGCTTCCAATATGCACTAGGTCGAATGGTCAAAAAGGGTGCCTCGGAAGAACCGAGGTTTGTGTTCCCATCGTGGTAGAGCCCGTAACCGGTCAGCCTTATGGCGTGCTTTTCCAAGCAAGCCTCCGACAAACCATTCAATAATAGTAGATGGCCAACACTGTGACTTAAGCTCACCAATGCAAATGCAATGCAAAGAAACACATAAGTGTAAACAAAACAACATATCATAATGTTCGAGTCAAGTTCTCTAAGTCCCCAGCAGAGTCGCCAGAAATTGTAGACCGCCCGAACTTCCTCTGCGCGCCCCCCTTTTGGAGAGGGCACGAATTGGGTTCTAGTTACTACAGTTCAGACTCCTGTCACGGTTTTGAATCTAATCTCACAAAGTGCAATGTAAGACTGATAAATCACCAAAGAGTCCAAATCCGGCAAATCATTTTGGAAAATTGATTTTAATCAAAAAGCGCCAAACATAGACTGCTTTACCAGATTACAGAGTCGCCACCTAAATATTTTATTTTGGGGAAATTTAGGAAACCCTGACTCGTGCCAAAGGCCACGTGTTCGTCATCACCAAAGTTGCCTCAGCTCGGGAACTTGGGTACGAGAATGGAAGGTCCTGAAATGAGCACCCCTGCTCGCCCGATCAAAGGATCGGCCTCTACTACTCATGATATGTTGTTTTGAAAACACATGTGTTCTTATTCCAGTTATTTAGCTAACTTACTACATGATGCGCACAGCACACAAGTATAGACTAGATCACCTAAATTGGAAAAAACAATTCAATGTTTGTTTTCGAAAATGGTTTGAAAGTGCTACTCGCAAGTAGGCTAAAGTGTAGATTTGCCACCAAATAAGGTGGGCTTAAAACATGATGATTTGCCACTCCAAGTGGGCTTAAAACTCACATTTTGATGAATTGTTCCAATTCAAGTAATGAAGCCTTCATCCACAGGCATTCATGCAGTTATAGCAATTAAGCAAATAGCCTCATGGCAAGCATGCTATCATGGCACTCACTTACACACGTGTAAGGATGCTAAAGCGAAAACACTTACAGTGTACTCCGAGCCAAAACAAAAAACTAGTTAGAAATCAATTCATGATCCTAGCTATGTTAAGATGCTTCATGCAACACATGCAAAATGCAACTAAGTAGGCTCGGCTACCTAATATGGCATATGAATGCAACAATTTGATAACATGCTTTTAAAACACGTATTCAAATATGTTTTGAAATACAATGCAGTTTGAATGATGTGCCGAGCCCGGTGCATGAAAGACAAATAAATCGATACAAACATGCAAACATAAGGTATGCTAATCGAGACATGTCCCTAAACTAACCATCGTAAATGGATAAGTAAAAAGGAGGAAGAAGTGGGGGTTGGAAGACATGCACACACACATGCACCCTTATTACAACATTTGCCCTCTCAACGGAGGGTCCAAATGAATTAGCTAAGTTAATCTAATCTAAGCTAAGTAACCAATCTAATTAAGCTAATTAGATTAATTATTACACAACAAAATGAAAAACTAGTAAACTACTTACTAATTATTACAACATTTGATTAATTAAAAAACTAAATAATTAAGTTACCAATTTAAGCTGACTAACAAGTAAAGCTAACTACAAATCATACTGCCTTAGCTCTGTTCCAAGAGGTTGAAGATGCATGCTCGGTTGGCGTTCGCTCGGAAATCCATTACTATGCTATCAATTGCCTTTGTTTGCACTTGCTTTGATCTCTGAAAATTGTGCCAACCTCCAGACTGCCCTTACTTCAACACAGGGATTTGTTGGTGAGCTGCCAGCCAGAAAAAGTGGCTGCTAGCCACTAAAACTGGCCGGCTAGTGAAACTGGCTGGTCGGCTAGTTTTTCTCCAGGCTGCTGGTTTTGCTGGAACAGAGAACAATAGAGGCACAACAATGTATTTCTAAGACAATGTGTGTACTACCACACTCCTTAATCATGTCTCAAGCTCAAAGGAGTGTGGCACTCGACTCTCGAACCACCAACCAAGCACCTCAATGCATGGTGGCCGAGGACCAAGCTTGCACCATGTTTATGAATGCACAAACAACACACAAGAGAGCCTCTACCCTATTATGCATGATCAAGGGGGTTGGCGACCAAGAAACGCGACACATTTCATCACTCCGAGTATGAAACGTGACACATTCCTTGTGTTTAGATTAACGTCCGATCCAAACACATGCAATGCCACACACGCAATGCAACACACATATGCTTATCTTTCAATGCTAAAGTGCACACAACTCTATCATGTAAGCAATGCATGCAAGACATGTTAAGGGCCAAGAGCACTAAAGCTAGTGAAGTTTATTACACATGAGGCATGCACTATCAATCTCAAATGGTCAAACTAGCTATGGACAGACCTTATGCATGTCAAAATAGTTGCCAAAATGCTCTAAAATGATAGCATGGAAGGCAAGAAAATGATGTGCATGCATTGGCTCATCAACAAGGCATGAAGCATAACTCTTAAACACAATTAAAGAGTGATATACATGAGAGCATGACAGAGGTATAAGCGCTGAAATCATATGCCAAATGATGACATCTCATGCAAACAACACAAGTATAGCATGTTAGGGTCCTTAGAACTCAAAGCTATTCAAGGGCTTTACACAAGAGGCATGCAATACAATGCACAAACAACCAAACCAGCCCAAAACAAAGCTATATCATGCCAAAACAATAGCCTAAATATGCTGAAATCAAGGCATAGAACATAAGGAAAGCATGCTCATTTGATGGCCCATAAACAAGGCATGAAGACTCAACTCTCAAACACAATGAAAGAGTGATGTATGTGAGAGTGAGACAATGATATATGTTCTGAATTTACATGCCAAATGATGACATATCATGCAAACATCACAAATAAGGCATGTTAGGGGCTTCAAAACACAAGACTAGCAAGGCAAACTATACTATAGCTATACAAAGCACGAACCATATGGCCAAAACCATTCAAAATAGTCCTAAAGCATGCTAAATCAAAGCCAAAAACATGCTGGAGTGGAGCATACACATGCTAGAATGAGAGGCATGAAGCATGAAGCATGTTAGGCCAACAAGTAGGATTGCACTACAAGTGTAAGATGCAAGAAACCAATGACCAAACCAACCAAAAATAGAGGTATGGTAGGTCCAAAAAGTCACAAAAACATGCTTGGAATAATCTTCAAAAAGGGAGAAACACATGCTCATGTATTAGGCCACCAATACTAGCAAACAAAACAAGAGGTGAGGGGACCACCCCCTCCTATTTTGGACCACAAGGACAACTTTTTACCACTGAAATTCCTCTGAGTTTCAGTGGTAAAAAGGCCAAGCAAAGGTCAACACAAAAGCTATAGAAGATGGCTCAAAAAGCTTAACAAGCCAAAGAGAAAAAGAGGGGAACCACCCCCTTAACCACACAAGGCTCAAACCAATATTTTAAAGCCTTAAAAACATAGTTATTAAGAGGCTAAAACCAGCCTTAAAGTAGCATGCAAAGGTGACAAAGCTCTTAATCAAAACAAAGCTTAAAGGGGGCTAGTCTCTTACCCTTGAAGAACAACAAGAAGACAACAACTTCGGCAATAATTCTGAGCCAAAACCAAGTCTAAGACCTCAAAACAAGCTTCAATGGACCTTAGCTTCAAAGTGAAGGTGTTTGAGTAGGTGTTTGTGTGCAAAAGTGTGAAAAAACAACACTTTAAGGCTCAATATAGCACAATATAGAGAGAGAGAGAGAGAGAGAAAGAATTCTAGAGAGGAAGGGAGATTTTTGCTCTGAAAAATCTGAAACCCAAATAAGGGGGAGGAAGCTCCCCTTATATAGGCAATGGAAGCCAAAAGGCTTGCTCAATCCCTCCATACACGTGTATGGAGGATGAGTTCAGTGAGCCACAGCTGGTTCAAAAGATTTGAAAATATCTAAAAAGGAGAAAAATTGGCTGCCAGCCAGTTAGGTGGCCGGCCGGCCAGTTAAACTAGCTGGCCGACCACTCCAACTAGTTGGCAAGTAGAAAAAGTGGCTAGCAACTGCCAAAAGTGGCCGGCAAGGCCCCACCCTCCTTCAGCTAAGAGGCACCAAGGTTTGCCCAAAAAACAAGGCCAAAACACCGAGGGTTTAGAGGCTCAAAGACAAGGCGCTCAGCCGAGACCTTCGGACGCTCGAAACGAGCACAAACATGCGCAATCATCGCATGCACAAACGATGACATCTGAGTCTTAGGGTCAGTAAAAAATGGGGTGTCTACAACCCCTTCTCGCCATGGCTAGGGTTGCTTAAGGATTGAATTGGGTCCGGTGGACTCTTACCCGTCATATGTCTAAACTTAGGCAAATTGAAAAAACTCAATTTGTATCCGTCCGTTTAGTTAACAGATGTAGATTAAGTGAGCCATATGAGTTGATGGGTGGATACCAATTAGTTTGGCAATTTGGAATTTATTGTTTTTGGCATTTTTTTGTATTATTTATCAATAATTCTTTATTATTTTGGATTCAAGAATGTTTGATTCTTCAGTTTTTATAATAAAATTAAGGGTAAATTACAGATACACGCCCTGAGGTTTGCTTAAAATACGAAATGCCCTCTGTGGTTTGGAAAATTACAAATATCTCCTTGTCATAATTTTTTATTTAACATAATTAATTGAAAAAGTGAAATTTCTAACTGTTTACCTATACAATAATAAAATTATCTGAATTATTAATTGAAATAAAATTTTAACAGTATTAAAAATTGTTAATTAACTCGATGATTTATTAATAAAAGACCTATTTGTTATGGAATTAGAAACCTTAACGGGCATAATGTAATTTCTAGAATCACGGGGGATAATTTGTAATTTAAGTAAACCTTAGGGGGTGTGTTTGTAATTTACCCAAAAAATAAAGTAACAACTTTATATTTTATAAATAACTAATATAATTACTAATTAAAAGGCCATTATTTGTAACGCACAAAGTATAAAAGATATGTGATCGGTCCTTTTTTAATAAAAAATAAAGAACTAAACAAAACACTAATTTAGTAGAACAGTGAATTGTCCAAATATCGTACCACAATGACTCTAGGCTTGTATCAATTTGATTGGCAATTTCTAATTTAATTTAAAGAAGATATGTAATGCTCCAACCCTTCACACGTCATCAATATTGTCCGCTTTGGGCCACGCCAGCACGGATTTGTTCTTCCCAGTGGGTCACCTATCCCAGAACCACTCCAGTCTAAGCACGCTTAACTGGAGAGTTCTTATAGGGATTTTATAGCAATTCTGGTTTTGACCCGTCATTTGTTGCATTCCGGACTCTGGTCGTATAGTTTTGAATAGTGGTTCATATCTTGTTTCCCTTGTTTCCCCTTTATTTTGGTTATTGAGTTGTGGTTGTGTGTTTGGAACAGGTTGATTATGTGTTTCTTAAAACCTGTGATGCCCAGATTTTGGCTTTTCCGCTCAAGTGGGCATTCTTGCGCTTGAGCGAGCTTCACAAATTTCGCTCATTCGCTCGATCGGCCATTCTTTTGCTCGAGTGGGATTTGTCAACTCTCAGCATTTTTTTGCAAACTTGCAAATACTAGGAGAATGCATTCGACGCTCAAGCGGCGTTTCCTATGGTCGAGCGGGTGGACGCTCGAGCGTCCAGTTTCATGCTCGAGTACGGTCTTTCGTCTGCAAAACTTCTGGAAGCATGTATTCTACGCTCGAGCGTCACTTCTCACGCTCGAGCGGACCTTTGTGTCTGACGCTTGAGCGTCAATTTCCACGCTCGAGCGGACTGTGTGTATAACAGTCCGTGAAGATGATGTTTTTGTTAACTTTTTCATTCCACTCTCTCTTTAAAACCCTTCAAAACCCTAGATCTTCACTCTCTCTCTCTAAAATACTATCTCTCTCTACATTTTTCTCCTAGATTCGTTGATCTCTTCACCCTAGTGCCTTTGAGAAAAAGGTAGAGTATCTTTAGATCTTTGTTTGATCTGAACAAAGTGGGATTTGAGCATACTTGGAGTTGCACCTTTGCTTTGCTGGGTCTTCTAACTTGAGGTAAGGATCTTTCTACACTTTCATATGACCTTTAGCTTAGTTATTTTTCATTTGTATCGCAATGGCGTGATTTGGGGATGTTTTAAACAAGACTAGGGTTTGGGTGAAATTTAAAAGAGGGGTTTTTGGTGGAAATGAAATAAATGAACATGGGATTTGAACGTGAAGTCTTGTTGTGTCAAAATGGATGATTTTGGTACTTGGGTTAATATTTTGAAAAGGGGAATTTTTGCCCTAAAATGACTATCATATCTATTTTGTATAAATAGTTGAAATTGGTGTTGTAAACGTGAAATTGAGCGAGTGTTGGAATGGATGGTGGAATTGAATATGTAATGCTTCACCTTTGGAAGTTTTGAATAAACTATCTGATTTGAGATTGTATATCTGTTTAGAAATAACTGTATTGGGCTATCGGTGGAGGATAGCTATGATTGTTGTAGAAATTGTATGAGGATTAGGTGAATTAAAACTAATCCATGGTTGGTTATCATTGAATATGATCATATTTAAATACATTGTATATGTATGATTTTTTGGGAGAAGAAAGGGGATGTACTCCATGTTTGATTATGTATTTAAATACATTGCATATGTATGATTATTTGGGAGTGGAAAGGGGATGTGCTCCATTTTTTGGGAGGAGAAAGGGGATTGACTCCATTATAATTAAGTTGGTTCGAGTGTCCTCGATGAAAGTCCCGAAACTTATACATGGGTGCCGAATCCCACGGACGAAATATCCGTAAAATGGCAGTTTGAAGTGTTTATATATGATTTGTATGATTGGAAAACCATCGAGTTGTAGTCTTAATTTGGTTGCTGAAAAATATTGAAATTGACTCATGAATTGAGATAAATAAGTGAATCGGAAATAAATAGGAGGAAACCGAACTATGAATTTGAGATTTGATGGCTTATGAGTATATATAAATGGTGGATGTTTTTATCACAGGCATTGTATATGCATGTTGTACTTATACCTTTGCTAAATTTTATATACTGTGTTAGATAGTTCCTACTGGGCTGTGGCTATTTGGGAATAACAATTTCAGGTGTTGGTGACATGCCTTCGCCAAGGCAATAGCATCGGAGGAATCTTTCGGAAGCTAGAGCTTCTTGTTCGTTTTATTTTTGTATAGCCTAGGGCTTAAGTTGTATGAGCTAGTCTCTTTTGTTGTGACCAAGCCAAGACTTGGAAATGTGTAAGCACGAAGGGCATTTATTTATGTTAAACTATTTTGTATTATTAACTTCATGTAATGAAAGGACTATTTACTTTGATTTATGCAATTATTAATATATTTCTTGGGTTGTATTTATTGTGTTTTTTTGGGGGCGTTACAACTTGGTATCAGAGCATATAGAGTTTGAATACTTTGGGTACTTTGGAAGTGATTAGTACCACAATGGGTTTGTCTCGCTTGGCTGAGACGTTAGTGTGTATTGCATGTCTATGTGATAACATGCTTATGTAATTATATGGGTATGGGATCTAATTTCTAGGATATTGATTGAGTGTACGGGTTTCTAGGAGTCTTATTAGAAAGGCACCTAATCACTACCGTTTCTAATTGGAACTCTAGCAACATCGCGGGACGGTCATTATCCGGAAATGAAATTCGTATGTGTTTAGATGACTATGTGCTTATATGGAGTGAATTACTATTGTCCAATGTATTGGGACGTGAGTGAGTTAGCTTCGACCCATTTGTAAATGTGCTAATCTCTTTGTTACCTTTATTAGGATGTTAAGACGTGGACATGGTGGTGGTAGGCGTGGTAGGCCTAGAAGGCATGAGATGCATATACCGGATGAAATTCCGGCACAGGAGGAGGGAGTTGGTCAGGCTAATGTGGCCGAACCGATTGGTCAGTAGGCCATGGGCGCCTTAGCTCGTGAAATGGCCCGAGCTTTGAGGGAATCGATGGACATTCTCAGAGTTGAGAATCAAATCCAGGACCAAGTAGTTGAGGCAGGGCCCTCTTTTCTGGAGAGGGAGTTTTTTTGGTCAAACCTGGACGAGTTTCTGGGCGATCTTAAGGAGCCACTGAATGCAGATGAGTGGCTTGAACAGATAGTGAAGATGTTCGAGATGCTTGGCATCGAGGACGACCTGTTGAGGGTGACCTTGGCATCTTTCCAACTGACGGGGGATGCGGCTCAGTGGTGGAAGTATACGGCGGACGCATTGGAGGGACTTGGGAGGCTTTTGTCAATGCCTTCCAGGACAAGTTTCTACCTCCCACTGTTGGGGAGAAGCTAGGGACCAGTTTTCTAAGCTGGTGTAGTTGAATACACCAGTGGTTGAGTTTGAGGCCACATTCACTAGCCTCTCTAGATTTGCACCAGAGTTGGTGGCGACTAAGGAGCACCACTATTTGGAGTTTGAGAAGAGGTTAAGGATCGGTATCATGTTCCGAGTGGCCGGGTCCATGATTAGAGACTATGGGCGTCTTGTAGAGGCGGCGACCCATATTGAGACCATCATACTGGTAGAGGAGGAGAGGATGAGGGGCTCTAGGAGAAGTCAGGATAGTTAGGGGGACGGTAAGAGGCGGAGGGGTTCTAACCCCCAACAATCCCATGGAATGCATTCGAGATCTACCTTTCCAGTGCCGAGTTCGGGTTCTAGGAGAGGTGGTCAGGGAGACATCACTTGTTTCAAATGTGGTCAGTCGGGCAACAAGTCTCTAGCTTACCCACAGAGAGGAGGAGGGCAGTGAGCAGCCTCATCTTCGGCTCGTTCTTAGGGCCAGAGTCAGGGGCAGAGGGCAGCTGTCCACTTGTTATCAGTGTGGTTAATCGGGGCACCTGAAAAGGTTTTTCCCACAGTTAGGTGGCATATCTGGTGCATCTGGTTCAAGACAAACACAGAGTCACTAGCCAGCACAGTCAGCGCAAGCCTCAATGGCTAATTAGGGAGCCTTTCGGCTCAATCCATGTAACAGGCTTATGCTCCAAGGGGTAAACAGGTGGATCAGAGGCCAACAGGGTGTGTGTATGCTGTTACCACACCAGATCTTTGTACCGGCTCCATCTGTAGTGAGAGGTACCTTTTTGTTTTGCAATTCAGTTGCTAATGTGTTGATTGATACGGGTGCATGCTATTCTTTTATCTCGTCTACATTTGCATCGATTTTGAGGTTGGAGTTGGCACAGTTAGCATCTCTTATTTGTGACCTATTGGTTGTGAAGTTATCTTGAAACATGGGTGTCGGGGTTGTGATATAGAGATTGTCGGTCATCGACTTCCATTTGCATTTGTGTTGATTGACATGACTAGTTTTGATGTTATTTTGGGTATAGACTGGCTATCGTCATACCAGGCTGTTATAGATTGCTACCGTTAGAGGGTTACCATATATATCTTGAGTGGTGACTACTTTTATTTCTTGGGAGACCAGGAGGATAGGGTTTTATCACCGGTATATGATCCGCGTGGCCAGAGTGAACTTAGTTGTCTCCTTGCTAGCTTCTTGAGTGGTGAGTGTGATGAAGTTCGGGTTGAGTTGCCAAGGGTGGTTTATGAATACCCCGATGTCTTTCCCGAGGATCTTACCAGTTTACCACCTCGCCGAGAGATTAAGTTCTCTATTGATTTAGTGCCAGCACGGGGGACACCGATTTCTGTGGCACCATATCGGTTTGTGCCTACTGAGTTGAGTGAGTTGAAGATTCAACTCTAGGAATTGTTAGATAAGGGTTTTATCCACTCTAGTGCTTCACCTTAGGGAGTGTCGGTCCTCTTTGGTAAAAAGAAAGATGGAGCCTTGCGACTTTGTATCGATTACACAAAGCTGAATCGGGTAACTGTTAAGAGCAAGTACCCAATATCTCGTATAGATGATCTGTTTGATTAGTTGAATTCTCTAAAATAGACCTGAGGTCGGGTTACCATCAATTGAGGGTAAGGGAGGAGGATACCCCGAAGACTGCATTCCGTATGCGGTATGGCATTATGAATTCCCGGTGATGCCTTTTGGGCTGACTAATGCTCCAGCGGTGTTTATGGATTTGATGAACTGAATCTTTCATGAGTACCTAGACTGTTTTGTGGTCGTCTTTGTCGATGACATCTTGATTTATTCACCTTCCGAGGAAGAACACGAAGAACACTTGCTTGAATTGCTTAGAGCCCATAAGCTGTATGCTAAGTTCGGGAAGTGTGAATTCTGGCTGAGGGAAGTTAAATTCTTCGGCCATGTGGTATCCGGGGAAGGGGTGACTGTAGATTCATCCAAGATAGAGGCAGTGCAAGATTGGGCATAGTTTAAGAATGCCTTTGAGATCCGTAGCTTCTTGGGGTTAGCCGGGTATTATCGGAGGTTTGTAAAAGATTTCTCTAGACTAGCTTTACCTTTAACTGAACTGACGAGGAAGGGAGTTAAATTTGTGTGGGACGAGACTTGTGAGAAAGTCGTTCCAGGAACTTAAGGTTAGACTTACCACTGCTCCAGTCTTGATTATTCCAGAGAGGGGTTTGGGCTATTCTGTATATTGTGATGCCTCACGAGAAGGTTTGGGTTGTGTTTTAATGCAAAAAGGGAAGGTAGTGGCCTATGGCTCACAACAGTTGAAAACCCACGAGAGGAATTACCCTACCTATGACCTAGAGCTAGCAGCGGTGATTTTTGCCTTGAAGATTTGGAGGCAATATCTGTATGGTGAGAGATTCGAGGTGTTTTTTGATCACAAGAGTCTGAAAAAAGCATCTGTTTACACAGAAAGACTTGAATTTGAGGCAGAGAAGGTGGATGGAGTTTATAAAGGACTATGACTTCGAGTTGCATTATCATCCTAGGAAGGCCAATGTAGTGGCCGATGCCTTGAGTAAGAAGTATATTAGTGTAGCTTGTATTGCCATCCTGGAGTGGGAGATGTTGGGTGCTCTTGGGGAGTTCGACTTGCACCTTGGCAAGTTCGTTGAATCTATGCACCTTGTTGTTGGTAGTTGCCCAACCCACACTTGTGAATCGAGTGTTAGAGGCACGGAAGGGTAACCTTGAGGTAGAAATCCTCTGAGAGAAGATTTCCAGTAGGAAGGTAGAAAGAGGCTTGAATGTGTATCCCAACCAGAGTGTAAGATATCGTGACCATTTGTTTGTGACGGAGTCTTGCCGAGAGGAAGTGCCCCGAGAGTTTCATCATTCGCGCCTTGCGATACATCCGTGATGCACTAAGATGTATCATGACCTGAGTCACCAGTTTTGGTGGAGGGGTATTGTCATGACCCGAACCCGCCTCTATGGGTTAAGGGCATAACCGGCCAGTAATCAAGGGATTACCTACGACCTCAAACCAAAGAAGACATAACTCCTTAGAGTAAAGGGGCCAAACGGAAGCAACTTCAAAACTTTGTCCATAGAGCTGTGCTTATATGCACGTCATAACATTTAACATAAGTATTCGTTAATAACTTACATCAAAGGGAAGTTAACATATAAAGTGTACATACAGGATCATTCAAGTCTAAGTCAGTCAAACCCAAAGTTTATATACAAAAGTAATCCAATGTTTTCACCAACATAACAAAACTATAACAAAAGAACAAAAGAGGCGAGGACAAGTCTCGTGCGTGAGATGTTGGACTGACTCTTCAAAACCTTGACTGTTTCTCACATATTTCACCGAGGCTGGGTTTGGACATCCCTTGGCTTACCTACATACACATGAATGAGCGTGAGTGAAAGCCCAGTGAATAATATCAAATAAAGAAAGTACACGAATGAGATTCACATATATCAAACGGCCTTGGACCCATTTAGGATTCTACTTCGTGTATTATTCAGTACATTAGGCGATTCAGCCCGAACATATCTAACGGCCTCTGGCCCACTTTGTTCTTAAATGAACGGTCTCGAGCCCAATTCATTCATGTTTATCAAACGGCCTTCAGCCCAATCACTCATATCCAACGGCCTCCGGCCCACTCATTGGCCCATTCATTCATATCCAACGGCCTCTGGCCCATTCATTGGCCCATTTATTCATATCCAACGGCCTCTGGCCCATTCATTGGCCCATTCATTCATGTCCAACGGCCTCTGGCCCATTCATTCATGTCCAACGGCCTCTGGCCCATTCATTGGTCCATTCATTCATATCCAACGGCCTCTAGCCCATTCATTGGCCCATTCATTCATATCCAACGGCCTCTGGCCCATTCATTGGCCCATTAATTCATTTCTCCATTCATGTCAAACGGCCTTCGGCCCAACCATATGGCATAACAGACATTTGTCCACAATTCAAATTAACAAACTTATAAGACTTATACTAAGCAATTGGACAATTAACATACTTCAAAATATCTTTACTAAGATATTACTAGAGCTCGACCTTACACATTTCATGAACACAATGGGTCACAAACAATTCAATCCGTTCTTAATTCATACATCCCTCTTAGGCTTCTTTCTTATCCTTTTAACTCATTTATGATGCTTAATGCATGCCTAAGAGTGCTTAGAAATGAAAGAGAACGGAAAACGAAACACAGAACACCTTTACAAAATTTCTGAAACAGGGGTCCCTGCTCGAGCGTGGGTTACGCCGCTCGAGCGGACCCTCATGGTCTGCAAAAGTACTGGTTACCTCATTTTTATGCTTCAGCGTAAACTCGGACGCTCGAGTTGAAAGTCATTCTACATAGCTCCCCACTCGAGCGTGAACTTCCCCGCTCAAGCGGACATCAATGTCTGCAAAAGTTTTGGGAGCTCGCATTTCACGCTCGAGCAGCGCTTTCCCTGCTCGAGCGGACATGCCAAATTCTGGGTTTTCCAAAACTGTTCTTGAGGCTCAATTTCAACATTCAAAGGCTTTAAAGCTCGAATCAAGGCACCAAAAATAGGGAAACACATTATATATCATGAGTATACAAGCAATATGAGGTCAGTTGCACAAAATCATAATCCAACCCTCAATTCATCACAACAAACACAGCTTCAAAATTCAATTTCAATATACACATGCTCAAACTCCATAAACTCTTTGGATTACACATGCATGCTTATTTTTTACTCCAATTCCATTTCAAATGGCACCAATGGTGCTCACAACCATGAAACTCAACAAAACTATGCTTGCATGTATGCTTCAATGCTCAATTTTTCATAGTCAACATATGACATGCTAGTTTATGCAAATTCATGGCAATTTTGTGCATGCATGAACATATCAACTTCAATTCAAGCTCTAGATGATCATTTAACTTGAATTCACAAAATTACAACCTCAAACTTATGAAATCATAATCAATTACTCACCTAGAAGCTTAAATCTTCCAAATTATGGTTAATTCTTGAGTTTATCTTCAAGATTCTCAAGCCTCTTGATCAAACCTTTAATTTGAGCTCCCTCTCTCTCTCTAAGTTCGGTTCTCTCTCTCTCTCTAGAGAGCAAAATCTAATTTGAGCTCAAAAATAAAGAATATAAGTGTAATAGAGCCCCTTTTATACAAGTTCCCTTAATCACACTTATTAATACTAATTAATTTGAGCACTATATCATCAATTTAATCTATTTAATCTGATCCGAATCAGTTTCCAATTAAATTTCACCGTAGGCTCCAAAAATTACGCTAATCACAAAGGCGTAATCAATTTCGGTTTCTGTAGCCGATAAGGCCTTTAATTTTCGGTTTATAATAGTAAGTTGAACAGATATTTCTATGGTGAACAGATAGAAATTCAAAACCACATATATTCATATAAATGGCACACATGATCATATCAAACACATAATCACAATCATAATTAAGATTAATTAGCATAATACGTAATAGGGTTATCACAGGTATAAAGAAGGATGTAGCTGTGTTTGTATCGAAGTGTTTTACTTGTCAGTAAGTGAAGGCCGAACATCAGAGGCCAGTGAGTTTGTTACAACCCTTGCCTATAGCCGAGTGGAAGTGGAAGCATGTCACGATAGATTTTGTTGTGGGCTTTCCAAGGACTTAACGGGGTAGTGATGTCATTTGGGTGGTAGTTGACCGGTTGATTACGTCGGCGCATTTTATACCTATGCGCGCGAGTGACTCGGTAGACTATTGTAGACGTCCCCGAACGTCCCGAGACAATCTCATTTTGTTCATTGGGCTCACTACAGTTCGGACTCAAATGTCACGGTTCTGAAATCTAATCTCGCAAAGTGCAATGCAAGATCGATAAATCACTAAAGAGTCCAAATCTGGCAAATCGTTTTGAAAAACTGATTTTTAGAAAGAAGTACCAAACATGGACTACTTTGCTAGATACAGAGTCGCCACCTAAATATTTTATTTTGGGGGAATTTAGGAAACCCTGACTCGTGCCTAAGGCCACGTGTCCGTCATCACCAAAGTTGCCTCAGCTCGGGAACTTGGGTACGATTGGGGAAGGTCATGCAATGAGCACCCCCGCTCGCTCGATCAAAGATCGGCCACTACTAAACATGATATCGAGTTTTTGAAAACACATGCGTTCTTATTCCGGTTTATTAGCCTAGGATTACTATGTGATGCACACAGCATACAAATATAGACTGGATCGCCTGAGTTGGAACAAAACATTTCATGTTTGTTTATTTGAAAATGGTTTGATGGTGCTACTCGTAAGTAGGCTAAGACTTGGATTTGCCACCCTCAAGTGGGCTTAGAAAACAAGGTGATTTGCCACTCTCAAGTGGGCTTAAAACTCGCAATCGATGAATTGTTCCAATTCAAGTAATCCAACCTTCACCCACAGGCATTCAGGCAGGTATATCACATAATCAGTTAGTCTCATGGCAAGCATGCTATCATGGCAGTCACTCACACACGTGCAAGGATGCTAAAGCATAAACACTTACCGAGTACTCCGAGCCAAAACAGAAACTAGTTAGTAATCAATGCATGACCCTAGTTTATGTTAAGATGGCTAATGCAACACATGCAAAATGCAACTGAGATAGGCTCGACTATTCTAAGATGGCATTTGAGATGCTATAGATAACATGTATTCAACTTGGAATTGAAATACAATGCAGTTAGCATGATGCGCCGAGCCCGGTGCATGCAAGACAGATGAATGGATGCAAACATGCGAGCATAAGGATGCTAATTGAAACATGCCCTAAAACTAACCATCGTAAGCTGGTAAATAAAAGGGAGAAAGACGTGGGGTTGGAAGATATGCATCACACACACGCACACTTATTACAACAGTTGGCCCTCTCGACGGAGGGTCCGAATAAATAATACAGAATCGAATTAACTAATTATTACACAACACTAGCTAATTAACAAAATAACTAAACTAGCATGCAAACTATGTAAAATGGGCTGCCTCAGTTTTGAATGATAAAGGATGCATGCATGCTCAAGTCGCCTTGTCGGGAAATCCATCGCGATGCCCCGGCTCACCTTTGTTTGCAATTGATTTCAGAAACTTGCACAAAGCTTTAAGGAGATGAAACTCTACCCTGGGAATCTAGGGTGAGGCTGCCGACCAACTATAGGCATTGGAGACCACCCGCCGACCACCCTTGGTGGTGAAAACCAAAAAAGGTGGTCGGCCTGCCAGAAAACCTAGTCGACCGACCAGTTTCTTCTCCTGGTTTCTGTATTTTCTGCAACAAAGGCATGAGAGAGAGAAAGCAAGGTATTTGCAACACATGTGTGCACGACCACTCTCCCCATCATTGCATAAGCTCTAGGGAGTGTAGTTCTTAATCCTCGGGCCACCAATCGTGCATTTCGATGCATGATGGCCGAGGAGTCGGATTGCATGACTCAATGTGAAATGAATGCACATATAAACACATAAATGCCTAAACTCCATCATGTGTTGGTCAAGAGTGTTGGCAACCGAGAATCGAGGCACGTTTCATCACTTGGAGTATGAAACGTCCATCGTTTCCCGTGTTTGGACTAACTCCTATTCCAAACACAATGCAACAAGTAGAATGGCATGCACAATGCAACCTCAAGCATGCTATCCTAAGGCGATGCAACCAAGTCATGCAAACATGCAAAGGATGACGTGCAAACGTGCAAACTAGCATACACAATGCTATGAATTAACAATGGCATACTCAATGCACATGATACTATATGTCATACACAATGCACATGTGAAGACTGTCATATACAATGAAGTGAATAGGGCATGCGCAATGCAATGATCAAACATGCGACAACGCGGCATACTCAATGCTATGAACTACAATGGCATACTCGATGCAAAATAGACTTAAACCAAAATGAATGGGCCTTAGCTACACCCAAATCAGTGGCCATACATGATGAAAATGAGGCACCAAAACACATGCAAACATGCAAGATGCAAGGGCCTAAAGCCTAGGGCACAAGATACAACTGTATGAAAGCATGGAAAGGATGAAATATGGCATACAACAACACATGTTCTAGCTCTGAAATGACATACAAAATGGTCCCGAATCATGCAAACAACTCATGTTATGCATGTTGAATGGCTCAAATACCGAAACTAGTGAAGTGCATTACACTAGAGGTATGCAAAGTAATGCTCAAACGAACAAACCAACCCCAAACAGTCCCTATGCAGACCCGAAACAGTGGCAAAATGGACTAAGATGATGGCTTGAAATGCACAAAAATGAAGCTCATGCAATGGCCCATAAATGAGGTATACAAGCATAACTCTCAAACGCATTCAAAGAGTGGAAAACATGGGAACATGGCACAAGTATAGGCTCTGAAATAACATGCTCAATGATGCCAAGACATGGAAACACCTCAAGTTAAGCATGAAAGCGGCTCCAAAATTCAAGGCTAGGCAAGGATATTACACTACAAGTATGCATGGCAAGCATCATTCGACCAAGAGGCCTCAAAACAGAGCTAAGGCAGCCCAAAATATGAACAAAATCAGTTTGAAGTATGGCCAAAATATGCTAGAATCAATGGCCAAAACAACATGCAATGTAAGCTAGTGAGCATGGTTTACACTACAAGCATGTGAAGCATTCAAGAGGCCACTAAACCAGCCAAAGACAGAGCTATGATATGCCAAAGAATGACCAAAAACCCACTGAAACATGACCAATACATGTAAGAATGACATGCTCCTTTGATAAGCTATGAAGAGGATTATTCTACACATGCAAGAGGCAAACATGAGGTGACCAAACCAGCCCTAGACAGAGCCTAGGAAGGTCCTAAAAGTCGCTAAAAATGGCCTGAACCAAGGCTAGGAAGTATGAAAATATAGGCTCCTTGGAAAGGCCAAATATGCAAACAAACAAGGCCAAAAGAGAGAGGGTCACCCCTCTCTGATTTTGGCCCTCAAAATAGCATGCCAACCACTAAAAATCCATTGGATTTCAGGGGCTAAAAGGCCAAGCAAAGGTCAACACAAAGGCCTTAAGGCATGGCTCAAAACAAGACTAAATGAAGCATGCAAGAGGGTAAATGACCTCCAACAGGAAAATGGCCTTAAACAAACATGAATAATGCTTAAAAATAAAACTTTTTTCAGTTGACAACAAACCTCAAATAAGCATGCAAATGAGGCTAAGAGAAGGATCAAAATAATGCTTAAAAAGGGAGAAAATGAGTTACCCTTGAAGCTCAACAAAGACAGCAACTTCTGGACCAAAAATCCAGCTCCTTAACCTCTAAAAATGACCTCCAAGAACCTTGGGTTGATGGTGGAAGTGTTAGGCTATGAGGTGTGGTGCAAAGGGCTAAGAATAACACACTCTTTAGGGCCAAAATGCAGTGATATAGAGAGAGATATGTCTTTTGCCTTAGACCAAAATCTGAACCCTCACAAAGGAGGGGGAGGCCTTCCTTTATAGACAAAGGAGGCCAAAGCTTCTCAAAGAAGCTAAAAACCAAGGCCAAAGATCCTCCATACACGTGTATGGAGGATGCAGTCTGTGCCTTCTAGCTGGCATAGCTGGCAACAACTCACAGAGACAAAACTGGAGGGAGCAGGCCGACCAATTAAGGTGGTCGGCCGACCACTTCCCCTGGTCGGCCGACCAGGGTGAGTGGTCTCCCTCAAGGAAAAGTGGTCGGCCAGCCTATTTGATGGTCTCCCAACTGAATGCAAGCTAGTGGTATGGTGGGAGACCTGCAAATGTGAAAAATACAGGAGACCAGTTTCCCGACAAGAAAATCGGCTGGCGGAGAGAGAAGTGGTCTCCAAGAGAAAAGGTGGTCTCCCACCCTTGTACCACCTTCCAAACAATGAAAACAACACTCATGCCAAAAATGAACCAACACCGATGCAAAACGAGGGTTCGGGGGGCAAAACGCGCGGCCGGGTGCCCAGAAAACAGGCTGTTAAGCACCAAAAGTGGCGTGCGACCACAAAGGTGGTCTCCCAGGCTGCAGTGTCCCTCTAGATAGAGGAAACAAGGTGTGTGCCAAAAATCGTGCCAAACGGAGAATGTTAAGCGGTCTCGAACCGAGGCGCGCGGTTGATGGCTCTGAAAATCGAAAACTGGTCTCCAAATAGGAACAGTGGCCTGCGACCACGAAAAGTAGCCTACAGCCACTGAGAGATGGTCTACAAGACCTCTCTCTCCCTCCGGGAAGAGAAAGCAAGACCTGGTCCGCAAACCGAGGCAAAGCATAAAAGGGTCCCGAGGTTCGGGGGTAAGGACCTCAGCCGAAACTCCGAAACCTCAGAACAAGCACAACATGCGCAATCACCGAGCGCTCAATCGATGACGTCTGAGTCTTAAGGTCTGTCAAAAATGGGGTGTCTACAGTTGTCCCTCTTTGACAGAACTCGAAAGTCATAAGTGACGGGAGTGAATGTCAAAGCCCAGAGACGACCCATTTTTGATAAGGCCGAAGACTTAGACAAACATGCAAGATAAACAAAGAGATATGCCCGCAGACAGGGGCAAAATGCAAAAGGGTATGCACAAAGCCGAACATAACTTATGATCATGCAAAGCACGCTGTAATGAAGCAAATATACATAATAAATGCAATAGTTTAAGCGAATGTTATGCAAAGCAAGTAAACACGAGCCAAACCACATCTCATGCAGAAAGGATGTAAGAAAATTATACAATTCTCACTGCGTCTCACGCGGAGAAGGCTAAAAGCGACTACCGAGAACACCCGGAGTCTCAAACGAAACAACTCTCAACGTATTAAACGCAAAAGGAGAAAGTGAACAAATGGAATGCATCTGAGTGCTCAAAACCGAAGACGTCCTAACGCACCACATGCGAGAGGAGAAAAGGTATAAAAGAACACCGGAACTCATCCGAGTGTTCGAAACCGAAGATGTCCAAACGCACCGCATGCGAGAGGAGAAAAGGTATGAATGAACACTGGAACTCATGCGAGAGGAGAAAATGTATGAATGAACACCGGAACTCATCCAAGTATTCGAAACCGAAGATGTCCTAACGCACCGCATGCGAGAGGAGAAAAGCTATGAATAAACACCGGAACTCATCCGAGTGTTTGAAACCGAAGATGTCCTAACACATCGCATGCAAGAGGAGAAAAGGTATGAATGAACACCGGAACTCATCCGAGTGTTCAAAACCGAAGATGTCTTAACACACCGCATGCGAGAGGAGAAAAGGTACGAATGAACACCGGAACTCATCCGAGTGTTCGAAACCGAAGATGTCCTAATGCACTGCATGCGAGAGGAGAAAAGGTATGAATGAACACCGGAACTCATCCGAGTGTTCGAAACTGAAGATGTCCTAACGCACCGCATGTGAGAGGAGAAAAGGAATGAATGAACACCGGAACTCATTCGAGTGTTCGAAACCGAAGATGTCCTAACACAACGCATACGAGAGGAGAAAAGGTATGAATGAACACCGAAACTCATCCGAGTGTTCGAAACCGAAGATGTCCTAACGCACCACGTGCGAGAGGAGAAAAGGTATGAATGAACACCGGAACTCATCCGAGTGTTCGAAACCGAATATGTCCTAATGCACCGTAGATGTCCTAACGCACCGTATGCGAGAGGAGCAAAGGTATGAATGAACACCGGAACTCATCCGAGTGTTCGAAACCGAAGATGTCCTAACGCACCGCATGCGAGAGGAGAAAAGGTATGAATGAACACCGGAACTCATCTGAGTGTTCGAAACCGAAGATGTCCTAATGCAACGCATGTGAGAGGAGAAAAGGTACGTTCAAACTGAACCGGAACTTCTCTTGAATGAACTGTACATACAATATCGTGCCTATAAAAGAAAGGAACTTAATAGGTACAATAAGTTAGCAACATATGTTCAGAGCTATATCAAATGCGGACACGTATGGTGCCGATGGTGAAGTGTATAACGATGCAAGTGAAACGTGTGTGACGACGCATGCAAAGCATGGAGGCATGATAATACCAATGAAACGCGCACGACAATGCAAGTAGTGTGCATAACAATGCGAAAGGGATGCATAACAATGCAACCTAAGTGTGCGCATAACAATGAGGTGCACCAACAAGTGCAAGCATGGTGCGCAAGATAGCGCGAACAATGCAATGCACTAACAAGTGCAGGTAGGGTGCGCAAGATAGCGCAAACGATACAATGCACTAACAAGTGCAGATGAGGTGCGCAAGATAGCGCGAATGATGCAATGCACTAACAAGTGCAGATAAGGCGCGCAAGATAGTGCGATAAAATGTATGCACAATATAACAAACCAGTGTAAATGATATACAATTTAACGAAACAATGCAAATGATATGCAATGTATTTGAGATGATCAAACCACAAGCAGTACAAAACCACACAAATATCATAAAGGGGTGGAGATGCAACATCAGACTACTTTTAACACAGAAAAGGCAGTGGGCACGAGCCGAACGACGCCTAACACAGGCTAAGTGCCTACATCTTCAGTACTGGCCTCAGCCCAGCATGGATGCTTACACATAACAGAACTGTGTTTCAAGGTGAAAGGGGTGCGAGCACATGCAAAACTATGTGTTTCGCAGAGAGACCACAAAGTACAAGTAATTGGGTGGTATGATACAAGTGAAGAATAATCTGCTGAGGAAAGATCGTGATCCTACATGCTGAATGTGGCAAACTAAAATATGATGCAATGGATGCAATGGATGAAGTGTATAAGGTGCGCGGCCAAACCATATTTTGCCTAGAAAGGGCATAGACACAAAACAAACCACGTCTAACACAGAAATGATGCCGTCAGCCTCAAACCACAATTCCCTTAGTGGTGTGGGCGCGTACACATAATCACATAACCATACTTTAACGCGAAAAGTATGGGCACATGCCAGACTAAGTTTAACATGGAAAGAATGCAGGCAATACAATGGATATGTAGTACAGGCATGCAACATATTCTATATGCAATGCAACAGACATACTAGATGATGTAGTAATTAGGAAGCGAAGGTACCTTACAGGGGCAATTGGCAATGACCTACCTCAAGCTGCTGGGGACCTTCCCCTTCTTTTCGGTTAAACCGCAGGTACTACTTTTCTCCCTGACTATGGTCGCAGCTTTCCCTATTCTCTAACAGGGTGACAGACTAGGTTGGTTAAGTATCCAGAATTGAGGCACATACACATGCTATCTCAATCTATGGGGCTGCCATATAGATTACAAGCCGAGGATACACCCCTGGGTATTTAAACCAAACTTTAGTTTCAGAAATCCCAAACCTTTGCGTTCTAGGCATGAGCCATTCGAACTCTAGTTTCCACCATCTCAGTTGGTCTCCTAGGAACTCACCGCAAACACAGGCGGGTGGCTATACCAGACCACCGGAAGTCGTTCGGGCACGACAAACACCAAAGGAATTGCACCTTTAGAGGATTTAAGGTCTCCTAGACCAGAGAGTGCACAAGACAGTGCGAATGAAGATGCAGGATTTCAGGTCTCCCAGACCAGAGGATTTAAGGTCTCCTAGACCAGGGAGTGCACAAGACAGTGCGAATGATACAAAAATACAATGTGCACAAGACAGTGCGATGTAGAGTGAATGCATAAAACAGTGCCAAGAAGATGAGTGCGCAAGACAGCGTGAGCAATGCAATGCACTAACAAGTGCAGGTAAGATGCGCAAGAAAGCGCGAACAATGCAATGCACTAACTAGTGCGAGTAAGGTGCGCAAGACAGCGCGATGCAAGGCAATACACTAACAAGTACAGGTAAGGTGCGCAAGAAAGTGCGAACAATGCAATGCACTAACAAGTGCAGGTAAGGTGCACAAGAAAGTGCGAAGAATGCAATGCACTAACAAGTGCAGGTAAGGTGCGCAAGACAGCGCGATGCAAAGTTCAATGCAAAAGATACAAGCATTTTTTTTTTTTAATGCAAGATGAGAGTATGTAATGAAGTGCACAAGATAATGCGATGCGCAAGAAAGCGCGAGTATGAACTGCACAAAACAATGCGACGCGCAAGAAAGCGTGAATGTAAACTGCACAAAACAGTGCGATGCGCAAGAAAGCGTGAGTGATAAACTGTACAAAACAGTGCGATGCGCAAAATAGCGCAATAAAATGCATGCACCATGCAAGACTTGGCACACAGTTTACGACATAGCATTCCATTCATTTGGCACACAGCTCACAACACAACACTTTGTTTGTTTGGCACGCGGCTCACAACACAATATTCTGTTCATTCGGTACGCAGCTCGAAACATAGCACTATGTTTATCTGGGCACACATCTCTTTTGGGCACACAGCTCATTTCAGGCACGCAGCTCATTTTGGGCACATAGCTCATTTCGGGCACACAGCTCATTTTTCGAGCACACAGCTTATTTCGGGCACACGGCTTGTTTTTCGGGCACACAGCTCATTTGGGGCACACGGCTTATTCTGAATACACAGTTCATTTCGGGCACACAGCTCATTCTGAACACACAGTTCATTTCAGGCACACAGCTCATTTGGGGCAAACAGCTCATTGTTCGAGCACACAGCTCATTTCGGGTGCATGACTCGTTTTTCGAGCACACAGCTCATTTGGGGCACACGGCTTATTCTGAACACACAGTTCATTCTGAACACACAGTTCATTTTAGGCACACAGCTCATTTGGGGCACACAACTCATTGTTCGAGCACACAGCTCATTTCGGGCACACGGCTCGTTTTTCGGGCACACAGCTCATTTGGGGCACACGGCTTATTCTGAACACACAGTTCATTCTGAACGCACAGTTCATTTCGGGCAACAGCTCATTTTTCGGGCACACGGCTTATTTCGGGCACGTAGCTCATTTTGGACACATAGCTCAGCGTTTTTTCATTCTGAACACACAGCTCATTCACTTCACTTTGAACACACAGCTCACACATTTCAATTCTGAACACACAGCTCATACATTTTCATTTGCACGCAGCTCATTCTTAATTCTGAACATGCAGCTCATAAATTTTCATTTCTGAACACAGAGCTCATTCACTTCATTTTGAACATGCAACTCACACATTTCAATTCTGAACACGCAGCTCATAAATTTTCATTTCTGAACAGACAGCTCATTCACTTCATTTTGAACACGCAGCTTACACATTCCACTTTGAACATGCAGCTCACACATTTCAATTTTGAACAAGCAGCTCATAACACAACACTGCTAGATCTGAACACACGGCTCATAACACAGTATTCTTTTAATTTTGAACACACAGCTCATTCTGAACATACAGGATGCGATGATGGAACGTGCAGAAGTTGAAACAAACTCAGATGCTCGACATTTTCCTCTTTTTTTTTTTGCTTCGAAGTCTGGAACCTATATAGCTTCAGATAGGTCTTGGTTCCACTTGTTCTGACATGACCTGGGTTGGACCCTGCGATTTATAAAAGAACGAATTCTTGTTTTGCACGAATGTGGAGAATGGCACAACACTTTGAGCACAAAACGATTTATTTTTGAAATTGAAATGAGAAAGGGGTTCTCAACCGGGTATTGAGCCTACAACTGACCGCAGTCAAAACGACTCATCAAAGAAAAACAAAAGGTAAACAACTTAAAATACATCGAGCAACACTCGAAACGACTCAAAACAAGAATCGAGAAAAACGACACAACCATCACGACACTCAGACATATTACAAAGACGAGAGGCCTCTCAGATCATGAGGAGCCAGTTTCTCCAGGTATTGTTTCCTACCCTTTCTCATTTGTGATCCTCACATCACTCGGCCCTCAAGCTCTGTTTTTCTGAAAAAGCCCTTTTTCCTCACTTTTTCTCTCAACGCACATCTCTCTATTCTTCAATCTCTCTTCTTTTTTTATGCCTCCCTTGGGTGGTTGATAGATAAATAGGAAGTTGCGGGCTCATGCCCCGCATATTCAGCTCGCGGCTATTTCCTCCGGTGACGTCTAGTCGATGCCCCGGATGAAGGAGTGGGGTATCTTGATCCATTCTGGTTCGTGCTTCGCATTCGGCTTGATAACTCACTGCTCGGAGGATGAGAGAGCTTTCAGCCCTTTGTTGTTAGCTCTTGTTGTGCGCTTTGTGGCAAGTAGAGTGCCCTTTCCAGCAAGCATGTTGACAATGGGGGAAAGACAGAACACCTGACTCAAATGTGCGCCTAGTTCATCATTTTGCCCATTTTTTGTTTTGGCTTTTTACTAAAACAATTTTAATCAAAATGAGAGTTAGATTAACACGCTTGTTCGATTTTCTGATTTAAAATCATGCAAGTCAGGTTATGAGCACTGAAAATTTTCCTTTTTGGGTCCAAGAAAATGGTCCACTTTTGGAAAAATGGAATAATTTTTGAGAAAATTAGTCAACCTTAGTAAAAATTCTCAAAAACTATTTTTACAAACGGCCACTACTCGACCAACACGGAACTTACTCTTGAGATGCACAACCTCAAATCCAAAACAATGGAGAATCACCCCTTGTCTAAATGGCACTGCATGGCAACGGAAAGTTGCCCCTTGTCTGAACAGCACCGCAACACTGCATGGCAACGGAAAGTTGCCCCTAGTCTGAATAGCACCACAACACGTGGCAACCAGTCCTCACAGTGACAATTACAACCAAATTCTCAGATACAGAGAAGACAAGGATGACCAGAACCATCACATGGACACAATCGAATTTGAAGTGTTTTACGGCTGGACTTCAGAATGAAGTTGCCTATGTATCCCAAAGATGGGAATCAAGCCTTACGTAGTTTAGGGGTTAAGGTACACTTGGGTATTAACCTCTCCTTTTGCGCTCTAACTTTTTCCAAGGCCGCCCTTTCTGGGTTTTCAACCTTGCGAGCTTTGTTCTTCTTTTCTTTTCAATTCTTTTCATTTCTTTTTTCTTTTTCATCTTTTCTTTTCGTTTTTTGCATTTTTCTTTTTTTTTTTTGTTGTTCTTTTTGTTCTTTTTCTTGCTCTAACTTTTGCCTGGGTTGCCCTTTCGGGTTTTCGGCCCAGCGAGCCTCTCAAGGGTAAAAGTGTAGCTTTGTCCATGTTGAATGGTTTGAGATCTCAGAGCCATCTGAATCCAAGAGAATGGCTGCTGTTTGCTGATGATGTAGAAGTCCATCCAATGGAGGGTGAATTTGCCCCTAGTGTTGTTGATAGGAACTTGGTTGTCTTTCAACAAAACTTTCTTCTTTCCTCCCTTCTGGGATTTGGCATTCTTGCCAATCTTCGTTAGTTTGAGAAACATCCCAATTTTTTACTCTTCGAGCACATCTGACATCTTTGCCCCTAGCTCGAGGGGTGCTTCTGATCTAGCTTTGCAAGCTTCTTTTGACGACGTCTGACCTTCTTGATTTGACTTTCTTGCCTCTTGTTCGAGGGCTACATCAAATCTGGCCACACAGGCCTCCCATTGTGGTTGACCGTTGAACATTCTGAATGCAAGTTCAAGGTTTGAAAGTGAGGGGTCGAGTCTTAAGGCTGAGAGCGATCCTAGGCTGCACAATCTCAAGAGCGATTCCACAGAGGTCTTCGTAGGATCACGCAAAACATTTTTTGAAATTTTTTAAGAAAGCGACAAATCGCTCGCGCTGAAGACAGTGTAGAACCAATCTGGATCAAGCGAGGATCCTTCTCAGTACTCACATTAACAAACATGATCTCATTCATTAAGGGCTTAGCATGCCTCTCTTTCTCTCAATTGATCAAATTTTGCAAAACCCGAGAAATTTCTTCCTCTTCGTTTTCATCACAATGTTCAAAAGGTTTTTGAAAAACTTAGGTCAATGCAATGATTTAAAGGCACAGAAAAGCAGGTGAGATGCACTGCTGTTTCATTCTAAACTTGTTGGCACAACAGGCTCAAAATAGTAATAAGCACAAAAACATGACAGCCACAGCTGTTTCATTCAGATTTCCTGGTTGCAACTGGCTCCACAGTAGAGACAGACTCAAAAGAAAGCAAAAGGACAATCACAAAACAAAATAATGATATCCGAGGTGACACCCTCGGAATAATCCGACTTCTGTACAACAGGATTGACTCGATACAACAAGACAGACCTCAATCAAAAAGACTGACTCAAAACAAAGAGACAGACTCGAAACAAAACCACAGAACTGACTCAACACCCGAGTTAAAAAGTACAAAAATTAGCATTCGCAAATGCTCAAAATAGTGCGTGCCAAACGCCATATCTGAAATAAACCGAGCGCCACCCGCAAGTGGACCAACCCCTGATCACATACTTGTATTATCCTCGAAGTCCAACAACTCAGTGGTGACAGACTTTGCCGAGCTAGGTGGGAGGACAACCTCATTGTCAAACAGATCCTGAACCTCATGGCGAAGGCGGAAGCAGTTGTCAGTGGTGTGACCTGTCTGTTGATGGTACGCACAGTACTGGGTAGCGTCATGACCAGCTGGAAGATAACTAGGGAGAGGCCGAGGCTCGAGGGGCTTGAGATGCCCTTTTTCAGCAAGGATCTGAAGCACCTTGGACAAAAGCATGTAGAGGGCATGGAATACCCTGTGACCTTGGGGGAGATACTTCGAGTTTTGTGCATTTTTACTAGATGCACTAGCAAAAGGATCGGCAGGTACAGGCTTGGCTTGCTGATTTTTCCTGGGTGCGGGATTAGGGTTGGAGGGAATGGTTTTGGTATGATGACCCTTCTCTTGATTTTCCCCTTGGCTTGAACTGCCCTCGATCTGAGTGGGGAAAGTGTCATCCACAGTCTTAGCCACAACTGCGAGTACTTGCTGCTTATTCAACCCTCCGGCTTTTAGAGCCTCAACAGCTTGCTGGAGTTGTTCATAGGGATCAGTGTCCACCTTTACCTTGTTCTTTCCACTAGCCTCAGCTTGGTGGACGGTTTGGGTTGCTACTTCAGTACGAAGCCCCGTTGTCGTCGACATATCATTACCGGAGCTTGAGACAACTTCAGGTTGGTTGAGCTCAATTACAATTCGCCGCAGTAGCGGGGGCTCCTGCGGCATAAAGTTCCCGGCATACAATGCAGTTGGCGGAGGGGCCGACATTCCATAGGCTAGATCATCCACAGATCTTTGAAGGTCGCCTGTGACGCCCCGATTCTACACCATTGGTTGCAGTCAAGGGAGAGTCACTAATGAGTCCTATGGTCAATAACCAGTAAGATCCCAGATCACCAGAAGAGTCAAATTAGCCTCCCTTCTAAGTCCAGCTTTCTTAGGCAACGCACTACCCTTTTGACAGATCTTGAAAGGTATTGACATAAGGTCTCATAAGCAACGATAAGGTTCAAACATGTAAATATTAAAGTATAAGTACATAACAACCACGAATATCCTTAATCTCAAAAGCTTGTTCCATTACATTACATCCCAAAAGAGAGTTTAAATCTTCACATGAGTAAAACAACATCTAACTTTCCTAAGATAGCAAAAGGTCTTCGAAGGTTTCAGGCTCGTCGTCTCTAGCTATAAACTCCTCTTCGGCACCTGGCATGATACGCCGTGAGCTTTGAATGCCCAGTAAACACACACACACCCCACCTCTTTTTCCCAGTCCAATACACAATCACAATTATAACATCAAGTAGTGAACATGATATTCAAATAAATAAATAAGGAGTTAAGTTAGATGTTAGTAAACTAGAAATCCCCCAAAGAGATTTCGTTCTCCCAACCACAAGAATCGGATGCGGATTATTCGGTATGCCCCCGCTTTTGCTGCTTTGTTGCAGAACTAACCTCGGATGCCTACCAACGGTTATATACCGCGTAGCGCCAACCGTAGGGCCTCAAAAGAGACGGTAAAAATAGGGCCTTGCCCAAATCCCTCCTTACACCAAACCACCTAGGGTCCGAATACAACCGCTCCGTTCAAGGGTTCCGAAAACCACTTGCGCAAGACTTTAACTTCCAAATAGGGAACGCATCCCAACAATCCATATATCACATTTTTTTCATCTTTTCATTACTCAAGTGTTCGAAAACCCAATACCCTCCCAATTTGGTTTCCCGTTGAGTTAGATATTTTACATCAAGGTTAGACAACTTAACCGGATAAAAATATCCACACAAGCATGCATCCATAAGGTGAAGAAGATAAAACCATAACATAACACATACAATATCATGCCAAGATATGATCATAAGCTAATAAACATTTTTATGAATGCAAGGGCATCAAACATCCATGCATAACAAATTTTCCAGATTTAGCATCACATAAAGATTAAAATGAAAGGACTATTTTAGATCTTCCACCGGACTTGGTCTTCCTATGTTCGTAGAGAATTTGATCTAGTTTCTAGAACATTTTTCGGAAATGGGATTACTTTTCCAGATTCTAAGTTATTCAGAAAATATTTCAGCGCTGTCCAGAATCTGCCCAGAATCTGTCCAAATCCGTCGACTGTTACAAAAACTTGATTTTCTTGCAAACCGCTCAATGTTTTTCGATGAAACCAATTTTAGTTGAAAGCTAACTTCTCCAGGAAGATTTTGACATAAAATAGGGGTTCAGAATAATTTTATACATTTTTCAGGAATTTTTGAAAGTGGGCTAAAAAAACAGGTTCTAAGGTAAGTTGCTCAAAACAAGAAGATATATGAAAAGGGGGTTCCACTAGGGGAAAGTTTTATTTCTTTTGTGAAGAAAATATTCTAACGATCACATATTTAACTCAGAAAATTTGTTTGAAAGAGTGCTCTTGAAAAGTTGAGAGATTGGTACAAAAAGAAGATGGTTTTGTGCCAAAATGGAGAAAATACAAGAGAGATGGAATCAATACTCAAATCTTAGTATTTTTAACATAAAAACTTGATAATAACAGATCTGAAAAACATTATTTAGAATCTTTAAAAACATGCATTAGAAAAGGAAATGAAGAGAAGGTTGTGTTTGTGGCTTACCTTCTAAGCTTTGCACAAGAAACTCTCTTCTTCCTCCCTCTTCTCCTCTAGACTTCTCTTCCTTGCTCTCCTCCCTCTCTCTAACCAAAATGTGTGTGTGAGTGAGTGTGTTGTGTGAGTTTGCAAGCTAGGGGGTGTGGTATATATAGGCAATTTGGTGTAAAATGACATAAAAGCCCTTTAGTTGAAAATGGATGGGAAAGTTTGGATTTTTCTTGGTGTCAAGTGGGATAGGAGTAACTAAGGTGCTAAATCATAGATTTTGGAATCAAATAGTTGATCTTTAGTTGAAAGGTAACTAGTTTTGAGATTAGCAACCTAGGTCTAGGCCACTAGGTTGTGTTTTTTCCTAGAACATCATGATGGTGGTTCTTGAAAATTGGCTCCTCTCTTTCTTCTAGGAAGGCTAGCCACAGGGAAGGGTGAAGGGAAATTTCTTTATTATTTTATGTCCTAGGCACATTCCTCAAGGTCTATACATATATATATCTATCTCTTGATGATGGTTTTTATGGTACAAGGTACAAGTACTAGTTTTGGGGTAAATTTAGAATTTAAATAAAGTGTGAGGGCTTGGAGTTAATTTCTTGTGTTGGGACCCTACTTAGGTAGAATTAAATTAAATTAGGTTAGGGATCCTAATTCGATTAGGGAAATTCCTGTTTCGAAAAAAAAAAGTAATGCTAACCAACAAGATTTGAATTAATTCAAGTAAACGAGGGGCTAAAAATAAATAAATAAATAAATATAATTCAACATTAGGGTCTTAAAAGTAAATACATATTTCAGGGGCTTTACATCGCCAATCATTCCCATCAGCTCAAAGGTGGTGGGCTCACAGGTTTAAAATAACTGGGGTTCCCAGATCGGATGCGCGGCAGGCGATCTAGGCGGGTGTGGTATGTCAACATCGGTCTCACGCTGTATGGCGATTCCCTGGTTTAATGCCGTTGTCATGACCACAATTTCTTCTAAATTCTGCGTCATAAGTCTACTGAATTGGACAGAGGTGGCGTAACTGGTGACTAACGGATCTGACGAACTGGTGAGCCTTTTCCTGTCTTGCCTCAGCAAAAGGAGAATACTAGTTGCTCCGAACCAAGTCTCTGAACTGAAAGAGAAAATAATTCCTACTTCAATAATGATATCTGTACATTATTGTAGACGTCCCCGAACGCATCCCGGGCGAGGGGGAGTGCGAGTCCCCCCCCCGTTCCGGTTCGATATTGGGTCTACTACAGTTCGAATGACTCGAAATGTCACGGTTCTTAATCTTGAACCAAAGAGTCCAAATCCGGCAAATCGTTTTGAGAAAAACAGATTTTTGAAAAGAAGTGCCAAACATGGACTGCTTTGCCAGATACAGAGTCGCCACCTAAATATTTTATTTTTGGGAAATTTAGGAAACCCTGACTCGGTGCCAAAGGCCACGTGTCCGTCATCACCAAAGTGACTTGGCTCGGGAGCTTGGGTACGATCGGGGAAGGTCAGCTATGAGCACCCCCTCTCGCCCGGTCCGAAGACCGGCCTCTACTAACCATGATATCCGATTTTGAAAACATTACATGTTCTTATTCCGGTTATTAGCCTAGAATTACTATGTTATGCGCACAGCAAACAAGTATAGACCAAATCGCCTAAATTGGAACAAAACACTACATGTTTGTTTTGAAAAATGGTTTGCTACTCGCAAGTAGGCTAAAATGCAGGTTTTGCCACTCTCAAGCGGGCTTTCAGAAAAGACGGTTTTGCCACTATCTAGTGGGCTTTAAAACTCACAGTTTTAATGTGTTGTCCCAATTTAGGTAATTCAACCTCCATCCACAGGCATTCATGCAGTTATATCACATAAACACTTAGCCTCATGGCAAGCATGCTATCATGGCAACATTCACACACATGCGATATGCTAAAGCATAAAAGCTCACCTAGTACTCCAAGCCAAAACAGAAGCTTATTAGAAATCCATGCATGGACCTAAGCATACTGAAATGTCTAATGCAACACATGCAAAGATGTAATCTAGGCAGGCTCGGCTATCCTAAACATGGCATGTGGAGTGCTACAAATAACACGTATTCAATTTGGAATTGAAATACAATGCAGTTTGTATGATGTGCCGAGCCCGATGCATGTATAACAAATGCATGGATGCACGCATGCATGGCATAAGGTATGCTAATTTAATATGCCCTAATCTACCATCATAAGCAGGTAAATAAAAGGGAAGAAAGAAGTGGGGGTTGGAAGACATACATCACACTCACACACCCTTATTACAAATACGCCCTCACTCGGAGGGACCAAAAGAATATACAGTCCCAAAATAATACAATCCAAATACAAAATAAATTATTACAAAATTCTAATTTAATTAATAAATTAAATGTAAAAAGGAAAGGCCGCAGCCTCATCTCGGGATGCGTGGATGATGCATGCTCGGTCCAACTTGCCCGGAAAGCCCACATCGCACCACTGCTGCCTCTGTTTCACTGTCCTGCTTCTCTGGAAAATTGCAAAAGTCCTGGAACAGGCTCCCTGCATCCTAAGGATCATCATCGGCTAGATAGAATGTCCACCGGCCGTGTATAAAGTCCACCGGCTGGAAATGAAGCTATCGGCAATAAATACATTGCCGGTCGGCACTCTATACTGCCGGTCGGCACAAAATTCCTGCAGAAGACAGTTTTTGACAGCAGCAGCAGACAGCAATGCAAGGCATGGTTTTTGAGCATATGTGAGCATGGCCAATGCCTCCTATCATGTTTAGGGACTCAAGGGGGCATGGCTCTTGGTTCTAGGGCTATCAATTGTGCACCTTGGTGCATGATAGCCTAAGAAACCAAGATTGCTCTTTAATGGAAATGCATGCAACACAAAAGATGAAATCCAAAGCCTCATCATGTGTTAGTCCAAGGCCTTGGAGACCAAGATTTGAGATGAGTTGCACCACTTGGAGTGTGAACTCCTCTCAATCCTATGCTTGGCTTGACAATCCCCAAGCCAAGCCATGGAATGCATGAATACAACATGGCTCAAACGATGCAACAATGAGATATATGATGCAACCTCACCAAGCATCATGCAACTATCACAATAGGCATGCAAAATGCTAGGGCATACAAGGTATAAATGGCATACGAACATGAGCCAATCAAGCATGGAACATAGCATGTTACAACACCTAATGGGGCAAGCATGCAACTAACATGTGACGAGCATATAATGATGGTCTTAACCACCATGGGGGAGGCCTCGAACCTCCCAAAAACAGTAGCAAAATGTGTCCAAAATGATGACCAACATCCATGCAAGGACTCAAGGAAACAAGCCCAAAACCAAGGGCACCCAAGAGAGCATCTAACCACCATTCACGCACCCACTCATGGCATGTGTTAGGTCACCAAAAACAGAACTTTTATCATGCAAAATACACCCAAATCCCATCATATGGCAGCCCCAAAACAACCCAAAAGCATAAGGCATACACTATACGCATTTCAAGGCCTAAAGGACACACCCTTAAAGCGTAAAAAGAAATGACAAATCTGAGCATACGGGCATGGATTAAGGTCTGAAATAGCATGTAAGAGGGTTCCAAACCCTTGAAATCATGGAGGCAACGCATCCTACACATGCACCTACTTGAAGCATACAAGCTACAATGCAAAGGGGCTATACAAAGCATGCCAAGATTGACCCAAACAACCTAGGATAGACCTTATACATGGCAAAACAAGCACATTTCCAGTTTATGTCAAGCCACAAAAACAAAAGCAAGATAGGCCAACAAAGCATGCAAAATTACGGTAAATCACATGGATTTCAAAGCAAGTAGCACATGGATAATCCAAACAATGTTGAGCCCTTCAACAATGTTGAAGAAGGGCTCAAAATAAGCCTATTCTTAGCTTACATCAAGCCCCAAAACAGATCATACATCAGCCAAATATTCTATGCAAGAAACATGGCATACAAGAGGATATTGAGATAGGTGCTATATGCGATCACCAAACAGCAAGGGGCCCTCAATCAAACATGAAGAGGACCCAAAAATAAGACTATTTGAAGTTTAGGTCGGAGCCCAACAATGCTCGCAAGCAAGGCTAAGAAATGAAGCAAGAAAAGGCTAGAAAGGGGAAGATGAAGACTTACCCTTGAAGACTAACTCTTGGCTGCCTCCTTGACTGAAAAACAGTGACTCTTAGCCTCTGAGAAGACCTCCAAGCTGCTGGAAATGGAGTGGTGGTGGTGGTGCTAGGTGGTGGTGAAGGAATGGCCCAAGAACTTGGAGGTTTTTGAAGCTTAGAATTATAGAGAGAGAGAGATACAATATAGAGCTCCCAAATCAGACTTTCTAACCCTTAAAACAGATCTGGAGGGCTGTATTAATAGGCAAAAACGTTTAGAAAAGAGGGGGAAAAAGAGGGGGGAAAAAAGGGGGGGAAACATTTCAAGTTTCCCTCCAAAAATGGCCAAAAGGGAAAGTGGTAGCTACGGTTCTCAAATGGCCGAGAGCCCTTCAACAAAGTCGAAGAGGGGCTCAAAATAAGACACTTTGTAGTTTACGGCCAAGTCCAACGCAGCCCACAAGTACGCCTAAAATACCGTGCAAAAAGGCCCAAAAAGAGGTAAAAAAGGCAAGTGACAAATGGAGATGTCAAACAGTAAAAGGTCCTTAATCAAACATGAAAAGGACCTCAAAATATGACTATCTCAAGTTCGGGTCGGAGCCCAAAAATGTAGAACGAAGGTTCGGGAGCCAAAACACGCAGTTCGAGACCCCGAAAGTGGGCTGTTAGGCACCGGGAGTGTTGTTCAGCCACGAAGTTGGTCTCTCGGACCACAGTGTCCCTCAAAAGGGAGCAAATAAGATGTATGCCAAAAACTGGGGCAAACGGAGGTGGTTAGGTGGTCCCGAACCGAGGCATACGGCCTGACGGCTCCGAAAACCGGGAACCGGGCTCCGAAATGGGCAAAATGGCCTATGGCCACGAAATGTAGCCTACGGCCATTGAGAGATGATCTACGAGACCTCTCCCTCCCTTCTCAAAGAGAAAACAGAGAAAATCGAGCCTGGTTCGCAAACCGAGGCAAAGTACAAAAGAGTCCGGAAGTCCGGAGGCAAGGCTCGTAGCCGGGACTCCGCGACCTCAGAACGAGCACAATATGCAACATCACCAAGCGCTCAATTGATGACGTCTGAGTCTTAAGGTCGGTCAAAAATGGGGTGTCTACAATTATATACAAAAATTGAAGGGAAAAATCTTTCATATGAAGTATAACAGATCACAAGAGTGATGTGGTAATGCTCTATTCGTCATTTCGTATAGTTTTTTTATTTACTATTACTTTTTTGAGAACATTATTTATCATTACCTGTTAAGGCCAAAATAACACGGTATTCTTGTAATTATATATCATAATAATGGCTATTTTGACTTTTAATAATTTTAATAAATATAGATATAAATAAAATAAATCATGTATTGATTTTTTTTTCCACAAATTTTGTTAATATAGTATTACCCTAACATAATAGGTGCCGCATCGGTGTGTAAAATATATATATATTGTTAATTTTTATAACAATATTACTGAGTTTGAATCAATACTAAACACTTCATGTGGTGGAACCAGTGGGAGCATGGAAGAAGAGGAAGTTACCTAAAAGGAAGAAGATGAAGCTGATGTAGATGCCTAGGTGGCACAAACAGGTGATGTGGATCAAAAGCAACCAATCATGCAGAAGGACGGTGGTCTAGTCAACCGCCACGGGTCATATCTGAATTTGATTTCAAGAATAGGAAATCAAAACATTGGAACATTAAGGTATTTAAGGTGGGTTTCTCTCATTGTATATCTGTTTCATTCTCATAAATTTGTCCATCCTTATAATTATTATTTTTTAGATAGGTCCATCCTTATAATTGATATCATGATACTTTTAATGATAAATTACAAATAGGTCCTAATAGTAGGATTAAATTCTCATTAAATCATATTGAAAATATATCCTAATACAATCGTCGCAAAACATAATAGTTTGTGATGTTTTGCATAAAAATAGACAATCAGTAACTTTTTTTTTTGGGCAAATTACATATACCCCCCTTGAGGTTTAGCAAAATTATAGACACTACAAGAAATTGCATTTTTTGCAACGCAACAAAATATGTTGCTAAAAGGGAAAATTCGTTGGTAAAGAGTTTTGCCGACACACAAAGCTACATTGGCAACCCGTAGGCAAAAGTGAGTTGGCAAAAGTTTTTACCGACGAAATTATCATTGCGTTGATAAAAGTAATGCCTTTAGCGACGAACATAGTTGTCGATAAAAGCCTTCATCCATCGTCGGCAATTTACCTTGCGTCGGTAAAAGTCATTCAAATATGATGATTGTGTGGCACTTTTTGCGACACAAATTTGCATGGGCAAAAAATACACTTTTAGCAACAACATATGCGTCGGCAAAAATAAACTTTTGGCGACACATTTACGTCAGTAAATGTTTCCATTTGCCGACGATTTGTTTGTCGCTAAAGCTTTACTTTTGGCAATGACAAATTGGCGTTGGCAAAAAATACACTTCCACCAACACAATATGAGTGGGCAAAAGTAACTTTTAGCGACACATTTACATCGGTAAATATTGCCATTTGCCAATGATTTGGTTGTCGATAAAGCTTTAGTTTTGGCAACGACAAATTGGCATTGGCAAAAAATACACTTTTAGCAACACAATATTAGTGGGCAAAAATAAACTTTTGGCTACACATTTACCGACAAGTTGTTTGTTGAGAAAGCTTTACTTTTTGACAACGACAAATTTGTAGTGACAAAAAAAAATTGAAAATCATATATATATTTTTATAAGATTTACATATTTACAAGAGGCATCCCTCAGGCACCACTATTACAAACTAATAACATTGATATTAAATCACCTAAAGTTGATGTGTAGGCAAAAAAACACTGCTGGAAAAAATGCTTTTGGAAGCGTTGTATAAAACCTAAAAAGGTAAACTCACTAAAATACTCAAATACATCCAAATTGCGAATCCATAGTAAAAGCAGCAGATAACAAAATAAAAACATGAAACTAACAACCCAAATTTGCAGCAGACCAGCATCTAGTAGCAGCCTGCTTCACAACAACATTGCAGCAGCAGCAGCAGCCCAACAAAATTCTGCAGCAGCACACCTGCAGTAGCAGACCAGCAGAATTAAAGATGAAGAAGCATTATTCTTTAGGAAGAGACTCAAATTAATTAAATGTGGAAATCTATATAATTTTCAAGTGTGCCTTATGAGAGCATAGTAGTTATTTATGTGCAACAGTAGATTCTTCCAAGCGATTTTGGGTAGCAACACTTTCAAGTAAATAACTTGTCACAAATTCATAGTTTATTTACTTTGTAATTCATTTTCACCATATCAGAGAGTGTGGTTGAAGAATGATGTGGCAAATATCAGTTACAGGAGTGACAATGCCTCCGATCAATTCCAGCAAATCTCATGACCTCAATAAGCAATCTAAGCACTATCAAGTAGAGTAGTATTTGGTTGAGACTATCTTATCTCCTATTAAATTTAAAACTACTGATCCAAAGTCTGTTTTAAAAGAGAGCCTTCGTTTTTACCTGATCCAAATTCTGTACTGCCTCTGAAGAATTAGCAAACTTAGGCAAAGCAGCCTTCACTAGCTCAGAATAGTAAACATTCTGGTTAATTTTTTTAGATGCATCTTTGCTGGGTTCTTCAACCTCATCCATGTAAGCTACACGAAGAGATGGATACCTGTGACAAGGAAATATGACAATGGTAAATTATGACAATCACCAAATCCACAAAAAGACTATACCGGAACATATACGTTGTCATAAGCCTTAGAATGTCTTGTGCACGAGGATTTCCAGATCATTTGTCAATCCCATATTGCTAACATGAGACCACGTATGTAAACTTCATATCGACCACTACTTGACATTGTGCCCACAATGACCTTTCTCCTTTAATCTGATCCTCCATATTTAATTCAACAGCCTTGTAGCCTTCCATTAAATCTGATCATGGGTAGTCATCAAGTAACAAAAGTGCATTCAGAGTATCTTGATGTATAACAATTTTTTCATTCAAATAAAAAGAATACTAGCATTTTTATTAACACCAAAGCAAAGAGCTGCATAACATCAATGATCCCAAATTCTCCAAATGGACGAGCAAGTATCTTCATCCTTGGCCATATCAAGGAAGGCCTGAAGTTCCAAAGCTTTCCGGTAATACATCATGCCTCTTACTGGCATTTGTAACAATGTGTCAGTACAATGAAAAATAAAAGGATGTGCTAATAGTAAGATCTTGGTGCTTTAGAACACATTCTCACCACATACACAGACAACCAATGAAAAAACACATGCAGACATGCATCTGAGCACGTCCACACACTAAAACAAACAGCTTACCAGTCCTAGTCAATGTTTGGCCTCTATATGATGCCCAAAGGCGTAGTTTTTCTAGTTTGTCTTCTTCAAGTTCATCTGATCCTTTAAATTCTTCTTCATTGTCGTGCTTTACTCACTCAAGAAAGTTGTTCCATTCATCTGCATGACCAATTTGATACCACCAAAAAAACAAAAAATGCTTGAAATGCCTATTAAAAAAACACAATCCACCAATGTTGCAATCTTAAAAAAAGGATAGTCTTTACAGAAACAATGGATCTAGAGAACCTCTCATGACTTTGGATAAGATCCTCAAAGATGAAGAACATCTAAGCAACAACGCAATCACTATTGTAGAGCAGAACAGCATATACAGCAGATACACTAGAACAGAACAGCATATACAGTAGATAATTATAGATACACCAGATTAGCAGAGTAGAACAGCATATACAGCAGATACACCAGAACAGCAGATACACCAGATTAGCAGAGTAAAATAACTTGGAATCCAATAATAAAACGAATACAATGTAAATTTATATTGTGAAAATATGCAAGGCACACCAAATCAAAAAATTACTTAAAAAATCGATCTCAAACACCATCCAAGTCTCTAGAGTCAGCATCACTAGTGTTGCTACCAAATAAACCAATTACCAAAAAAAAAAAAAAATGTTTGATTCGTAAAAAAAATAAAATTATATATTTGAAAATAACATTATATGTTTATGTGCTAATAATATATATGTATTTGAAATGATTTATGCAAAGAACTAAGAGATAAACAATAAATCATACCTTATGGTGGGCCATTTGGGGAAACAAAAATCCCTCTCCCATGAGGTACGCATCTGGGGAAGCAATAATTACATTAAGAAGTATTCTGGGGTAAGGATTGCAACAATGACACTTTATTATTTCTTTTTCCGATAAGAAAAAAAAATTCCAGCAAATAAGCCCAAACCCTGTACCCTTGAACCATAATTCTGGTAGGTAGTATATGAATGGTCTTTAAAAAATATTAATAAAAAGGTGTTGAGCTCAATAATACTAACCATGGAGCACCAAGCTTGAAGGCACTAGCATAAACCTGTATAAAACAAACATCACAAGTGAAAGCTTTTAGCTCAACATAAATTAAATATATATATATAATCATCTGCTTTGAAGTGCAAAAGAGTTAAAAGGGGTAACAAATACTATGGCTGGACTCAACTAGGTATATCCAGATGAGGACAAATTATATAATACCTCGAGCTTGCAAAAACAAAAAAAAAAAATCAACTTAAAAAGTTTTATGAGGAATTGATTGAAACAATGCGAGGCACTTACCAAGTAAGGTAAAATACTACCAAAGTTCTATGAGGACTTAATTGAAACAATGTGAGGCATTTACCAAGCAAGCTAATTTACCACCAACTTGCACAGACAAATCAAATGTTCTTAATCTAGCACCAAAGAGATACTTGTGATCTAAACCAAAAATTCAATCTAGGTCCATTAGAAGTTCTATAAGGAACTGTTTGAAACAACATGAGGCACTTACGGAGTAAGTCGGTTTCAATGCATGAGCAGCGGCAATGTAAATTGCAGATTGGCTGAATAATTCATTAGATGAAACTTCTTTTACATTGACTGATCCCCCAGTTCTTGACGTGTCTTCTGCTAATCCATACTACAAATATAGGACAACAACATAGATCATTCAATTTGTTTGTAGAATGGATGAGACAAAAAATTATAACTTATTTATGTACATCTATCGAAGCAAACCTGATGTTGCTAAATAGCTATCGTACCTTATTGATTGTGGTTTTCACAATTGCTTGCTTATCTCGTACAGGAACAATTGCACTGAGTTCCTGAAAATGCCCATTTATAACATGAAACTAAATAAAGCTCCAACATAACCACATAAATTGCAAAACAAAACCTTCGTGTAACTGCTCTCAAAATAGAGAATACTACTTGAATGAAAAACAAAGTTGATTCCAGGCAACTTTGTTTAATTAAAAGTACCTACAGAGCCAGTCCCCAGTTGTTGAGTGCCTGGAAAAAAAATTATTTATCATGAAGTTGCCACCAATATTTTAAACATAAACATATTCACAAATTCTCAAGCAAATCATCCAAGAGTTAAGGATAGAAAAATGGCAGTAGAAGATAACACTGGTGTGTGAGTGAATTTCTGATCACACTGCCCTCCTTAGTGATTCAGCTGTAGAACACAGGCAGAATAGATGCCACCCTGCTGTCCTACACAGAAAGAAAAAGGCTCCGGTGGTGGTTCTTCCACCCGGGGGTACTCCGACGATCAAGTCAGTATATCTCTCAAAGATAATCAAGTACTTAACTCACAAGCTTGAGTATATAAAAAAACATACCTTAGACCCATGGGGGTGCCTCTCTTTTATAGCCAATACAATCCTAGTCCCAATAGGAACCTAGCCCTAATGGACTTAGGATTACTGTTAATCTAGGACTCCCAGTGGGATTAGGATAAACTCTCTAAGAGTCTTATCTTTACCCAAACTGAAGTCCTCTCTCAATCTAGGACTCTTGTCCTTTATCCGCTTATCTCGGATTCCGATATCATCGGAGATAACCTCGGCAACTCCGAGATCACCTCGGCGTAACTACCACGACACGTGGCACCTCGGCTGACACGTCGGCATCACCTTGCCACGTGTTGGTACTCAGAAAATATATCCCCACAACTGCCCCCTAGGTTCTATTACCTCGGCATTCTGAGGTGATAGAACCTATATTGTTCCTCTTTCCAGTACTTCGGCACAAGAACTTTTAGCCGAGATCATTCATTTCAGGTCGACATGTCTTCTTTCAAGGAACAAGAACTCCAAGAGCTTCCTTACGAACTTCTTCATACGTGTGAGCTATCAAGCA